>CM059835.1:4422500-5022500 GCA_030444775.1 Atalantia buxifolia | reverse complement strand
CTTATCATATGATGGCCAATTGTAGACTGGCACGTAAGACTGGGCTGCAGATATTTTCAAAGAATATCACACTTTCGTGTTGCTACTGTTAACCATGCCTTTCGAGGGGGAAAAATAGTAAGAAATAAAAGGGGAGAAAAAAAGATTATTACATTTTTTATTTTTGAAGATAAAATATGGCAATTTATAAAGCTAGATACCTACGCTATTTTTAATTATCGGGATAAATAAAGAGCGTGGGAAATATCCAAAAAGGGGAAAGGCCAGATACTTAGAGGGGCTGTTTGATCAAATTCAATTCTATAGCCCGTAGTAGAAATACACGACTGTACCGGAGTAGTATTAAGGGGCGGTGGTTACAATTTCTCTCAACCAAAGAGCCTTTGTATATAAATAAATAAATCAATAAATGAAAAAAAAAATCTTTGATTTTTATAGAAAAAGTGAAAGGGAAGTTCTTCTGAAAATGAGGTTACAGCTATTTGGCAATTGGCATTAGCCTGTTTCTCTCTCAACACATGCTGTTGTTCTCGGTATCACCGCACTACTTCAGCACTTCTACATTCATGGGCTAGGTCGGTGGCATAATTTATGTTTGGATTCTTAAGTTATGTAATCATGCAATATATATATTATGTAATAGTCGTTGAATGAAAATTTAACGATTGTAGAAATAACATAATTTTATTTTTTTATATTTTTACAACCATTAAATTTTCATTTAATGGCTGCTACATAATTATATATATTAAATGATTATGTAACATAACAAAAATCTTCGTAGTAATCATTTTATATGTTATTTATTAATATATATAAAAATATTTTCTCATTGGGAAAAAAAGATAGAGAAAGATTTTTGCATTAAAAAATATATATATACAAAGTCAACTAACTCAACACATGGTAGATTGAATAATATTTTCACATAAAAAATAAAGTTAATTAATACGTAATATGTTAAAAATGATTATTAACACATTATTTAAAATACAAATTTATATATCAACTATGTACATATAGCATTACTAATCACTTTTAAAGAATATATCCACAGCAATCATGAATAAATATGATATTGTTTAAGATGGGAGAATTTAATTTTCACAATCATACATGGTACACACATAATGAAGTTATAAATAAGTGTTATTACAATCCGTTGTAAATTTGTTAAAATTACAGTGGTGTCAGAGCTGGATTTAATATATGTTTAGTATAATTTATTTAATAACAATAAGTACTTATTTAATTTTAAAACCTCTTCTTAGAATTTTTATTGTTGTTTGGTTATATTTTGAGCATTTTTTTTGTGGATTAAATAATTTATTTTAAAAGCGTAAAATTTAGGTTTTTAGAAAGAGAGGTTTAAGATCTTTTTTTTTTAAATTAAATTATCTAATATACTCCATTATTTACTTACCAATGTTATAATATTTCTTTTGCGAAGAAAGATTGGTTGCGCGCGGTCGAGCACATTATTAAGCTCGACGGGTCTCAAAACATTTGATTATTGCCCGGACTATTATTAAACATCAACTGATGATCAGGTGACACATGCCCTATCGGACATATTATTATGCGCAACGATGCGCACCTGATCAGGTCTCTTCTGTTTATATCATAACTTTAAAAACTTGTTAATTAAAATAAGCTTACAATTTTGAATAAGAGCTTACATCAACCTCCAAACAACTACAATATTTTTAGTAAAATTCTATCTGAATAAGTTATATTTGAACAGTTGTACCAAATTGAACCTTAGAATATTTGTGTGTGAGGTATGATGTCAGTAACTTGAACACTTAATGGAATATAGAATATCTCAAATTTCATTCCATCTATAGTTAGATCTTGAATTTCAACAATAATAAAGAAAATCATAAAAAAAATTTGAAAACAAATCCTTAACAAAATAGTCAATAATTTTTTTTTTTAACTTCCACAAGTCTAGTAAAAAATAAATAAATAAGAAAAATACTAATTTCAAATATAATGTTTAGGATGGTAGCACCTTAAAATTTGAGGAATGATGAATTAATGATTAGATGATGGTGAACTTTATATTACATTAAAATAATTTTACTTTTTTTACTTGAAATATGAGGTAATGAATATAATAATTTTCTTTGTAGAGAAGAGAGCAAGAAATTTTTTAGTTATTGTTCATTCTCTGTCAACTAATTTTTGAGATTATAAAGACTTTAATAGAAATTTAAAAAAAAGTATTAAAAGTCAAAGATTCTAATGTTAAATAATTAATTTTTTTGAAAAATGAAAAGGTAAAAAAAATTAATTTTTTCCTTGTTCAGACTAAAGTGAATTAATTAATGTTTAGAAAATATGAATTTATATAAAAAAATAATTATTAATTTGAAAAATGTCTAAAAATAGATTTTCGTATAATACTTCACTTAAAAAAATTAAATAAAAAATATTTAAAAAATTGTTATTAAAATATGGACTTTTGTGCTATAAGCAAGTACCTACATTTAAAGCCATCTTTAAGTGGAGTCTCGTAATTTTTCTTATTGATTCAAAGAATACCATACTTAGCTAGAACATTATTCTAAGGCGCTATATGTTTTTTTTGACTTAAATGATTTAATTGACTTAATTTTAATCAGTTAAATCATTACGTCTGTTTATTTTTTCAACTTAATGATGATTTTTAGCCATTAAGTCATTAAATTATTAAGCTAATTTTTTTTTTGCTTTTTACTTAATTTAAAAAATTTCAATGCTATCATTAAAAGATATCTTTCAAAATATCCATATCTAATTAATTAATTTTCATCATTACCTAAATAAAATTTAATAATTAGCATTATTACCCATTTGTGTATAACTTGTGATAATATATAGTGATAGACTATTATTATTTTTATCTTTTTTATTTTGTTCAAATTAGCATTATTTATCTTCATAATTTTTTGTGAATATTTTTCATAAAAACATCACAAACTATAATAAAATTGATTAACATATACGAGTATGATATAAAATATCAAAGAGTTGTACTCAATTGAATATGATTTATATTATGATAATTTATTACCTTATTTATATGCTTTGAGATGTTTATTATTTGTTTAACATTATAATTTGTAAGGGTATAAATATAAAAATATTAGTTTTTCAGATTTTTTAAGTTAAAAAAACAAATAACTTAATATTTATTTTTAGCTATTTAAACCAAAAAATAAAAACATATCATCAGATTTACACATTCAACTTTATTCAGAAATTTAAACTAATTCAAATATATTCAGATTTTAAAAAACAGAAAAAAAAATAAACGCCACCTAAATAAAAAAAAGTAAAAAAAAAAAAGAACAGAATTACTTTCATTTGACATTTGTAACAATTTACACAACAAAACACGAAGAAACTTCCAAATTAAGTCCTTAACTGTCGCCATATTTTCTCAAATTGTAATGGCTGTGTTTCGTTGAATGTGAAAAAATCCTAATTTAAGGCAAAGAGCCGAGACATGAGAAAGACTAATGTCTACAGTGGCCCAACCGAGTCAGCAGGGTCGATCTATTTCAGGAAACCGAATACGCAAAATTATGACGACATTGTGATGTTCCGATCTGCATGCTCACGGAACAAACCATGTACTTACACGCACCAAATAATAATCTTTTACCCGCTAAGATTCTTTTCGGTTTCCTCAACGACGCATGATTGGTCCGGAGAAAGTAGGCTAAAAAAAGAAAACGGACAAGGGGAAAAGGATGAATCAATGAATCAAATGGTGCGCGGCCTTCACAAAGTCTGTCACCGAGGCGTTTCGCTTCTCACGCCATCATCTCTCTCTCCACCGATCTTTCTCTGTCTAAAACTGGGCCGTGCCCCTGGCCACCTGAGAACTCAATCCATCAAAACCACAACCGCCATGACAGCCTCCAGGCTGCACCACTTGGTGCCTATACACTCAGTTTCTTCCAAAAATGACGGCACTAACGGCTCTTTATCTTCTTCAAATGCTGTTGCCACCGAAGACGAAGGTACTATTGAAAGTATTCGCATTACTGATTGTTTCTTTTCATATTTGATTCCGAGTGGAGTATCGTTTAATAAAATCCAACTAGTATGGGCCATGCTGTTCAAATACTTTTGTATTTGTAAATCGCGGATACTATTTTGTTTTGTAAACTTAAGTCATTTATTTGCTGGAATATTTTAAAATTTAAATGCTTTTTGATAGAATCTTGTCGCTATGGACTGAAATGAAATTATATTTTTATAAATTTTTTATGTTTAAATTGTTTTCATGATATTTGTGAGGCGAAAAACTGGTGTGTCATCCAATTACTACCTTGCTAGTTGATGTTATGATATCAAACCATTTGACGCAGACAATTTAGAAGGCAGATATCGCCTTCCTCCACCTGAGATTAGAGAAATTGTGGATGCTCCACCCCTTCCTGCACTGTCATTTTCACCACAAAGGGATAAAATACTGTTTCTCAAGCGAAGAGCTTTGCCACCATTGGAGGAACTGGCTAGGCCTGAGGAAAAGCTGGCTGGTCTTCGTATTGATGGGAAATGCAATACTAGGAGTCGGATGTCATTCTACACTGGCATTGGGATACATCAATTATTTCCCGATGGTAAACTAGGGCAGGAAATAGAGGTGCAAGGCTTCCCTGATGGTGCCAAGCTCAATTTTGTCACCTGGTCACTAGATGGGAAGCATCTAGCCTTTAGTATCCGAATTGATGCGGACGATAGTAGTAGCAGTAAGCTTAGAGTTTGGGTAGCTGATGTGGAAACTGGAAAAGCTAGACCAGTGTTTCAGTCACCTGATATCTATCTAAATGCAATTTTTGATAATTTCGTTTGGGTAAACAACTCTACTTTGTTAGTTTGCATCATCCCTTTATCACGAGGAGACCTACCAAAGAAACCTTCGGTTCCCTTAGGCCCGAAGATCCAATCTAATGAAAAAAGAGATATTATTCAAGTTAGAACCTTCCAGGATTTGCTAAAGGATGAGTACGATGAAGATTTGTTTGACTACTATGGCACCACACAGCTTGTTTTGGTTTCTTTGGATGGGACAGTAAAAGAAATTGGGCCTCCAGCTGTATATACGTCGCTGGACCCATCCCCAGATCAGAAGTACATTTTGATTAGCTCAATTCACAGGCCTTATTCTTTTATAGTACCTTGTGGAAGATTTCCGAGAAAGGTAGAAGTGTGGACAACTGATGGAATATTTGTCAGAGAACTTTGTGATTTGCCCCTTGCTGAGGACATTCCCATTGCATTCAATAGCGTCCGAAAAGGAATGCGATCAATCAATTGGAGATCAGATAAGCCGTCAACACTATACTGGTATGTATCTCAATTCAATGTGTGGATAAATGTGCATGAATATTAGTGACTGCTGCTTATGAATTGTTAAAAATCTTAGCTAACTATCAGATTCTACTGGGGTTTCTAGGGCAGAGACACAGGATGGAGGTGATGCCAAAGTAGAAGTTACTCCACGTGATATAATTTACACACAGCAAGCAGAGCCTGTACAAGGTGAAGGACCAGAAATCTTACAGAAACTCGATCTTCGCTACGGGTATGAATGTGGGCTTTGTGTTTAGACAAAGTTTTTTTGCATAATTATCTCCTGATAGATATTTAGAGAAAAATGGATCCACTGAAAACATCATTGAGCTTCCTTTCATGATATTCATGGTGTGGTGTGTGTGTGTGTGTATTCTGAGGACTTTTCAAACCTCAGAATTTCCCAGTTAAGTATGGAATACCAGAGATCAGGTCAACACTAGCCAAATTGGATGAGGTTCCCATTCTTGCGAACTCAATCATAACTTTGTTGTGCGCATTTAAATTACTCTGTATAATCTTTAAACTTGCTTTGCCAATCTACCTAAGTTTTAACCAAGGAATTTGTTTTGATATATGTGATCTTGGCGTTGTCCCAGAGGGATTTCTTGGTGTGATGACTCGCTGGCACTAGTTTATGAATCTTGGTATAAAACAAGGCGAACAAGAACCTGGGTAATATCTCCTGGATCTAAAGATGTGGCTCCACGCATACTGTTTGATCGGTCATCGGAAGACGTGTATTCTGATCCTGGGTCACCGATGATGAGAAGAACATCCACTGGAACTTATGTGATAGCAAAGATTAAAAAGGAAAATGATGAAGGCACTTATATTTTACTTAATGGAAATGGTGCTACGCCAGAAGGGAACATCCCCTTTCTTGATTTGTTTGACATGTAAGCTCTTTAAATCTCTGACTCTCCCTTATTGTGTTGTGTTACCCCCTGCCATAGTTATCTAAACCAAATTCCATCAGAAATACAGGAAGCAAAGAACGAATATGGGAGAGTGACAAGGAAAAATACTATGAGACAACTGTTGCTTTAATGTCTGACCAGACTGAAGGAGACTTGTATCTTAATCAGTTGAAAATACTGACTTCAAAAGAGTCAAAAACTGAAAATACGCAGTATTACATCCAGAGCTGGCCAGATAAGAAATCTTGCCAGATTACCTATTTTCCTCACCCATATCCTCAGTTGGCGTCATTGCAGAAAGAGCTGATCAAGTACCAGAGAAAAGATGGGGTTCAACTTAGTGCAACATTATATTTACCCCCAGGCTATGATCCATCAAAAGATGGCCCTCTTCCATGCCTGATCTGGTCTTACCCTGGAGAATTTAAAAGCAAAGATGCTGCTGGACAAGTTCGTGGTTCTCCTAATGAATTTCCGGGCATAGGTCCAACATCAGTCCTTCTTTGGCTGGCTAGAGGGTACTGCTTTTGGTTTTCTGTTGTATCCATTCTATGTTTTCCTACCACACAAATTTTTTATACTCATATATGGAGAAGCTAGATCAAGTTGTAATTAAATTCTCATCCTGCAGGTTTGCCATCTTAGGTGGTCCGACAACTCCTATTATTGGCGAAGGTGATGAGGAGGCAAATGATAGGTATCATATACTGCATATTTGAATAGGGTATAGCTGTCATTCATATGGATAATTTAATTGTTTGTAGCATCTAATGTTTCCTATTATTTAACTGGGAAAAAGAAGGGGTACCTTGATGGATGGTTCTTCGGTTGGAAGTAAATATGCATAATTCACGTCAAATTACTGCCTTCCCCCATTGGGATATTATGTCGAATGCTGTATACAAAATTTTCTATCAGTGTTCTATGCACTACTTAACCAATTAATTGATTAGGTTTGTGGAGCAATTGGTTGCATGTGCAGAGGCTGCTGTTGAGGAAGTTGTTCGACGTGGAGTAAGCCTTTTGACCTTTTGTATGGATCCTACATCCATACCGTTATGGTGTTGACTAAAATATTTTTACAGATAACTTTTTTGGTGCTGTGCTTGTTCAGGTGGCTCATCCAAGCAAAATTGCTGTTGGAGGACATTCCTATGGAGCATTCATGACTGCTAACCTGCTCGCGCATGCCCCCCATCTTTTCTGTTGTGGAATTGCTCGTTCTGGAGCTTACAACAGAACACTTACACCTTTTGGTTTTCAGGTAAAGGCATAACCATCTTCCCTTTCCATCTTCAACAAAAGACCCTTTTAGTTTCTCCTTGGTTCTGTTTCATCTTCCTTTTCCATCTTTAACAAAAGACCCTTTCCGTTTCTCCTTAGTTCTGTTTCTTACTTTGATGTAAATATGATTTCCTCCATGTTAACTGGTGTAGAATGAGGACAGAACTCTTTGGGAGGCTACCAGTACTTATGTAGAGATGAGTCCTTTCATGTCCGCAAATAAACTTAAGAAGCCAATCTTGCTTATCCACGGAGAAGAAGACAATAATTCGGGAACGTTAACCATGCAGGTCATTTGAAAGTTTCTTCTATCTTGTTTTTCAGCAGCTACAAGAGCCCATCAGCTAATTAAAAATCTCAATATTTTCAGCAGGAGTAATCTCAATATTTGGCTTTGTTTGTTTGTTTGTTTGACTTTGAGCAAGTGTAATAAGTTTATAGCTGGCTTTTTGTTGCTTACTTTTGCATCAACCTACGATGCAGTCGGATCGATTTTTCAATGCTCTGAAAGGTCATGGTGCTCTTTGTCGCCTAGTCATTCTTCCCTTTGAGAGTCATGGCTACGCTGCACGTGAGAGCATCATGCATGTTCTTTGGGAAACTGACAGATGGCTGCAGAAATATTGTGTGTCAAACACTGCTGATCGTAGTACAGACCTCAAGGTGAGTAAAGATGATGAAAGCCATTTACAAAACAAAACAGTTGCTGCTAGTGGAGGCGGAGGCTCAGAAGCAGATTTTGAGCATGATGGATGTCATTTGACTCCGAGGTCATCCTTATGGTAATTTATTTATTTTCCAGTATAAAAATAGAATATTATAATATAAAAGGTTTTCCCATCCTTGGTCCATGAGCTACTTTTGATGCCCTCATTTCTGTGATAATGACTCTCTCCACACACACACACACCCCTCCCCCCCAAATTTTATTTTATTTTTATTTTACTCTCTTGCTTTTAAGTGGTTTCGAGATGTCTGGCACAATATTCCTGGTTAACTAACATAAGTAGTTTTGTCAGAAGTATTGAAATGTTTTTTAAGGTATGGATATGATTGTGCTAGTCAGTTATTTGTACTAAGCTTTTGTGTAGATTGAATTGGCTGATGCTTGCGGCGGACTACCTTTGGAGCAGCAACCCATGGATGCCACAGAATGGGCACGACCAATGATACCAGGCTGAGCAGTGCAGATTGCTCGCTCTGAAACTCCTGCATCGTCAATTTAAACCTTTTAGAAGCACAATAAAATGTAATCAAAAGACCATTTGTTATACAAGAATCATGAAACCCCACTTATCAGATGAGTAGCAGCAAGATTACCTGACAACACTAATTAAGCGCTCTTTTTTGGTTCACCTCCTTTTCAAGTACTTAATAACAGTGCACTAATTATTCTGACAGAGGATCGAAAGTTTGTGTATATAGTATAATGTCTATAAATTAATACTTGATACATTAATTACTTCTATTATATAATAATCTCTTGCAATTCTGATTTAGGTAGGCTAAATTAATAGTTTCGATAAATTAATGAGGTAACATTTTTTTTTCCTGAAAATTCTCATAATAATGGATAAATATCTACTAATCACTTAATGTTAGGTATTTTATTATTATTTTTTTATGTAGCTTTCCGCCTAAAATTTATAAAATGTATTGTTTTTTTACTTTTTCGTTAACTCCGTTAGAAGATTGGACAGAATATTGATAAAATTATTATTTTGCCCATGAATGTTTTAAAAAAAAAAACTTATTGGTTGTTCTTTTTAAATACTCTTGGAACGAGTTTTATTTTGGATAATAGCAAGAAATTGTAAATTCTAAGTTCCCCATAACTGATTTTATGTTGTTATTTTTTAATTGATGGGAGCAAAGCATAATATTGAAAGTTTCTCACAGTTGGTTTCATGATTATTTTTAACGTATTTTGGATATCTGTGACTCTTTTTATTCAAGATTTATTATTGTTATTGAAGAGATGTTATTCACGGTAGAATATATGAGCAATAGGTTTTGATTTTTGTTGTGAATGAGTTACAAATTAACTAGGGTGCTTAACTGCTTATTTTGGTGAAATTTTTATCTTCAAATTAATAATTTTGGTAAATTTATATAGCTAGTTTTGTAGCAGATATTGGTTCCAACAACTACAAAAAGAATTTTATTTTTTGTCATTTTTTTTATGTTCAAGGACAAAATAATTATTATTTCAGTGTTATATAAAATCCTCTATGGTGTTAATGGAAAAAAGTAAAAATGATACACTTTGTAAACTTTAATTAGATAGCTACAAATATATATATAATAATAATAATAATAATAATAATAATAATAATAATAATAATAATAATAATAATAATAATAATAATAATAATAATAATAATAATAATAATAATAATAATAATAATAATAATAATAATAATAATAATAATACTAAAGGTTAAAATTAATGGTGTTATTATTATTATTATAAAAATATTAATTTAAAATTAAAGTTTCGGTGTTTTTTAATAAAGAGTGAAACAATAGTGGTCAATGAATGTTTTTGCATTAATAATTTGTTAAAATAAAAAAATATAATTGACTATAATATTTTATTAAATAAGATAGTACTTTATTAATACTTGTTTTTTCTTAAAATTTAAATATACATTGGATCTTATCTCTAATTTTTCTTATTACATTTAGAAGTTCTTGAGTTGAATTCTATAATTTACCATTAAAAAAAATATGAAGTGAGTGTTTTTATGTCCGTAACATGCTGCATCATCTTTTAATTGATAAAATACAATAAATTTTTAGTTGATTAATTGTATGTTTATTGAATAGTAAATACACTTTATAAATTAATAAGTTATTAATTTATCTATTAATTAATAAATTTTATATAATTTTATATAATTTCAAATAATATTAATAATGGAAGTTATACTATATACTTAAATTTGTTTCCGACAATCAGTATTAAGTGGCTTTTACTCGTATTTTATAGAACCACAGTCGTCCTTTTACCGCGTCTTTAAGTACGTTAAGCTCGCCCTGTGTCATTTGTAGGGTTGGCAAAATCCGGGTTCGGGTTTGACCTTTCCAGTTTCGGTCTTGGATGATAAATTATTTCACTGCGGGTCCGGTCCGGGTTTAACCCGGAAAATCCGGGTTTATGAATTGCGGGTTCTAAACCCTGGTGAAGGTAGACTTAATGCTTGCCACCTTCCCCTCTTTGGAACTGCAGAAGCAGAAATTAGAAGGTCAAATTCATGGGATTTCAACTAAATTTGCTTGCTTCAATAATAAAATTTACAATTATATCAACATTATGTGTTAAAATGGTGCATTTGGCTATGTACAAAAAAAAAAAAATTAATAATTACCACAAAACACAGAAGCAAAAAAATTAAAAAGAAATACGGAAAAAGGAATGAAAATTATTTTGATTGATCAGATTGTAGCTAAGGCGGCGATGGGTGGTTAAGTCCGGTGAAAAATGAGGTCGCCGGCGAGAAGGGGTTAGCGGCTAGCGGCTAGCGGCAAACTTGCTCTTTGACGAGAGGCGAGATGAAATTTGACGGTGGTGGAGCTTGGTTGTTGTTCGTTGTTCTCTATGGTAATTGATGATGAACTGACGATGATTTAAATTGATGATGTATTGATGAACCATTGAATTGATGTTGGGCGTTGGGATGAGGAAGATGAAGATTGGGGCGGCGGCTAGGGCTTGTTTTGCTCAAGTTGTTTGTTTTTGTTTTTCTTCCCTAAGGTGGCGGCTGGTGTGTTTCTTTTGTTTTGCTTTAGGGTTTCCAAGTTTGCTTTGTTTGCTTTTAATACTTTTTCTTTTCCCCCCCACCTTATTGTTTTTATATTTTTAGTAAAAATAATTAATAAATGAATTATAAAAAGTGTCATCCGGGTCCGGTTGCAGAAATCCGGGTTCACCTATACCCGGAATCAGACCCGGATAGGTTCGGGTTCAAAAACAACCGGATCCGCATTATTATTGCATCTGGTACGGGTTGAACCCGAACCGCATCGTCCGGGTTTGTCCGGATCCGGCAAAATTTGCTATCCCTAGTCATTTGGCCGTGGCCATACCTAGCTTTAGTACAACAGGAGCGATTACTATAGATGAAATAATAATGAACTCTCACAAATGGCTATGGCAAGCTTTTCAGTAACAGAAGCAATTATTATAGATGAAAAAGTGATTAACTCTTAGAAAATACAGCTGGTTAGCAGATTGATTACAGAACACTGAACTCTTTCAATGTCCGCCATTGTCTGTGTCATCTGAAAATCCCATAATTCAGAAAACTATTCACTTATCTCAAACATGATTCTCTCCACCAAAAGCAAAAGGAAAACTATTGGGCATGATTGTATTCTCAACATTTCTCTCAAGAGCATCATAACAATGGCCTAACTATCAGGATCTTTCCTGAACTGTCTATAACATTCAAATTGCCTGCCTGTGCCTTCACTCTGAACCCATAGACCAAGAGACTACAAAGTGAACAACCAACTCAATGGAGTTAAGCTTGTTGCACTCACACGAATGTCTTTCCTTTTCCAGACGTGCAAATTTGTCATGCACAAACATAACAGATAACAAACTAAGAACATCCCAAATAAAGTAACCTTAAAAAAATCAACAAGACAGATAATGCTTATGAAGAGAACCAAGAATCATTACAATTTCATAACCAACAATCAGTCAAGTCTCAGAAAAGCAAATTTATTTGTTGAAAACCCAAACTATGGAAGATCATGTGAGATCTAAGAGCCAAATAAAGAGAATCCAAATTATCAGAGTACCATTGAAGCCATCCACATCATCACCGTGATAACGTAAACCCTTTATTCTTCTACAACAACGCTAACTTCACCTTTCTCCAGCAAGTCATAAAATACCTTTGTTTTTCTTTGATTATTCCACTGATTCATCTTCCAAAGACCACCGGCAGCCAGCCCCAGTGTAATTCCTAAACATATCTCCTTGACAACGCTTGGACCTTTCAAGGTGGCATGAGCAATCTTGTGGCCAGCCATTTCACTTCCAGTTAAATGCAATAAACCTAAATTCAAGAAACACAGGATTTTCCCCTGTTAGTAGGAAAAAAGAAATCCCAAGAAACTTTATATGTGAATCATAGTAAGATATAGAAAGACAAGATGGCAACAACTACATATGAGAACCCATCAACTACTAAAAAGTTACAACCACTGCCTGCTTGTACCATGATCGTGGCTTGTCACATATTTAAAGCAAAACTCCTACACAAATACTGAAATGATATTGCTCGAGCCCGTCTGCCGAAGCGTTCTGGAACTTAGCCCAACTTCACTTAACTAGATCCCTATGTTTAGACACCATATGGCTTCCTAGAAACTATATGGCTCCCAATATAACTATGTTTAGCATCACTTTCTGTATAATAACCAGAGCTGAGGATTAGAAAGCCTATTAATTACATGATTTCTTAACAAACTTTTCCTTTAACTCAGACCAAGCTTTTCATTACAATCATTCATAATATCATCAACAATGTAAACCGCTGTTTTAGTATTTGATACCAACGTCTGCTTTTCACATGCTTCACAATCCCAAAATAAATAAATAAATACATTCTATATTACTTTATTGCCATGTCACAGCAAAGAATGTCTGTAAATCAAAGTCATTTTCTGGGTAAATGAAATCCATCCGGACCAAAGTTCAATGACATGATTATAAAAGTACTTAAAAAGCAAAAACAACTGTACCAACTAAAATTTCAAAGAGTATATCAACCTAGTCAAACAAATGCCTCAGTGAGAATTATCAGGCTCTTGAAAAGTCTTGATAATCCTGCTTTTTCTGTAATTTCATAAAATAAATAGTAAAAGTAAACAGACTATAGGATATGATATGATTGTTTGAAAAAAAAAAAGCTCTTTTTAACTAAATCGAAATAATCCTGAATAAAGAAATCATTATTTAAATAAAAATATTATAATAACTATGGCCTACGCTAGGAAAACTAAAGATGATCACAGATCTCAGCCATATTACGAACGATACGACGACGCTTCAATCATATAAACGCACACGAAAGTAAATCGAAATAACAGTTAACAGATATAAAGAGCCAGATCTTACGAGAGAGATTAAACGAATATAAGATGATGAAACAGCTGGATGAAGAGAGAGAGATAGAAGGGGGGTTTACCCGGGCGGAGACGAGACTGACAAAGCGAATAGCACGAGTCGGATTGAGCACAATAACAGAACTGAGAACCTCATTGCTTATTGGGTTTTATGTCTTCTGATACATCAAATTCCTATTTTGCCCCTGTTTGCGTGGCGTTTACTAATGCAATTTCGGCCTAGACAATTTTTGAAGTGGAGTGTTTGTTCGGTGACATTACAACGTTCTGCACCGAGGTTGGAATAGCATAACCGCAACATAAGGTTGTTTGGTAAGAAATGTTTTGCGCCCGAATGTCCATATTTTTAATGACATATTTATATCAAACTGAGGATATGTAATACACAATTCAACGTGATTAAATAAAATATTATTGCAAACTACTATTTAATCAAGGTTGAGCGCACCTTAACTGCTCGTTTTATAGATTTAGATTGATATTTGATTCTGTCGTGTGCACTATTAAAATTAATTTTCTCTAAATATTTAAAAATATATATGCTCCATTGAGTACTCAGATATATGTCATCATATAAATCATTTATTGTGATGGTAAATATTAAGGTCATGTTTGCTTGGGAGATAAGAGGAGTGGAGAGAGGTGAAGAATTTGATTTTTTTTTTTACTTTCCACTCTTTGGTTGGACCAAGTATAATGGAACTGAATTTCTAAAAATTCAATCCCATCAAATTGAAGAATTTGTATTCCTTATCAATGGGCTCATCCAAGCGAAATTGCCGTTGGGAGGACATTCCTATGGAGCATTCATGACTGCTAACCAACTAGCACATGCTCCCTATCTTTTCTGTTGTGGAATTGCTCGTTCTGGAGCTCACAACAGAGCACTTACACCTTTTGGTTTTCAGGTAGCAACATAAACATATTTACCAAAATGCTCTTCCATTTCTCCTTTGTTTTGTTTCCTACTTTGATGCATATATGACTATCTCAGAACGAGTTCAGAACTCTGGGGGAGGCTACCCGTAATTATGTAGAGATGAGCCCTTTTCATGTCTGCAAATAAAATTAAGAAGCCGATCTTGCTTATCCATGGAGGATATGATGATGAATTTGGACTAGTTCCCATGCAGGTCATTTGAAAGCTTCATCTTCCTCTTCCTTTTGTGAAACTAACTCCATGCACCAATTAATAATCCAATATCTCCAGTAGAAATAATCTCGCTATCTCATTATTTGACATTAATTATTTTGACTTTGAAAAACATTTTAATGATTTCGCAGCCGATTCATTATCTTGTGGCATATTTTTGCATTTGCACATGAAGCAGTCAAAATGATTCTTCGATGTTCTAAAATGATATGGTGCTCTTTGTGGCCTGGTCATTTTTCCCTTTGAGAATCATATCTATGCGGTACGTGAGAATGTCATGCATGTTATCTGGAAGGCTGACAGACGGCCTCAGAAATATTGTCTCAAACACTTCTGACGGTAAGTGCATGCATTGAGCCGTGTAAAGATGATGTAAGCAAAGGTGCCACCGATTCTGGAAACGAAACAGTTGGTGCCAGTGGAGAAGGTAGCCCACAGCTTGTGGATTTTTTACATGAAGGATTTCGTTAGATGTACAGATCATCAATACGTCCAACTAGAGTACTAGAATAGAAGGTTTCTCCGACCAATGGTTCATGATCCTTTTTTTATAATAACCTTATATGATAATGCGCACAAAAAGTATTTTTAATTTATTTGGCTTTCACAACATCCTCCACAATATCTCCTGAGTAACTGGCATAATCACGAATTTAGAAAATTTCCTAGGTTCTAGTTCTACTTCTCGCTATTTGGTTATTTATATTGATCTATTTTGTAGACCGAATTTGCTATGTTCGTCTGCTGCAAATTGAAGTTGAAACTTGTGACGTATTGATTCAAAATCTGAGGGCTGGAAACTCTGGTAAATCAATTTTGCTGAAGTAGCATTGCACGTGATATCCATTCCCTACCTGAGAGCCAAAAATCAGTTAACTGGCTGTTAAAACAGAATTAGTTAAAAGGTTTAGATTGGTTTCTTGCCTCAGAAGAATCAGATCTTTAGATTTGTATTGAAAGCTTAGATTGAGAGTCGCGGGAGAGATAGCTTCTCTGTAACGTTACCTTTAGGGCAGTAATCAATACTACTATCAGTATCTCTATTGGTGAGTGAAATTCACTTGTGAATGTCAGCACTCTCTGCTTTTCCTGCAATGTGTTCTTAATGCTGAAACTGTTAGATTATTGCTTATCAAGTGTTATCATATGCATACCAAATGAAGGCACACTCTAAGGTAAGAAATCCGAGGATGGTTGGTGTGTATGTCAAATTTATTTCGGACAATCGATGGTAGGTAACAACATCTCAATCTCGAACAAAGCAACAATAAGAAAAGCCATAAAAGCAGATTATAAATTTGAGGATTGAAAACCAAGGATCTTTACTATTTTGAAAAGCTCCAAATCTCAGCACAACAAATCCATTTGTATTATCGTCTTTGATTTAAGAGTAAAACGAAAAGTATCCAAGATGAGCGTGTCTGTATCATGACCTAGCTAGGTATCTGTTAGGCTCATGATAGTATCAGTTAGGCCTTTGTAATTTATTTTTATATTATTATCTCTGAATTTAGCATTTCTGAATAAAATAAACGAATAGTCTAATACCACTATGGAACTAACTTCCTCTATAAAATAGTGGCCAATGCCATGGCAAAAAACAAACTGCTGAAACGGCCAAAACACCCTCCTTGCGTTCCCCTTCTCCTCTTCCTCTCACAATCACCAAGTAATAAATAATAATGGCCTTGTCGCTCTGCTCCACTAAAACACTCCTCTTCTTCTTCATAATCTCGGCCATTCCGATTGCTTATATCATCTCTATCGAGCTAGCTATAGCCACGGCCAAGCCGGGCACCCATGTGTATCAATACCACAGCCCCAGCTTCTTGTGTGAGACCGCCAAGTGGGACGACGTAGGCCGTCGTTTTCTCGTCTCCTTTTTAGATGGAGGAGTTGGTCAGGTCTTGGTGCCCGACGAATATTCACCGGGGACTGTTCTAGAAGAAGTCAAACTGATCAAAGAGGATGACGTGGCCGGCAATGCTACCATGGGGATCGCCGTTGACCGGCTTCGGAATCGGCTCCTTGTGGCGTTTACCGATGTTTTAGGAAATAAATACAGTGCGCTTGCCGCTTATGATTTGTCTACATGGAAGCGTCTGTTTCTCACCCAGCTCAGTGGCCAAAGTAAGTGTAGAAAATGAAAATGAAAATCATTACTCCTTTGTTCGTTACTGCAAATCATGAGCTTTCAGAAGTTGACTTTTAAGTATGGAGCCACTGCTCGAAAAGTGATTAACAAATCCGTCCAATTACATAATACATACGTAGGCACACCAGACCAGATGTACTTGTAATCAACTTCAGCGATGGATAATATTGGGTGTCTTATGATGACTTCTTTCTCTATGCACAGGGCCGGCCCAGCATTTCTTTGAAGAATATTCTAGTTGAAGTTAATAAGTAAACTATGTTCTTGTGAAATCTGTTTTACAGCCATAAAATGATAAGCTAGCGCTGGCAGTGAATTTGCTCTGCCTTTTTTAGGTGAATCGTGATTTCAAAAATATTCTGATTGATCTTAAGCCTAAAATTTATTGATTTACTACAAAAGCATCCCGCGAACATGGCTACATATATTATTAGTTTATGTGATCGTTTAGTTTAATTAGTGATTGAAATTAATCTGTGTTTTTTTTTTTTAACTTGTTCTCATTTTAGTAAAATTGGAGATTTCTTATTATTATTAGAATGGACTTTATATACATACATATATAGTGATAAATAATAATGATGTAATTAATAAGGTCATGAACAACACCTTGTTACATCAATTGTAGCATTAATTTGGTATGTGATAAATCGACATTGCATATATATGTATGTGGTGCAGGTGAGGAGAAATCTACGGCGGATGATATAGTGGTTGATGCAGAGGGTAATGCATACGTCACCGATGTCGTATCCAGTAAAATTTGGAAGGTAGGGGTGGAGGGTCAGTTGCTATCCATCATTAGAAGCCCACTGTTTACTGCAAAAGAGTGGTACAAAAACGTGTTTGGCCTAAACGGCATTGTATTCCATCCGGATGGGTTCTTGATAGTCATTCACATGTGCATTGGCAATTTGTTCAAGATTGACACTCGCAAAGAAGAGGAAGTAGTTAAGTTAATCGAGCTAATAGGAGGCGGCTCACTGTCACTTGGAGATGGTCTTGCGCTGCTGTCTTCAACTAAGCTCGTGGTAGCAGGAAATCCTTATCCTTCAGCTCGATTGGTGGAGAGCTCCGATGGATGGGAAACGGCTTCGGTCGTGGCCAAATTTAATGGGCCTACCCACCGGGTGGCCACAGCTGCTACTGTGAAAGATGGTAGGGTGTACCTGAGTCATTTGCTTGGCCTGGGATTCCCCAACACCAAGAAGAAACATCTTCTTGTCGAGGCTGTTTTCTAAAACTTGGATACACAGCTGAGCTCCTCAACTCGACTATGTCATTAATTATGACGTTATGTTGGTTTACCCTTTGAAGGAGAATAATTCTTTTGGATTTTGTATTATTGATTGTATCACTGAGAAATTCTGTTACTTTATTTGTTTCAATCAAATAAGTGAACTGAATTTGAGATTGGATTAGATTTCTATCACGAGTCACCAAAAGCTTGGTCCAATGAGGGGTTTGTTCTCCCAATATAATTGAATTGAGGTCATAAGGTTGAGTTTTAACAAGACTAAACATTTTTTCTCACAAATGTGAGTAGAAATAAATATTTTCTTAAATATTAGTGAAAGTTTTTATTTCACAAATTGAATAAGAATAAATATCTTCTTGAGTATTATGAAAGTAAATTACTAAATCTTAGTAGATTTCTGATTAAAATGTAATAACCAATAAGATAAAATATAAGTTGAAAAAAAGGTTATTAAGTACTAGTTATACTACTCACGAATTTAGGTTCAACTGATTTTTTAAAAAAAATTATTAGGATCGGTAATTATTAAATAAAAAATAATATTTAATTCAGTATATTATTATAAAGAGATAATTGACATAAAATGATGAAAAACTGAGGACAGCTCATATCAAATCTGAAGGTTGCATGTTAGGTTATTAATTTTTTTTTAAAAAAAAATCCCATATAAATTTGCTCAATAGCATGGAGGAGTCAACGCCTGCCGGTTGGAGTTACAGCTAATCCCTTTCCTCAGTGTTACGGTTACCCGCGAGATTCTCACTCTCACTTCTTCTTTTGGCTAATAATGGCGCTCTCATTTTGCTCCATAAAAACAATCCTGTTATTTTCCCTCGTCTCAGCCATTCCCTTTGCTTGCATCATTTCTCCCCTGCCGCCCACGTGTACTACTACGGCAGTTCCGGCTTTTTCCGCGAATGCGCCAGGCGGGATGACTCCAGCCGTCGATTCATTGTCTCCTTTGGAGGGGAAGGAATTGGTCAGTTCTCAGTACCTGAACCTGATGAATGATGATTATTCATGGGGAACTGTTCTAGATGAAGTCGCGCTAGTCAAAGACGTGGACTTGGCTGGTAATTCCTTGGTCGGAATCTCATTGACTGGCCTAGGAATCGGCTTCCTGTGGCTGTCACTGACGCGTTTGCAGGCAGAAACAGATACTGCGCGCTTGCAGCTTATAATCTTCCACGTGGACACGTTTGTTTCTCACCCGACTAAATGGCCCAACTGAATCTTTAAATTGAAATAAATAAATAATATACACATTTTATTGTTGTGGTGGTGTTTCTTTTCACTTAAAATTTGTTAGTTCAGCTGGTGGCAAACTGACGGGATTCCTTTGCGGATGACGTAGCAGTTGATACAAAGAGGTAATGCGTCTGTTACTGATGTATTGGGCAATAAAATTACGAAGGCAGGGGTTGATAGCAATTGGTAAGTTACCAAGAGATCATTAGAAGCCCACTCTTTGATCCAAAAGAATGGTACAAACGCAGGACTGGGTAATGGAATTGTTTATCATCCAGATGGGTTATTGATTGTCATTCACCATTCAAGTGGCGGTTTGTTTAAGATTAAGGTTAAAATTGACATTGGCAGCAAGGGAGATGAAGAAATTATGTTAATTAAGGTAGTTGGAGGCCCATTGACGTTTGGAGATGGACTGGGGATACTGTCTCCAAGAAAGCTTGTAGTGGCAGACTGGCAGGGATTCCTACTGCTAGATTGTTGAAGAGCTCTGATGGCTGGGAAACGGCTTCTGTCATCGGCAAAGTTAAGTGCGCCTGCTCATCGGCTGCCGACGGCGGTAGCTGTGAAAGATGAAAGAGTGTATATTAACCAAATATATGGCCTGGGATATCCCAAGATGATGCATGCCCTCGTCGAGGCCATTTTCTAATTTTGGGGCCTCTTAAGGGTTTAATTTGTGCTGTACTCTTTTTTGGATAAATGGTGTTCTCATTTCTTAATTTTAATTTCATATCTCATTATTTGCAAACGTAGCAACAATAAAATCCACAATATGGAGAAACGAAAAAAATAAAACAATTTGACTACAGATAAAAAAACAAAAGTACATTATAAGATAACAGTTTATTTTTGTTTGTTGTGTTTTCTTACCAAAATTTCGTACTATTTTCAATACACATATATAATTATTCAAAATTAAACAAAAGGGTGATCCACAATTTATAAAAGTTTCAAAAGCAACGATAGTCCATATTGGAGCACAATAACTTGTTAAATTATTTGAATTGGAGCACAATAAATTTATTCACAAGAGCCCAACCAACAAAGCATAGTAACTTAAATAAATTAAAAAAAATATTAGAAATCATAAAGTAACTCCATAATGGAGAAAGGTACAAAACGACATCCAAACATACAATATGAAGAGCCAATAACGTATTACTATGTCATTTAGTTATTTAATTTATGATTCCAAATGCCCAGATGCCATTCGTTTATTTCGTCTGTAACAAAATTTTTCCCTGTAAGTCACAAGTCACAAGTCACAACGACCTATCTACACAGCAACAACACCCACGGAATACAGGCCTACCAAACACTAACTCCCCATCTAACATTGCGGCCTAACCAAAGGAAGCGGCTATTGTCAAAAGCCGAAAACCAAACCTCTCTCTGATTTGTTTGTGTTGTGTCTCTCACCCTCACAAAGACAAAGCAATGGCGCTCTCACTTTGCTCCGCCAAATCGCTACTGTTCTTCTTCGTAATCTCAGCCATTCCCGTCGCCTACATAATCTCTCAAGAGAGAGCCAATCCTGCCACCCACGTGTACCACTACCGTAGTTCCAGCTTCTTCCGCGAGTGCGCCAAGTGGGACGACTCCGGCCGTCGATTCATCGTTTCCTTTTTAGACGGAGGAATCGGTCAGGTCGCTGTGCCCGATGATTACCCACCCGGGACTGTTCTAGAAGAGGTCACGCTGGTCAAAGACCTCGAATTGACTGGTAATGGGTCGCTTGGCCTCGTCCTTGACCGTCCTAGGAATCGTCTCCTCGTGGTCGTTGCAGACGTGTTTGGAAATAAATACAGCGCGGTGGCCGCTTACGATTTGTCCACGTGGAACCGTCTATTCCTTACCCAACTCAGCGGTCCAAGTAATTAATAATTATAGTATTTCAATTTTAATTTCAAACATCCTCAGTTATTTATCTATCCTTTCAATAATAAATATGCTCATTATCTTATGGATGCGGCATTGCGATTTGCGAATTTCCAACAGACACAGACACAGATCTAGTTCAGATCTTTTCTTTTGAAAAATCGAACACTTCAAAATCTTAGATGTTGTTGCAGGTGATGGGAAATCATGTGCAGACGATGTAACAGTTGATGCAGAAGGTAATGCATATGTTACCGATGTTACAGGCAGTAAAATTTGGAAGGTAGGGGTGAAGGGTGAGTTCCTATCCATCATCACTAGCCCTCTCTTTACTCCCAAAGAGTGGTACAAGAACTTAGTTGGATTAAACGGAATCGTATACCATCCAGATGGGTTCTTGATAGTTATTCACACCTTCAGTGGCAATTTGTTTAAGATTGATATTGTCAACGGCGTCGGCGAGGGTGAGGAGATTAAGCTCATTAAGGTAGCTGGAGGTCCCTTGTCATTTGGAGATGGTCTAGAGCTCTTGTCTCCGACTAAGCTTGTAGTTGCAGGAAACCCTTCTGCCAGATTGGTGGAGAGTTCTGATGGGTGGGAGACAGCCGCCGTAGTCGCCAAATTTAGCGGGCCTGTTCACCGCTTGGCCACAGCAGCAACTGTAAAAGATGGTAGGGTGTATCTTAACCACATGCTTGGCTTTGGATACCCCAAGAAGAAGCATGCCCTAGTTGAGGCAGTGTTTTCTAATAATTGATTGATAATATAGATATAAGCACCTCTATCTCTATGATTCATCTACGACAGATGGTCATGCTATTGCGTTTTGTAGCTTTGACTTCGACGGTGTCCATTGGTTGTGTTGTATCAATTAAAAACAAAACAGAACAAAACAAAACAAGACGTTGTTAGGTTTTTTTAAGTACTTGTGTTATGAATGCAAAGAGAGAAAGAAGACAGTATAAGCCAGCGGATCGCAATGGAGGAGATATGGATTGGATCTATACTGCTCTAGATCCATATCCATAATAAAAATTAAGATTTGTAGTTGCTCCAGATCCGTCATGGATTTATATTTTTCGCTTCATCTGAAATTAAAAAATAAAGATCTATATTTGCTCTAAATTCAAAAAAAAAATTTAAATTCAAATCTGCTCTAGATCCGTTATGAATTCTAAATCTCAATAATAAGAGATCAATATTTTTTTTAGAAAGAAAATTTAAGACTAAAATGCATTGGTAACAATTAACTTATATAATTTGTATCAAAAATCTAATAAGTATTGTAACTTCTATTTTTACACCTAAATAAATAAATAAAAAAGATAATAAAATATCTGTCAAAAGTAATTATAGGAATAAGATTATTACAATATTTTAATGTCTCGTTACCATCCTGATATCCACGGCACACCATTATCAAAAATGATAGACAAAAAACTCAAGTCTATAGATTTTCCTGCCAATTAAAGGACTGATCCAAGCATTCAAATGAAGTGAAGAAGCGAGAGTAGACTAAATAGAAAAAGAAGAGACTAAATTATAGAGTGAGAAACTTTAAAAAATTAGGGTAGGCTATCCTGATTTTATTTTACACTTGATAAATTTTTGTCTTATTATCATTTAAATACTTTTAAATTTTAAGATTCTTAAATACAAGCTAATGAACAAATTTTATCATCATTAATAAATTTTATTATCATCTATAATTACATAATTGTTAAGAATTTTTTAAAATAAAATTACATTAAATGGTGAGTGGATATGAATATGGATATAGATATTAAGATAAATCTGAACTTGCTCCAGATCCGCCTTAAATTCACTCATCGATATCCAAATCTGATCCAAATCCATTTTAATCCGACTCAAATCCAATCCGATTGGATTTGGATAAAGTGGATCTTAGATCAAATCCGATCCATTGCCATCTCTATATAAGCCGAGGTGCTACAGAGTGAGCATAAGGAGAGGAGCATAAGGAGAGGTGCTGCAGGTTGAATATAAAGCGGGCCAATTGAGTAGAGATATACAGTAATAGGGCAGCAAGTAGTATTTCTCTCAGCACCAACGTCGTCTTTGTTGTAATTTATTTAAGTACTCAAACATTAAAAGTTCTCCCAATCCTTTGTTCAAGAATTAATCAAAATTCCTTTGTTATCATTCTGCCTAATTATATTTTCCTGTAAGCCATTCAACCGATTGAAATGCTAGAGTACTGCTAAAACCATCCGCCTCATCACAATGAAAATCATGAAAATAGTATTATTCTTCCGAAACCACACTAATCTCATCTTTCTCTAGTAAGGTCACAAGATGCCTTTGCTCGTTCCAGTGACGCAACTTCCAAACACTACCCAGCGGCCCAACAACAATTGTAACCGACAGCAACCTATTTTTCCAACCGGTTGCTTAGCTTTAGTTTTATTTTTATTTTGATTGAATTAGGATAAACAAATTTATAAATTATATAATTTATTAAAAATAGCAATAATAATAAAAAAAACAAAAAAATTATACAAATATTATTCACTATGAATATTGTAAAAAATGAAATAAGATGAACATCCACAAAAAGATAAATGTTTAATTCATGTTTTATAATTTCTATCTCATTTGTAACGCTTAAACTTTAATATATTTCGCTCCATGTTCCATGTGGCATATTCTAAATATCTCTAATTTTTTCAATTTCCTCACATTTCTTGTTTGCGTTCAAGTTTCATATAAAACGTTTAAAGTTTTATGATTAGCGTTATATTTCATGTTATGGAGTAACTGTGTTTTATGTTCACTGTTGTATTTGAGTAAAATGATTTATACAATTATTCTAAGGCAGTGGCTACCTTGGATCAGCTCCAAGGTAGACCAACCACCACAGTCATTAGATGCTTGTACTTTGAACTTAAACTTGAAACAATTGTGATGGCTAGTTTACCTTGGAGCTGATCCAAGATAGCCAAACCCTTATTCTAATTTTTCTTTTGGCTCCAATTTTATGTTTTGTGTTCCTGTTTTATGAAATTCATTTCGAGTTTCATGATTAGCATTTTATGTTTCATGTTACGAAATACTCATATCTTATGTACATTGTTGCATATTTTAAGTAAAATGTATTATATTTGTTGTTCTACGTTTCATGTAGTTATAATCCAAATACCCTAAAATTTCCTTTTTTTCCCCCCTGATTTTATGTTTGCGTTCAAGTTTCATATCATGTGTTCAGAGTTTCATGTTTAACATTATATGTTTCATGTTACAACGTACTTATGTTTCAATTTCACTATTGCAAATTTTAAGTTAAATCTTTCATATTTTATTGTTCTTTGTTTCATGTAGTATATTCAAAGTACCAAAATTTTTTCTTTTCTCCGTATTTCATGTTTACATTCAAGTTTCATGTCAAATGTTTAGAGTTTCATGTTTAGCATTCTATGTTCCATGTTACAAAGCACTCTTTTTTTTTTTTTTGTTCACTATTAGATATTTTAAGTAAAATTTTTTATATTTGATGTTCTATGTTTCAAGTAGTTACAATCCAAATACCCAAAAAATTTTCTTTTTTTTCCCTGTTTCATGTTTGCATTTAAGTTTCATGCCAAACGTTTAGAGTTTATAACTAGCATTCTATGTTTTATATTATGAAGTATTCATGTTTTATGTTTATTGTAGAATATTTTAAATAAAATGAAATTTTATTTTTCATGTATTTATAATCCAAATGCCTCAAAATTTTCCTTTTTCTAATATTTCGTGTTTACTTTCAAGTTTCATATCACACATTTAGAGTTTCATGACTAGTGTTCTATATACATACTCATGTTTTATATACACTGTTGCGTATATTAAGTAAAATGTTTCATGAGGAGTGCAAACGACAGTCGCTAGCTTCTTTTTTTGCATGTGTCCCATTATTTTGGTATTTGTGTAATTTTAATTTAATATTAAAATATTAATAACTTTTAATTTTATTTTAAAATTATTATCTTTATACTAAACGAATTTACTGTAATATCCTCATCCTCTCCCTCCCTCCAACTGTTTTTCTTCTTTTTCTCCTCTGCCCGCTGCAACTTCTCTTCATTTTTTTCATCACTTTCTTTTCTTTTTTTTTTAAAAGCTTAAAAAAAAATTCTGATACGGTATTATTTTTTTTTTTGGTGTACACAGTCATAACTCCATGATTAAAATAATTTTGTTATTTATTTTTTCAAATAGAATATTTTTTAAATTTTATTTTTACGATTCACCCAACTGAAGATTGAATTTTCGGTGAGCTTAATTCAAAATCCTCTACTAAATCATCCATCACTATACTCATTTCCGTAGGTTGGAAAAGAAATTGATGAAAAAAATAAAGCAGAAGTTGCAGTGGGCATAGAAGGAGAAAGAGAAGAAAAACAGTTGGAGGGAGGGAGAGGATGAAGATATTCTGGTAAATTCGTTCAGTATAAAGATATGATATTAAAATAACATTAAAAGTTATCAATATCTTAATATTAAATTAAAATTACACAAATATCAAAATAATGGGACACGTGGCAAAAGAAGAAGCTAGCGACTGACACAATCACCCTTGTGGGCGACTGTCGCTAGCACTCCTCAGTGTTTCATATCTTTTTTTCTATGTTTCATGTACGATATTCCAAATATTTCTTTTTTTCCCATCGAATTCATATATAAGATTTGATGTTTCATGTCTTACCCCACTGCAAATAGAAAACATGTCAAAATCACCAAAAATAATACCTAATTCAAAATTATCAAAATTATGATGCTATAGAAATTCACTTCTCCACTAGATCATTAAGAATTAGAGACATTCATCCAATTTTTCGATCACAAAATAACACGATACTACTCTCATCTTATAGAAAAGGCAAAAGACGCAACTTTTCAAGGTTATTTCAAAAATTTTAAGAGACAACAGAAAATGGGAAAAATTATTAAGGTTGAAGGGCAAAACAAGAAGTAACCTTACCAAGGTTTTATCTTGCCAATGGCTAGTGTCTGTGAAAGAGACTTGAAGAAGATACAAACGATGGTGACAGAGGCGAGACTAAATATGCGTTGGTAGAGGAAAAATGGACGATACAACCTTCATTGTCGATGAAATAGGTTAGTTGTTGGCTCAAGTTCTTGGGTTTGATCATTGTCTTTATAGGAGTTGATTGGCATAAAGTAAAAAATGCGATGATTAGTGGTAGATATGGATTAGAATAGTGAAGACTAGAGATGGCAATGGGTTAGGTCGGACCTTGCTTGGTCTGTAATTGAAGTAAAAGGCTCGAGCCCTAAAAGAACCCGATCTTTGACCTGTCGAATCGAGTCAAGGTTGGGCTCGGTCAAACCAAATAATGAAATTTAGTCCGATCCAAAGTTTCCTAAATTCAATACCACAACTAACTCAACATCCAACTTAATCAACAAAGATTTTGAGATTAAATAGCCAACTCAACATCAACGTTTTACACATGGACTAGAAAATTCAATACCATATCACCGACTTAATTAACGAAGATTAATTTTTCCACAATAATCAGTGTTAGAAAACAAAATTTTTTCAGATAAGAAATATTAGAAAAAAAATGCAAAAGACTAATAACAAGGGACCTCAGATAAAAAAACAACAAGAATGCATATGAAAACAAAATAATAAAAAAATCGTTAGTGGTGTACCATGGTGGTGGGTGGCTAGCGCGGCAGGAAGCAGTGATGGAAGCCTCTCTCATGCGTGGCAGTCGATTTTGGTGGTTGTTGGCTGGCAGTGGCGTGGTGTCGTGGCGCTATTTGTTTGGCGATAGCGTTGACACGCAATGGCGTAAGTTCGTGAAGTGTTGGCTGACATTGATGTTGCCAGTGTTATGGCGCTAGTTGGTTGTTGGCGATGGCATTGGCGCTGATGCTGCACTTAGCGAGGTGTTGGCTAGCCGAGTTGGTGTTGGAGCAATGCCTCTCTCTTTCAATTGTTTGTTAGGTTTTGCCAGTTTCTTTTTGTGACTAGCAAGCAAGTGTGAGATGTGTGACGCGTGCATGTGTGGATGTGTGACTGTGATTTTTTTTTTTTAATTACGGTCGAGTTGGGGCAGGCAATACCTGAATTAGATCCCAAATTTGATTGCGCTCTAATATTTAAGCTCTAACTCGATTTTTGATCCTGAAATTAATCCAAAATTTTTTGATCGAATCAATTCGACCAAAAATCGAATCAAATATTTTGCCATCTCTATGAAAGACGATTAGGTGAAAGGTGATGTCTTTAATTTGATAATGGGCAAAGATTCGAATAAGAGAAATTAGGAATTTGAGAGCGGTTTGTGTGAGGTGACGGTCATCTAAATTTCCTTTTTTTTTTTTTTCTATTCAATGAATATTAAATATTAACCGTCGGATTTATTTATTTTGGATACAGCAATGCAAGCTCTGCTGCGCATGGTAGAGGGAATTCGAGTACCTTTATGTTAGTAGTGGGCAGACTGTACAAGAAAATTCGGATAATTAGAAATCGATAACCGTCTTGGGTGAAAAAGAATAATAAATAAATAAGACCAGCTGTCCAATTGTTGTGGGAGGGTCACGGGGTTTATGGCAATGCGTATTTGGACAAATAGATAAAGACAACAATTTTTTTTTTTTTTAATTATCGCTAACCAAAGTGTCCAGAAGCCTCTTTAAAATAAAGTTTAAAAACCACGTGAGATTTGTAACATTAACATGACTTGTTTACAATGAGAATGAGGTGATGAGTGCCTCTTCTCGTCCGCGAAGTGCATCAAATTGATTGAACGTACATTCTAAAACAGTTAATTTAATCCAATTTCATCGTAGTTGTCCGTTTAAATTAGATAAAGATCTAAATTCTTTTACATATAAATAAACTTTAAATAACAAATAAAAATATAATATTTAATATATTTAAATTTATAATTTTTTTATATGTTGTGGCTATGGTAGAATTACTCTATTATGGAGTACTGATAATGATCGTGTCAAATTATAACAAAAATTGTAAATTTAATACTTATTTAAATTATAGAACAATTCCAACAAAGCCGATCCTTTTTTTATATTATAGTAGCATTCTCACTTGAACAAAGTTAAAACATCCTCACTAAAGATTATATAGATAATCATTATCTAATAAATAATACCTTACTTCATCTTATTTTATTAAAGTAAGGGATAAATTAGAATGTACGAAAAATACACATTTTGATACAATATATTTTATCTTGTAAACACTCAAATATACTATAAGATAAAAATATTGTGCGTTGAAATATATGTTTTTCTCATCTTATAGTTTATCTTTTACTTCAATAAAATGAAAATCCTTTTTAAATACACACACATATACATAGTATTTTTAATAAGGACTTACTTTAATAAAGTAAATAATAATTTGAAAAATAAGAAAAATACAAAAACTCCAATGTAATATATTATTAGAATTTTTATTTTTCTATCTTTTTGCTTATCTCTTAACTTCTACGACAAAGCAGGAAAAAAATATTATTATTACAAATTCTTGTACAAATTATTTTCATACAAATCTCATTACATAATTAGTTGAATGAAAATATAAAATAATAAAAATAAATTAAGTGGATAAAAGTAACGTCTCTATTTAACTATTCAAGTGATACTATCAATATGTATAAAAGAGAATTTAAAGATGTATTATTACTCTATTATTTTCCTCTAAATTTTTGTTAAATCAGAGTCCAACTACGTTGAGTTCGCCATGAATTAGAGAGGTAAAATTGTAAAAGAGTCGACGTTAAATATTTTATTCTCAATTACTCTAATTCCTTTTCTTTAACAAATCTTGAATAGCCCTAAAGAAGAGGAAATTAAGAATTTGGGGCCAAACCCGTTCGATTTTTATACTTTACTTATTAGAGATATTCAAATGTAAGAACCAACTTAAATAGCCAAGCCGTGGTTTCCTTTAGCATATATCTGAAGAAACCTTAGTTTTTGAATTGGAAAAAAAAAAAAAATCTATTGGAGCAAAAGAAAATATTGATTTCCCTTAAAAAAAAGTTGTTTTCCCGAGTCATTTGGTGGGAATCAACAGTCTTTGTAAGCCATAAACGCTACCGCTTTAACTACGGGTTTCTAACCCGATGGTCTCCTTGATCCTAAGCGTCAGATGGTTACAACGGCTGCTGTTATTTGGATCAAATCCAACTTAGCAGCGGCCCTTTAAATCATCACGGAAAGCAAAAGGAAGAAACAACTTCACTTGCGGCCGAAGTAAAGAGATCTGCAATCAACCGTTTTGATTCACATTCATTATTATTATTATTGTTATTTATTAATGTCATTATTATTGTATTAATAATATCATTATTATTAAAATTTATTTATTTTACTATTATTATTATTATCTTGAATAATAATTATAATCACAATTATAATAATAATAAATAATAATAATAATCAATTAAGATTATTTTAGTAACTTATAATAATCTGTTTCGATTTTAAGATAGAGTAAACATATAAATGATAATATATTTAATATCTGATTCTAATTTTTATAAATAAAATAAATAATTTATTATGATTCTTATTCGCTATTTTAATTACAGTTTATTTTGATAACTGATTAACAAATGTATTATAAATATTTTATTCCCATAACCAAAAATGATAAAAGAAGGATATTATTATTTTGTCAATGAATAATTTTTTAATACACGATTTTGTTATTATAACTTTTATGTAATTATTTTTAATTTAATAGAAACTATAATAAAAATTTTTGACATAAATTATAATAAAAGTCTATTTTACTCTTAAATTATATAAGTTTAATTTAATCCTTTAAATTAAAAAAAATAAATGGATTATAACAAAGATAACAATATTTTTATTAATTTAATATTTTATATATTTAAGATAATTAATTGATAAAAGGATAATATCCTAAAAAAAGAACGAAAAGAAAGTAAACAACTAGAGCGACACCAATAACATTACCTTGCCGTCTTTTCTGTTATGTTGGGGTTTTTTTTTTTTTTTTTTCAAAACGAGGAAAAAATTTGTCACGATTTGAGGCCGCTTTCCTCTCCCCTGAACTGTCTAAAACCATCCACATCAAGTCTTCTCCGCTGAGTGTGGTTGCCAGTTCATTTTTTTTTTTGAAGTTCATTCATTTTTTTCATATGCATGGCTACTTAACACCATCGAAACACAACTGTCTTTTGACTTTTAATTGAGGCAATTAATGTCTCATAAATCTAAGTGAGAAAGTAAGGAAGAATTGATTGATGGAGAGACAGAGGAGTTTCTCTCTCAAATCCACGAGATTTGTTGTGTTTTCTTTCACAATCACTTCTTCTATCATCTTTTTAACGTTCTTTTCTTTCTGGGTCATCAAATCCACTCCTTTCATTAACCAAGAAACCCATTTTCAGTTGAGCAAACCCGCCGTCAATGTAAGTCTGAAACCCTTAACTGTCCAGACCTTGACTGGTTCAAGAAGAAATTTCACGGCATCAAATGCGAAAAACTTAATCTTGATTGATATACCTGTAAATAAACTTGATAAAACTTCTGGGTTCAGTAACTTGTCAGTTTCTGGGGACATTCAGAAAGAGAAAAACGACACTCAAGTGCCCAAAGATGAAGCAAGCAAAGGTGACGGTCTAAATGTTACTAGCTTAAGTAGAGGTGAAGAGAGTGTACCGGCACCTTCATTAATTGAAGTTCAAAGCAATGAGAGGCTTCAAGAAAAGAAGATTGGAGCAGCTTCAGTTGAGAAAATTGAACTTCCCAGCGATCAGCAGATCACAAAGGAGAATGTTAGAGCAGCTTCAGTCCAAAAAGTTGAAAGGGCAAGTTATAAGAGAATTGAAGAGAAGAAGACAAGAGACTGTGATATTACCAAGGGGAGGTGGGCTTACGATGAAAGCAATCCTTTGTACACAAATGCCACATGTCCTTTTATTGATGAGGGTTTCAATTGTATGAGCAATGGGAGACCAGATAAACACTACATTAAGTGGAAATGGCAACCACACGATTGTGACATACCGAGGTATTTATTACATGTTTGATTTACGCTTTAATTTTGCGTACTTATTTGGAATTGCAATATTTAGCGGTGAATGTTTAATGACGTAGTCGATCTGAATTTTTTGAGACTCTGTTTAGTTTAGGAATAGAAGCATGAAATGAAACTTTGATTATTTGAGTTCTATGGGCGATTCAATTATAGGTTCAATGCAACCAAAATGCTGGAGTTGATCCGAGGGAAAAGGCTGGTTTTTGTGGGCGATTCAATTAATAGAAATCAATGGGAATCAATGCTGTGCATGTTATTCGGAGCTGTTAGAGATCCAAGTAAGGTCTATGAGACCCATGGACGAAGAATCACAAAAGAGAAGGGAAATTATTGTTTCAAATTTGTGGTATAATGCAAAGATGGGATGTTTACTTAGTTTTTGGGATTGAAACCTGTTATACTTGAAATATATAATTTGGCCTTAATTATGCAGGATTATAAATGTACAGTTGAATATTATGCCAGCCATTTCTTAGTTCACGAGGGCAAGGCAAGGGTAGGGCAGAAGCGGGTGCAGACCTTGAGAATTGATTCTATTGATCGTGGATCATCAAGATGGAGAGGAGCTGATATCTTGATTTTCAACACTGCTCATTGGTGGACTCACTACAAAACAAAAGCTGGGTTAGTTCCTTTTGATGTGAAAAGCGTTAAACCCTAGCCGTTGTGTGATAGATGTTGCATTGGGTTCAATTTTTTTTCTCCTAAGCTATGAAGTTCAGTTTAGATCTTGGGTCTTAAGAAAGCATGTCAAGTTGTCCTTTTGCTTACAATTCTGTAGACATGGTCATACACCAAGTCAAGGGATTGATTGAATTTAGTGTTTAGCATAAGCTGAATAATAGACCAATCACAGGATCATTTGAGTACAGAAAATAATTTCCGTTCCTTTTTAATAAGCAAATGATGTAATGTGCGTATACACATATATTAAAAATAATGATGTAATGAGCATATACACGTATATTAAAAACTCTCCATGGTTATTCATACCTCTGCTGACATGTTACAGGATTAACTATTACCAGGAAGGAGATCAAGTGCTTCCCCGGCTTGATGTCTCCACAGCTTTTAAAAGAGCCCTGATGACTTGGGCTTCATGGATTGATAAACGCATCAATCCCAGGAAAACCCAAATTTTCTTTCGAAATTCAGCGCCTTCCCATTTCAGGTTTTCCTTTACTCTGCCAAAACTACAATGTATCTGATCTCATAATATCAGTTTCTGAGTTGTCTATGACTTATTTCACAGGGGAGGTCAATGGAATGCTGGTGGCCACTGTGCAGAAGCTACTCAACCCCTTAACAAAATCTCAGGCTTCAGCTACCCAGAGAAGAATGTAATCGTAGAAGATGTGATAAAGCGGATGAGAACTCCTGTGACACTCTTGAATATAACTAGTTTGTCAGAGTATAGGATAGATGGTCATCCATCCACATATGGAAGAAAGAAACGCTACTCTTCAAACATTCAAGACTGCAGCCATTGGTGTCTTCCTGGCGTTCCTGATACTTGGAATGAACTTTTATATTTCCAGTTGCAATCTAAAAAAGAATAACTCTCGACATGTTTGTATATTCTGCCTGTTGATTTTCTTGGCAGATTGTAAAATGTAATTTTCACTGGTTTATTGCAAAAGTTTTGATTGATATTTATTTTCTTGGACCGAAGAAGACTTGAAAACATGGAAATGTTTACTCCCGTGCAGATTCTTGCAATACGAAGTTCTGAAACCAAATGGCCTTGTAGATTTAGAGATTTCGACGGCGTCAACAAAACATCACGTTTTTGTTTCCTTTTTCATGACAAAAGAACATTACTTACCAGACTCGACGATAATTCACCGCTAAAATGGCGATGGTTATGAACTTGTGAGCTTAACAAATGTTTCTTGAATACGGTTGGAAAACAACAAATTTTCAAGACATGTGCAGGGAGGCCACAGGTCTCGGCCTGATAATATAAATCAGAATTGCAGCATTCTGCCGAAAATAAATGGATCAACCGCAATTATGATACACGCCACTCACAGCGATATTGCCCAACATTATTCGTCGCCTACTCAGTTGTAGAGGCTCGCCGGAAAATTTGTTAGCTTATTGTCAAACTATAATAATGTTTCGACCTTATTGCCCAATCTTTATCATATAATTGCTAGAGCTTCAAAACCTCTTGAGGGCACACTCGGGCATCTATATACAGAGATAAATGATGCTGACATATACATGCTTCCTTTCCTTTAATAGGTTCTATGGACAAAAACACTGCTGATATTGTTGGAAAATGACCCAGATGTATTTGAAAAACCATGTAGTCTGTACGTCAATGAGATTGATGTTTCTTAGCTCTGCCTTGAGACACTGATGAATCTTCTCTCTTGGAACCCTCAGGTTTCCGAGCCCATGCTGGTGCTTGGTCTGGTCCGTAACGGTAGTCATAAAAAAGCTCCTCACTAGCTTCAATGTGCTCCTTGGCAAATATTCCCACCCGATGATCTCCAGCTACCAGCATTACCTGCACAAGCCAACACATTAGCTTAAACAAATGAAAATTGAGTCAAAGGAAACTAGCCAAAATGCTTATACCTTGGCAAAGCAGTTAGGATTTGAAGAGTGGTTTGCAAATTTCAGCTTGTCTCCTTTGCGATAAGCATCAAGGACATACTGCAAAGAAGAGGTGGAAGCTTTAAGAGACCATACAGTGCCACGTTAAGAGATGCCAGTGATTATGAAGATAGTAAACAGAAAGCATTGAATTTATTTATGAGATCATCACTGTGGAAGTGAAAACATTATCATGCTAAGGTAAATCACAATATATTATATATTCTTCAGCTCATAGTCCATTTTGTATGCACCAGATGTCACTTGCCTGATCATTCAAGTCAAATAGAAAAGATGAATTTGCACGATCATAAATTTTCCCACGCTTGTCTGCTTCTCGGTGGGAAATCAATTCCCCAGTATATTCTCCAAGATAATCATTCTTGTTGACAGAATTCTGAAATCACATCATCAAGTTCAGTACCGGCACTAACAAGTAATTACAGAGAAACATGAGATGATTCGTTACCCTACCTTTAAAAAGGCTCCCCATCCAGCAACATCAGACTTTGCCAAGAGTATCTGAAAAGGAGGATAAAAGGAAGTATGATACAACTTATTAATTAAAAATGTTTTCAATTTTCGACAGCTTTTGAGAGTTGAAAAATTCTGAATTACTCACCCTCTGTTGTTGCCTTAGAAGCAGCCTCATGTTACCACATTGACCATCTCCTCGTTTGGGTGGCTCACCCAATGAACCATCCCCACAACTGCATTAAAGTATAAAATAAACCAGAGATGCTGAGATTGCAATGAAAAAATAATAACTTACCCAGACAGAAGTAGCGACTAAACTGTAATATTTTACAATCTCCTAAACAGTTCAAATTGGAAATAGAACCACTTCAGGTCTTGAATAATTCTTGTGACCTGAGTGCTCAAAATACTGTAACATAAAAGAAAGAAGAAATGAATTTCAGGAAAGTCTTTTGTTCCCCCATAGAACTCTTGAAAGGTAGTAAGCTGGTGCCTATCAGAAAGATAAATGCAAGATATCTAAATTTCTAGAAACCTCTATATTGTTTTCAAAATTGTTTCTATTACAGGTCACCATTTCTATTTCAAGAGTAGAGCTCAAAAAACCTTGCAGCAGGACTAAATAATCGTTTCAGCAGTCTGAGAGTCCACTCAAACTTGGGTATCAACTACAACTAAGAGCTGGAAAGTACAATTATATTACTATAAACAATGCAAACATTCATAATAACCTTCAAAACATCGGAAATGTGCAGTTAATAGATGATGAAAGCTAATCTAAGATGGAAATGGAAGCATAAAGTACTTATAAGCAAACCAAATTTAACTTGCCCAACGAAATCGTAAACCCACCTAAATAGGTATAAGATATTAGCATATAAAGCTCCTTACCTAACCCAGCAATTCCGGCAAACATCTGGGTCACATTCACGTCCAGCAGCAAAGCATGGACATTGCCTGCTTCGACATTGACTCTTTGCACAGTGGCATCCCCTGAACCGGTTTTTGCAACTCTTCGAGCACCTTAAGAAGGAATAGCTATTGCATGAATAAAATCTTACAAAAATAATTATCTTTGATCTACTAAATTATATAAGTTGGAATTCAGGAAATGATCCACAAGTGGAGTTGAATTGTAATCAAAAGAGATGTGTAAAGTTATGTAATTGCAATAAAAACAGTTATGTAAAGTTATACTTGCAATTAAATAAAACAAGGACAAGGGTTTATTGACCCAACAGAATCAGCCTTAATCCAACTTAAGCTCCATTTGGAAGCACTGCCAAGTAGCAGCCCAGCTGCAAAAAAGGAGGAATCCATCCCTATTTTCCTCTTGGCACCACTCCCAAGTGGAGCTATAGCCCATTCTAGAACCTCTATTCCACCCGGATGATCTTTGCTCATAAGTCATAAGAAGCATGATAGATCCTAGCCCTATCTCTATTGAAGAGGATGCAGAAAAATCACCCATGGATTCCCTAAGACCACCCTCAATACCTATTAAATAACAATTCAACCTACCCGCAGTATTTTTCACAGCAGGTTCCATTATGCAGACAAGGGCACTGCTTTCCACACATAGACTGGCATCCACATGGGGTATACTGCTTACAAGATTGATTTTTACCATCTGCAATTCTTTTCCAAATTGATGGATGGCCAGCGGACTTCCAAGAATATTTAAGTTTCCGTGCTCTTCCTCTTCTACGAAGCAACCGTGGTCTTGCAGGCATCTCTTGCTCCTTAAACAACAATAAGAAGAAAAGAATAGTACTAGACTCACTTCGAGGCTTCATCCGAGATAAAAATAATATTCAACTAGTTTTCCTCAAAACAGTAAAAACAATAGAAAACAATAAATTTACATACTGCATAATCTGTATCAACTTTCACAGTTTCTTCCAAAAAGGAGCTTGGTGCAACAGATTTATGGGGCATTGAAGAACTACTGTCACGCATGTAAGTAGAAACTTCCATGCAAGTCTTCAGACCAGAAAGTAAATTTCTGGCTATAAGGCAACTGCAAAGGATTAAGCACAAAGTGAAAAAAGAAAGATATAGTCTTTGAAGCAGAAACAGAAGGAAGAAAAGCAACAACAAACGTCAAAATTTATCAAGTCCAACACATGCATTTGAAAAGAAAAGGCAGAAACTGTCATTTTTGCAACTAAGTTGAATGGAGAATGCCAATGAACATATAAACTATATGGATCCTTGTTCTATATCTTCAGAATCTTTATGCATATCATACTTATAGACTGAGTAAAAGTTTAGATGCAAAGGAATCCCAAAGACCTGTTTCTCCCAAATATCTCCACTCCTTTCAAGTATAGTTCTTTCTCAATAGGTTTCCACTCAGAGCTGCACAAGACTCCTTCAGGTAGTTCTCCTTTGGAAAATGACTGCTTCATCTCAGGCTCTTTATTGACATCTTTGGCTCCATCCATTATATTGTGCTCAATATTATTATAGGAAACAACTTTAGCACTATCAGATTTCTTTATTGTATTTTTGGAGGTCATTTGAAGTTCATTGTCATTGATTGCACCAACATGGTGCCCACTTTTGGTGTCTGGACGTGGTATACCATCACTTGATGCTGTAAGTACATCCAAAGGCAACAGTTTCTTCTGTTTCTTATTTACAGATTCCTCAATTTCATCGAAAACTTTTATTGAGTCATTTAGCTCTAAAGCTTTGCGCTTTCCCAAACTTTGCAGTGAAGTATCTGTATTTTCATTACCAATAGCAACTTCTGAGCTGTCCCCAGCTTCTGATGTAACAGGTAACACCCTTTTGGAATTGCATATTTCACCTGCCATGACGTCACTATGAGCACCTGGCACTTCAGCATTGCAGTGCAGGAAAGTCCCTTCTGTATTTGTTATTCTACTAGAGGTATTACCAGCTGAACCCTCTACTGTATCCTGAACAGCTCTTGACTGCAAGGCATTCATATGGAATCAGACTTCGGAACTTTCCCATGCAATTAGAATCAAAATGATGAATCATATATTTCAATAATCATAAACAAAAAGAGGATTATACAACCTTCCAGCAAATCCTGAGAGTGTAAACAAGCACAATCCCATCTCAAAACAAGAAGATGCTATTTGTACATACTCACTTACACACACACACACACACACACACACAGAGAGAGAGAGAATGCCTGAAGGTAACAATGATTGCTGCAAGGTTTCCTATCATCTTCATATTCAGACCAATAAGGTTGCTTCTCACTCTGTAAAGTAGAAGAACTTGATCATATAAATTAACAAAATGTAACCCGATTAAGTTGTAGAAAGATGAAAAATGTGTCGGCTTACAGGATTAATCAAAGTTTGGGAACATCCATGCAGACGGCAGTCAAATAACTGTTCATAGATACAGTTAGAAAAGCAAAGTTGTTCAATCAATTCAAATGGTTGAATCAATTACTACCATACCAAGCAACGGCGACAAAAGAGGTTATCAAAAGAATCCAAAGCAGCACTTAGGCTCTTCTCCAGAGAAATCCCCCTTTCATGTCCGGCATCCTCAAATTCCTTCAAGTTTTTTCCATCATATTTCTCCTTTAGTGTGCTGTATCTATCCTGCAAGCCAAACAGATTACATTCCCAGCAACATAAAAGATGTTTCAACAACATCAATAGAATAGCAAAATGAACACAGATGATTTTTCATATAAAATAACGCCAAGTATACTCCAAACGTCAAGATCAAACAGAAAATACCTGTACTTCCGAGGCGGCTATTCCAATGAACTGGCTCACAGCATTTATTACTTCCTCACCTAGCCCATGTTCCTCAAATACCGTCCTGCCAACATTAGTAGAACTGGTAATTATTCATGGTGAAGCATAATAAATAATCAAGTAGGATCTTTCATGATCAAAATGCTTCTTTCGCTTTGGAAAACTTCAAACAGCAGGGCCATATCTAAGTTCAGAAAGCAATAAGCGAAGTGCTATAGTAACATCAAAAGGACCAGTCTTCAGTTTGAATAGAAACTGACAGCAAGTTTTTTCCTTCAGAAATTTCTGACGGTCATTTTCACAGTATGATCTCTCCACTAATGGATTTTTAATTTTTACCAACAATTGTTGCTTGTTCACTCTTGGTGATATTCATTTGGCACCATATATTATACAGGCTAAGAAAATAATAAGATGCAAATCATATTCAACCTTTAAATAGGATCATAAAACCTGAATTTCAATCAAAGAATAATAAGATGCAAATTATATTCAACCTTTAAATACCATCATAAAACCTGAATTCCAATCAAAGTCAACCTTTAAATAGGAAAATCCAACACTAATGTACTTATCAGCAGGGTCACCAAAAAATTGTATGGCATTTCTGAAGAAACACTAATTTTGCAGTTCTTGCATCTTCTTTTAACATACCATAGAATACGATCTTCACCATCACAGAATTCATGTTTCTCCTCCTCAGGTTCTATAATGTCTTCCTCACTGTCACTGCAGACTAGTGCTTCGCTTCCATGTTGATCATAATATATACGTCTTCTCCCAACCACTGACTGGTCTTCAGCCATTCTCTGATTTCTGTACTGTGTAAGGCATATTTGAGATAAGAAGAGCAACGATAAAATGATAACATTAAAAGACAGTTAATAAAGTAAAGTAGAAAATGATTCATGTTTTGCATTATATGAATACATAAACCAATGTTTCTACATTAAACCATGCTCCACAAGTAAAAACCAGCTCACCATTTTACTGGGTGATCAAGCAAACAAGCAGCACAGATGCAAAGACCTACCGAAAGTCATGGCATTTTATTCCATTTCAAAAACCCACATAGACAAAAACACATCCTCCACAACCCCTCCCTCCAATTCCCTCTCTATCCTATGGTTCATAAATAATTCAACCAGGCAGAAATAAATTTCAATAATTATAATCAGAATAAGTAAGAGCAAAGAAACATATTTTTCAGCTTTCATCTTCATGGAATCAATGACTAACGACGAATGTCATCAGTAACAATCAACATTCACGAAGTGAATTTTGAAAGAAGCATTGAGGTTGTCAAATTCAGCGTAAAATTTACTAATACGTTCTTTCACCATGGAAAAACCAAAGCACAACGGATACAAATTATTGTACAGTGAAGTGGAGAGAAGATATATGGAAAATTTATCATACTTGTCCAAGAAGATCCAAGTGGTATACGGCGGTATCTTCTGAACATGTGAAAGCTTGCTACTTGTTGAGAGCACAACCTCATGACTGTTGACATAGTCTCTATCTCCCAGTCCTTGAGGAAATCCGCTGTATTTGCAGAGAGGCATGTTACCAAATCCATTATCCATCGCAAATATAACACTCTTTCTTGATGTTGTAGACAAAAGCTGAGAAATATCATTTTCAATTTTCTTTCTATTCTTCTCAATTTTATCCTGTCCATGATACATACAGAAGTTACTAGCATATTAATTAGCAACTAAAGTGTGCTCATTCCACATTCCAATTGATTTTTTTTTTCATTTTTCACAAATGAATTTAACTTAAAATCACTTCAGGAACATCATCTACAATAAAAAGTCAACATACAAGACAAAAATATGGTATTTTCTTCAAAATGATATTTATTGGTGAACAATATTAGGAAAGAGAAAATAAAATGATCTATGTGAAATTGTTGCAGCAATGAAGAAATTCATCTAAGCAAAACACAAGCTCTATAAACAAAGAGTGACTTTAATCTAAAATTACATGAAAAAAGTTACTAAGTGTCAGCAGCGAAAAGAGAAAATTTTAAAGAACCTTAAAGTAAATGCACAAGTGACTTACTTTTACTGAAACAACTCTCTCCGCTTGAACTTGCTTCTTGAGCTGATTTAGCTTATATGTCAAATTTCCAAGACCATCATTAGACTGCTCGCTATAGGACTTCTGCCAATTCACAAAACAAGCCTATCAAAAATCTAAAAGATTGATCGAATTATAGTTTTTTTTTTGTAATCAAGAATTTTGACGTCGTCTCTAGAATTTTTTCTTCAAGTTTATGGTGTGTTTGGTTGATTAGATGTCCTGGGAAATAAAAAAGTTAACATGAAATTTTATTGTAAGTACGGTTTCCCAGCGGCTAACCGTAGTTGGTCTCTAATATCAATTCTTTACTAACTACAGATAGATAATTGTATACAATTCAGTAGAATCAAGTAAAAGTCCTTAATTATCGTGATAATATTTCGATTGCGATGATCAGTACTCATAATTTAATTCACAAAAGAACCAAAATAGATAAGTAATTAAACAACTAAGATCTGAAAAAGAAAATCTAACTCTGGATTTAGAGGAAGAGTCGCTTGCTCTGGACACCATTCTTGGCTATGCTCTGCAACTCGAATGCGAAAAGGAGTGAAAAACGTAAGAAATGCATTCCACAAACAGGTTGACACGTACGAAGCGTCAGTGACGTGGCCTGACATATTTCGAGAAATAATTGACTGGACGGCCACGGACGCGTCATAAAAATATCATGACTCTTGCCTCTTGGGCTAAAATACTAGTGGACTTTATGCCACTCTCCGGTCCATCGCCTTTAGAGTTGCCCAAAAAATAGCCCTCTTATCTGATGATGGAGTGAACCTTGCTTTCGTATCCTTTGGGGGGGAAGGAAAAAAAAAAAAGGAGCGTATTAGAATAACAATGTAGTACTTAAGTGTAAAATATAACAAAGCATACGCAGCTCAACGCCTCAACCTCACCACACATCTTCGTAAAATGGTGTATTTATTTGTAGGATTGAGAAATTTGAATCATTTTTATTGTTTATTTATAAAAACTAAAAGGGAAATGATGTTAAGAATATTGAGCCCCATATAAAATTGAGAATATTGAATAAAAACTCGATTTTTATGGGGAGATTATGAATCAAATCCTCATTCTCCAAACTATTAAATACCCCCACTCAGTTTTTAATATTCCACTTTACTCTCAATTAAAATACAAAAATATTAAATCAATTTTCACCAAATCCCTAATTGGACAACATCACGATCTCCAACCGATTGGATCAACAGCACATAGCGATATCACCAAATAGGCAGCAGCTTGCTGTTGTCGAGTCGCAAGCCAGTTGTCACATAGCGTCGCATGCAGATTGTCACAACTACTTAACCTACGCCATTTGTCAACCTCTCCTCTTCTTGTCGCTCAAGCACCGTTTGTTCATGTCGTCACCTACCGTCGCATTAAACTGGTATCATTATTCACTAATGAAAAATGACGATCTATCAAAAAAAAAATATATATATATATATATATGACCAAAAAAATAATAAATTGTTAATTTTATATTAAATAGTTTAATATAATAAAGTATTACCCTTCAATAATTCTTATAATTGTGGTATTTTGATATAATTAGAATAGTAAAAACATAATAACCCTTAATTTTAAGTGCTTTCGAACGTGACTCCAAATACGGAAACTCCTCTTCTTCGCAGGGAAAAAGGACGAGGAGTGTTTTTGTGCATCTGTTTTTTACAGGGAAATTGCGAGGAGAACAACGAAATTAATCCCGACCTTTCCAAAAACCAAAATATGCAGTTTATTCATTCAAATAATCTACGTACGTACAATAAACAAAACAGAAAGACGCAATTTTTTTTCTTTTTTTTTTTTTTTAATTTTTGGAACAATATTCAACTGACTATTACCTAAATTTTATCGAAACTTGCAATTTAGAAATGGTCTTCCTCTTTCTCTAGAGAACTTCCAAACTGAAAGCGAATGAATTGGGGTTCCCTTCCACCCAACGATTAGGCTCTTCCCATTCTTGTCAAGTGTGCAAGAACTCCCGCAAGCAAGCTGTTTAAGAACCAAATTAGCCTGGTACAAACTTTGGTCACTCAACCCAATTTCCACCATTCTAAATCTTGAAAAGAATGCTCTCCAGACGTCCATCTTCACATTTCTTTCAGTTCTCTCAGTTCCCTCCATAGCTACAAGGTTGCGGATTCCACTGTTAAATATGGCTTCCATCGCCGTTCTTGTCTCCGTATTCTTTTCCAAGCAAGTCTCCAGAGCATCAAAATATGCACTATAGAAGAACAAGGTTTCAATGAAACGATTGACAAATGATGGTGAATTGTGATTTGCTTCGACTTCGATGACCACCATGAGAGATGGATTTAGCTTTTTGATCACTCCCAGTAGATTCTCCAAGCAACTAGGACATGAGATCATTGTCCCCAACATCAATGGACAGTAGACAATCAATGATTCGTCATTCCTAATCTCGAAAAGTTGTTCCTTGATCTCCAGAAAATTTGTTACATAAACAACACTGAATTGAAAAGGCAAGTTCAAGGACTCAGCAAAGCTTGCCAAGCTCATACCTGTCACTTCTATTTTCTCTTTATTCCCAAACGCAACAGCAGTTAATTTAAGAAGCTGAATGGGGCGTTGCTCGCGCTCTGCAAGAGCCTGCATTAAGGATGTCCATTGAACTCCACACCTGATTTCAAAATCGAGTATATGTATCTTACTTGCATTTCCAACATTTTCTATCATGGCTTGGGCTCCTGTCAAGTACACGACCTGATGAAATGGAAGACGCTGGTAGCATGTAAGGAATACGGGATTGATTCCCAATCCGTGATCAATTAAAGTCATTCCATTTCTAATTCCACCCAATTCCGCCTCCTTTGCTGTGAAGTTTCCGGTTTCTCTGTCAATTCTCTCTCGAAGCGCTGCCGCAAAATTGAAAACAATTCTTTGTACAGGATTTGCTCTCTCTGCTGCAGTCCATTCACAGCGCGAGAGCAATCTGCTTGCTCGTTCAAATTTCTGGTACCCCACCTTCTCTGCTGCGGCTAGAAGAAGGTGGACTAATTCAACATCTCTTGTTTCTTCTTCAGACAGGCCCGGCAGCCCGTAGCCAAAAGGATGCATGACCATGGAAAGGTCATCATAACTCTGATCGAAGAAGTGTACATACCTTGCTCCGGCCACCCTCAAGATATCTTCCGTTGACAGTTTCTTGCTGCCTCCCGCATTGCTTTCATTTCTCGTGTGGCTTCCGGACAGGTTTCCCTTCAATTTCTTGAACCCACCCGCATAATTACTTAGGAGTTCAAGAGATGATAATGCAAATGGTTCCTTGACAAGTTTGATTTCTTGGTCATTATTGGTTTGTATGTCTTTGAGTTTTGGCATCTCCGGGGAATGAGATGTTTGGAAAACAAAATTGGCATGCAGTTCGTTCAATAACAAATCATTTGATTTGTTTTGTTGCAGCAAGTGACGTTGTTCCTCAAGCAAATTGGGTACTTTCTTGGCTGAATTCTCTTCTTGATAGGCGCCGAGTTGAGAACAAAGAGGAGGGCTAATCTCTCCCAACTCGTCCATCGAAAACATCTGGTTCTGCTTCTGGTTTTGTTCAATACCCGCTTCGTCTTTATGATAATCTTCAAGAATATCACTATAATGGCCTTGGATTCCACTGAAATCAAATGATGATGTGGAAGAGAACAAAATATTTGCCATATTAGGTGGGAAGTGATCGGTGAATTTACGCTTAAACAGAGTCAAATATGATTAGCTACTTCAATATCGACGCAAAGATTTGGATCCTTGGAACATTGCTTTTATCATATATCAAATTAAAAATAAAGAATTGATACGGCTAGGATGGCAACTCTGATGGTGACATTTGGATTCATTGTTTTAAGGCAGCTGGGGGAAACTAATCGATATTACCAACATATGAAGTGCAAAAACGCTTTGAGTTGAATAAAGATTTGGAGTTAACAAAACTGTGCCACGACTCGTATAGATGCTCGCAAACAAAAGAAACGCTCCAGATAAAAGATGACAAAAATGTTTAAGAAACCGGTGTTTTATATATATATATATATATATATATAGTACTTGTCTAATGACAGTATTTTCACTTTAAAATACAAAAAATATAGACTTCTAGCAAATTGAATTTTTTTTTTTTGTCTATTAGTATAATAAAATTTATTTTTTTTAATTTTTTTACTAGCATTATCATTTCATTAAAGTAAGGATGCATTCACTAAAAAATTATGTTAACTGTCATCTATAAGTAAATAAGAAGATCTGGATCCATGCATAAAAAAATGTAAATCTAGATTTTAAAATTTAGAATCCGTGTGGATCCAAATCCGAATCCGGATGTAAATGTATTCTAAAAATCGGATATTCGAATTCACATTATTTTTAATTAAATATTTATTAAATTAAAATTACATGAAAAAATATATAAGTTAAATAAAAAAATAATATGATTAATTAAAAAATATACAATTTAAATTAAATTAAGAAATATATCGAGATCCACATTATTTTATGTAGATTTGTGGTGGTGCTAAACTTGGATTTATGTTATTCTTGATGTTTGATTTATGTTGTGGCATTTTTATTTGTGAATTTGCCGTGCTATATATTGTTCTAGGTATTGAATTGTTGATTGTTAAATTATGATTCGATTTTATTTGATATTATTAGGTAAATTATTGAATTTTATATTATAAATTTTAATTTATGTAGATCCAGATATCTAGGATATCTGCCCACAATCTATGCAAATATTACCCGCATTTAGATCTGTAAAAAAAAAATATATGCGGATCCAAATCTAAAAATATCAATCAGTATTTGAATCCGGACGCACATGTATTGGGATTTTACCATCTCTATTTTTTCTCATTAGAACCAATAGAGTCCATGCCGGTCCATTAAATCTAATTCACTTTGACACCCCTTAAAATTCCTCCTAACTAAAACTCCGTTTTAATTGACATTACTTAAATAACTAACATAAATTAATTAATTTCTTATTTTGAATGTAAATTCTATTAAACATTCAGATAAATTATTCTTTTAACAAAACCTTTACCTCCACTCATTTCATAATTTATAGTTATATTTTAATTCTAATTAAAAATATTTTTTTGAGAAAAATTATAAAAGTTTGGAATTATGAAGATATGAATTATATAATAAGATGTAAAAATTAAAAATAAATTTAATATCTTAGTATTTTTCTGTAACCTAAATGTAAATTTATTGGGTAAATTTTTTTTGGAAGATAATTAATTTTAATATATGATTTATACTTTATTAACTAAAATGAGGGTATTTTAGGAAATAACATTTAAAATGAGTGTTATAAAGATTTTAGAGGTGTGTCAACCGCTTCACTCATTTAATAATTCAAACTTCACCAAGTATCACATTCTCTAAATTGAATTTTAGCCACGGTACATTATTCTAAGGAGCTATAAGTGAAAAGATCAAAGTGTTGTGGGCCATGTGCCCTTGTGTCTTTTAGTTATGGATTGTATGTAACTTACGTCAACCTAAAAGTTGTATTAGATAAGTTAAATATGGTTTTAAGTGTCAAATATTTTTTAGTTATTGGGTACAACTCTTAGGTTCATATAAGTTCCAATATTATATAATTTATTCATAATCTAGTACTTGTTGTATTATCCTTTAAATTTATTTTTAACAATTTGTGATTTTCTAATAATTTAGCGTTTGTTTTTTTAAATATATTTCTTCTTTTATTTTCTTCTACAATTTTCGGCACTAGTTGTGATCCTAAGTACCTGCATCAGAGCGCCTATGGCAAAGAAGAAGCACAGTCATGTGAAGCTACAACTCGGCCAAGAATTTTACATGAGTTGGAGAAGTTGCAAGAGAATCTATAATTCGTTGATTTCAAGGCTCTATCGCTCTCATGAAATGCTATATGTGATGGTACAGAACTGAAATTTATAGTATTCGTTTTTCTTTATGCTCTTTTATTTTTCTTCTCTCTTTGTTATCACATTCCTTTCTCTAGGTAATTGATTAACTAGTTGCATTTATTCTTTACCATATCCCCGGTAAAAATGCCCTATAATTTACTAAAAAGGAACAATTAAAGAATTTCTTGCTTTTATTTATTATTGTCCTTAACGGCTCTATGATTGGTTTATGTATATAGAGAGATTAATCATAGAATATCAATGAATATAACTTGTGGTATACAACAATTAAGCAAGGAATACAATATTGACAATTTGTCATTAACCAGCAGCTGCACAATATAAAAAGAGAAAAGAAAAAAAGAAGAGAGAGGCTGAGAGAAAAAAAAATTGAATAAGAAAAAATAAATTCATGTACTCAGACCTTGTCGTCGTCGTCATTATCATCCTCACAAGAATCGCCGGCATTGTTCCTTCTTACCCTGGTACAAAGAAAAATCATGGCCAGCCATAACAATGCTTTAACAACCCTAACCATGCCAGTTGTGACGGTAAGGTAATACAGCCACCAGCCAACGAAATCAGCAACTCCCACACTCATAAGCATCTCTTTTCTAGCCTCAGGGACAACCACCAGTGACTCAACTTCATCTCTCAACTTCCACCACCACAACCCACCAAGGGTCATGGCTATAGCGACCCTGTCCACCCACCTCTCCTCCCTCATCGAGATCCCCACCCCGAAACACGCGTCGTCGACCACGGGCTTCACCACCGTTCTGAACCAAAGAAGCATGGTCTCATGCAAACCTAAGAAGAATATTACTCTGCTTATTAAGCTTTTCTCAATCCCAAAGCTTGCTCCGTCAACGCCGGCTGCGATGCTTCCTTCGATCCCCAGGCCAACGCAGACTTGCAACGTGCAGAGTAATATCCATGCAGTGTATAAACGGGGTTGATAGCTTTTACCCGGCGACTCGCTTAGAATGGTGAGTTTTCCTGTCAAGGAATGTATAAGAGTGGCTATGCTTACTGTTGAAACAAGAATGTGTAGCAGGGCTGGATTGGTGTTCAAGAATAGGGAAAACAAAATTGATGAAGATGATGGTTCCGCAGGGTAAGAGATTACTGTCAACAGATACTGAGCGCATGAGATTCTTGCTAAGAGAAGAAATGAGAGGGGAAGCAAGAGATTCAGGAGATTGATGGCGAGAATGTAGAAGGGTTCCATCAAGTGCTCCTTTGCCTTTAGTCGCCAATTCTCCCAGCTGCTGCTGCTCATTTTCTTTTTTCTTTTTTTCACGAAAATTCTTTAAAAAAAAAAACGTTTGCATTAATTGGAAGAAACATAACATGAGGTCTATATATGTGACTTGAATTATTAGTTACGGGAAAAGGGAATATTAGAATGGTTGTTGTCACGTCCATTGTTGAAGTTAGTTGACACTACGGGCATGGTCTAATTCCATGCCTTGCTTATGGATTTTTATTATTATTTATGGGAAATATATATATTTATATTGCCCACATGGCCACATGTATTAACGCACCTACTTATAAATCATATTATTGAGTTTCAAATGCCGCGATTACTACTAGAAAAAGCTTGTCGATTAACATTTACCATTGATAGTTTGTGTGTTCTCTAAGTCAACTACCTGTTGCACCTTATTTTAGTAATTAATAATAATACTTACCACCTAACGCCATACCTCTTCTACTACATTTTTTTTCCCTATTTTAATATCGGCACAATATCCTTTTCTTAGAACAATCGTGTCATGATAAATTGCAATCATTTGACCCGATCACTTTGATCATATTGCTTTCCATGACATTCGACCAAACAATCATTATCCAATCGTATTCGTTTCTTGAAATGTTGGATCACGGCTGCATAATTTTATAATTTTGAAACGCATTGAATTTGGCCCCACTTGTGAATATGATTGGTTGGTAATCAGTAATCAGATCAAAGGTCGCTGATCAGGCTACAAGTCAATACAGTAAATCAATAACTTGCCTGTTCTATCTAATAATCTAAACCATTGACTTGGATTGGATAATAGAAAATTAAACTGCATTGCGAAATATTTTATGCAAAAACAAGATAGGAGAATTATTATTGTATCAGTGGTAGGATGGTAAAATTACCCGCAAACTTACTCAAATTCATCTGCAAAAATTTATCTAACACTAGTAATTTTACTAGTTGTAAGTAGGTTTAGTAATTTAAATTTAAGCCCACTGCTGGTTGCTGATGAGTTTGATATTGAAAAAAAAAAACTGGTGGATATCTATATGGATATCAATTGAGCCACAATTTTTTATTTATTTATGTTTTGGATTTTAATCATAAAATTGTATTTAAAAAAGTTAGATATAAGTAATCTAAAATTATTACTCATGACCTAATCTTCCTAATTCACACACACACACACACACAAAATAACATTTTAATTAGTAGAAATTTTATAATTTTAAAATTTAATACTACCAATATTTTTATTTTTATTTGATTTAATTTTGCTTATTTTGCTTTAATGACTTGAACCTAATAATTGCTTACTAAAGTTGGGTTTTATTTCTTTAACTAATTGTTAATAGTAGTTATCCAAAATTTACTTATTAATATTATTGACAATACTTGTATATTAATTAAAAGATGGAACGAGGCATTGATTTTACCGATTATGATTTGCCTACAATAGAAACGTTTTGTACTAGATTGATATATTTTGTGTTTTGTTTTATGTTAAAACTTTAATTTTTCGTTTACATTGATAAAATTTACAATTGAGTATTTTATATAGATTTTTAAGCTACTGTATAAATTTATTTTTTGAATTATAAATTTAAATTTTTATGTATTGTTAAAAATATTTTTTTTAATATTTGTAAGGTTAAATATGGAATACATAAAAAAATTTACTGCAAGTTACGGATGGGTTTGATAATTGTTAAAAACCGTAACAAGTTGTGAACGAGTATAATAATTTAAAACTTTTAGAGGTAAGAATGATACCCAATCCCATCCTTACTCAATAGAGCAGCAGTAGTTTTCAATGCATGAGATTGTGAGAGGCTGAGAGCCACCAAGAGCTGGGTGTTGGACTGTGTCATTGCAACAAACAAAATGTTCATGGTTGATGATTTTGCTTTCAAGCGAACCAATGGTCAATTGGTCATGATAATCCTGATGCATATACAAATTAATTTGACTTGTGTATCCAGGGCTGCGAAGATCAAGTTTTATTATTGTCGTCGTTTTTTTTTTTTTAAGAAAAAAAAAGTTAAACACTGATAATTTACTTCAATTACAAATAATATATCCGTATCTCCATTTTTTTAAAATGCTGGTTGAATTATGATATCATATAGATGCTACATAAGTATAAAATGATGTGTTGATCGACGACGATTGTTTTAGTATATTCTAGTCCTATTTCTCCTCTTTTATAAGTGTGGTGTAGTTACTTTATACCAGCACAATTACACCAAACGGACTGTGTAAATGATAGATATAAAATGTGCGCCTAACATGAATATGTTAAAATCATGGGCATGTGTGTGATTGATCGTCAAATCATTAATTATTAAAAACAGATTATATAGTCAAACAAGGCTGATGATACATGAGCATTGAGTAATGGTAATATTATTTAAAAAAATTTAAAAAGTACAGTACAATTTATTAGCGGAACCTGTTTTGATTATAAGGAGGAGATGAAGAGGTGCGAATGATTAAAACACTGGGTGGTGGACAAATAAAAACTAGTTTGGGTTTATATTTTTTTTTTCTGAAATTAGAAATAGAATTTGAAAGTTATTAAAAAAAAAAAAAGAAGAAAGAAAAGAAAAGAAAAATCTTATGCATAAGAAATAACATAGAATTAGGCTGGGCCTTGCCTGGGCCTAGGGCAATTGTATTATTAAAACAAAAGAATTGGTCCAGTCCAACCCAACGGGCAATGCCCACGGCGTAGGCTGTCCACACCGCCCTTCAAAAAGGGCACAAAGACTGAAAGACACGTGGACTACTTGAACATACAGACAAAAAATTGATGAGCACAAGATCTACGGACGGATTAACGACTTATTATCTCTATGAAAAATTCAATAATAATTGGAATTGGAATTGGAATTGGAAATTTACGGTAACAAAATGTGTCTGCTAATATGACATGACACATTCATCCCACCAACTCCCAGTAAATACAATTACACTGTATCGTTTTTCTGTTTGTAGCTTCCCAAATTCAAAATCAAATGCGCAACATTTGGTTTTAACCGAGGTTATTCAATTCAACAAAGCCGCCCACGTGGCAAAATCAAACTGTGCAAATGAAATGAACATATTGTGTACATGGCCCACAAAGCCAATCAACTGGCACACGAGAAAGGAGGAACTCAGGAGCATTTTTTTATCATCATCGTGAAATATCTTTCACACATTTATATTTGCAACTGTGCGGATGGATTATTTTAATGCATGGTGGTGGGGTGAAGTGTGGGTGGGAGCTAGCTGAATGGTGCTGATATGTAAATGTAGTTGTTGTTCGTAGCTGCTTTTTATTTAATGAGTGAAAAGAAAAGGAAAGAAAGCAACTTGATGGTGTTTTTCTTCCCCCCATCCATTTTCTTTTAACTTCTCTCTCTTAATCAATAAGAGTCCTCATCTTGATCAATTTTTTTCCCCTTTACGGAGTGACATCTCAGAAGTAGCAGACTAGCAGCAAAAGCAAGAATAGTTATGGATGATTCTCTCTCTCCAAAATTGGACACACAGTCAGGGGTTTCTGAGCTCCAAGCAGAAACTCATCAGGCTTCTTCTAAAAGAAGGTGGGTTGTTGGCTACTCTTTTGGTTGTGTTCTTGTCTTTTCCCGTTAATTTCAGCAGATTAAAGAAGGCAATTAAGTTGAGAGCTATTTTTCTTGAGCATTAATGATTTTGAGTCTCTATATCCATGTAGCCAAGCTAACGTAAGAGATTTTGTTGTGGGCTCTTATAGGAAGGTGACTGAGAAGACTGTTGTTAAAGTGAAGATTGGAGAAAATCCTGGGAAGCTAAAGAACGAAGGGCCACCTTCTGATTTTTGGTCTTGGAGGAAATATGGACAAAAGCCCATCAAAGGATCTCCCTATCCCAGGTTTCAACTTTTGTTTTCTTATTTAAAAAAAAAAAGTCTGCATGATGTGGAGAATTTCACATCTTTCTGCTGCTCTTCTCTCCCAATTCTCTAAACTCAAAGATGTGTTTCGGTAGTCAAATTGAATTTTCATTACCCATTTGGTGCCACATCACGATATTTTGAAGTGGATTTTGCCACTTAATTGCAGGGGCTACTACAGGTGCAGCACATCAAAAGGTTGTTCAGCCAAGAAACAAGTAGAGAGATGCAGAACAGATGCTTCAATGCTCATCATCACCTACACGTCTAGCCATAACCATCCATGTCCTGATCTGCACACAATCAATCTGACAAAACAATCAAAAGGACCACCCCAAAATCATCAACCCACTGGCACTGAGTTTGAGGACCACCACCCCACGTCTGCTCCTACACAAGAACAGCAGCTGCCACGAGAAGAAGAGAAACAAAATGAACCATCCATAATCACCACCCCTACTGCTGAAGATTCAAATGAAGATCATTTCCATTACTTACAATCACCCATAAGGTGTCCTCAAGATATCATAATTAGCCAAGAAGACCCCTTTACAGGGAATCTAGAGAAACCCAACGAAACACTGAATCTTCTCTTGGATGAAGAACCGGTCTCTTATCAAAATCTCATGGCTTTTTCGACACCAAAATCAGAAGAAAATGACTTCTTTGATGAGCTTGGAGAACTGCCCAGTACATCGTCAGTTTTCACTAGCTTCATGAGAAGCAATGATCTTTTCGATGAAAGGATTCCTGTTGTCCCTTCTTGATCCTCGTGTTTTTAGTTTTTGCTGCCATAGAAAATGTAACTAAAATGTTCATATATTATGACTATGACATCCCCACTACTTGTAGTTTTGCTCGGCATCTCCTGTTCTTTTTTTTTTCCCCCAACAAAAAATAAGAAAGTTACATCAGTAGTAGTGGGGTTAATGGATAGATATCATTTTTTTTGGGGGGAGATCGAGATTAAATGCTTTCGGTAGATGATAAAAACCCACAAACTCATATAGAAAGAAACACACAATCACACATTTTGGAGATGGTAGTTTCTTAGATAGATATCTCTCTCTCATCAAAGATGGCACGAGGTTCACGAGTGAGTGCTCTAAGATATGCTTTATCAGACATTAGTATATTGGGAATTTGTGATCTTTTTGCCCTACTTAGTGGGTTTTTTCAAGTTCTTTTTTGAATGATTAATATTTGCTGCAATCTCATCTGCTCGGCCACTCAGGGTCCGTTTTTTTTAATATTTCTTTTCCTGTTGTGGTCGAGAAAAATGGGTTAAAATTCCAAAATCAGCAATCTGAAAGATTAGTATATTTCTGCCCTTTTATGTGCATTGGCGTCTGGGCGATTACGGTATCCTGTACGATATGCCAAAAGAACAAGGATCCTTTTATTAAGGGGAATATTGGCATGAGATGAGAACCCTTCCATAAGTATCCAAATTTATCCTATATGATATCCAGCATACAACGTAAGCATACACATCACTAAATTTTAATTTCCGTTCGTTTGGTAACATGGGATGAGGATAGTCGGCAAGCAAACAAAATTTCATAATTGTTCGCAAAAGTTAGTCATTCGCTAAACAATATTGGGTTACTTGGGGTCTTTACCAAAATATAGAAATGTTTAGACTTCAGCTCATTTTTGGAAACACCTTATTACCTACGTGTTCCTTTATAGGTTCATCCATATCCCCATATCATTTATTGAACAAATTCAATTCCTGCCAAAACTTCTCGGTTAAAGGCCAATCAACCGTTGTGCCCTGTTTTGATGATTTCATGTTTTTGCTAATTTATTCCCTTCCCCACCACCAACACACACCCCCCGCCGCGGCAAAAAAAAAAAAAACCAAAACAAAACAACCCGTTCAATAATAGCTTCTGCATCACTTGTTGAAGAGTCTTATCTGCAACGTGTACAATCCGCAACACCTTACATCGGTTTGAACTGAATATATTCGAAGAGGTCTCAAAATAAGTATTTAATTCTCTAATGGTTCAAAAACGCTTAATTAACAGATTGTTTGAAATGTTTGTAATTTAGTTTAGGAAAGGCTCATTCTCTTGAAGGCCGCAGAGCAACTGATTTTTCCAAAGGCAATAAAAGAGATGTTCATACTATATTAAGCTATAAATGGGTTGAATTTTAACTCTATTTAGAACAGTCTCTTCCCAAAACACTAGCACCACCAGCTAAATGTGCTGAAAATTGTAGCCACTCACATTGTAAGCAAGGTCAAAAGGATAACATTGAGCACAAGATAATCAACTAATAATCAATGTGTTCATAAGAAACAAGAGTAGCAACAATTTGATCTATTTCTAAAGTTTTATTTCAGCTTAAAGTCAAAAACTGACAGCAAAACTCATCTTTCTTCAGTTCTGTATTATACATGTCAACGTTTCAACAATCAAATGAACTGAAAGGCAATAACAATAAGTATAATTCAACTCTACAAATTACCATTGCATTAATTGCAATTATCACACGGGTAGGTCACACACCAGACTTGTCATTACCATCTGCTGCAGCGGCCAGCGGCTGGAGTGCTTTAAGAGGATTCATGATAACACCATCAATAAGCCCATAATCTTTGGCTTCTTTTGGGCTCATAAAATAATCACGGTCAGTATCCTGGTTGATCTTCTCAAGACTTTGACCAGTGTGGTAGGCAAGATACCCATTCAGGTTTGCCTTGTGATGCAGCATTTCATTAGCCTGAGATTCATGTAAACTAGTTACATTCACATCAGGGTAAAACAAGCAAATTGAAGTTACGTTTGAATCAATTTCTGATCTGACAAAAACAGTGACTTCTAGTCAAGGATTAACCATGTCGCTGATGCCAATACATCAGTCAAGTTCAATTTCACACCAGTACTCAACAAGTGTATAAAGTTTAGGAACTGTACCCAAGATCCTAAAATCTCCTTCCCTAACCAATGGGGAATTAAAGCTTTCTCAAGAGAAAATCAATTTTCCATAATTGTAAAGTTCAATTTCCCCAAATGATTTGGGATACTATAGGTAAAGTAACTGTCATGGCATACTTCTATCCCTTCCCAACAACATTTGACTCTAAATAGCAACACTAAACATCGGCCCCTCTACAAGTTGCAAGAGCTACTTTCCCCACAGGGAGTGGCAAAATATTACTTTCAACAATACTTCTGACATTACACTCACTATTTTTGGAAAAAAAAAAAAAGGTGACTGTCGGACTGAGTTTTCCCAGGAATAAGTAAAATAATATGTGACTAGGGAGTTTAATTTGCAGCAACCTGATGTAATTGACAAAAGAAACATGGTCCAGATCGCACTAGAGTTGCGAAGGGGCTTAGTGTTCCAATTATTCAAAAAAAAAAAAAAAGTTGGTGCTGTTGGTGACCTGGAGGGGGAGGGGGTGTTTGGGTGGGTTGGTGGGGGCGCTGAGGGGGACGGTGTGAATGCGCTGTATTGGGTGATTGGTTTGTGGAGTGGAGAAGAGAGATATAAAGCATTGGGATGTTCTAAGAGGCGACAGAAAAGGAAAGGAAAAGGAGCATACCTGAATATCTATGTCGGTTTGCCCACCTTGTGCACCACCAAGAGGCTGATGAATCATTATCCTTGAGTTTGGCAAACTGTATCTTTTTCCTTCATTATTGTTGGAAAAGAGGGGGAAAACTTTAGCAACCCTTGTGATCATAAACTATATAAGGGAGGGAACTATAAGCAACACCAAGTCAAAGTACTTGTTTACCTTTGGCCCCAGCACTAAGCAGGAAAGCTCCCATACTGTTCAGGAAAAAAAAATGCAATATCCATTACTAAATGAAAGAGAAAGAAAATAGGTACACAATATTCTCATGAGCAACCACAGAAATTTTCTCATTGACCATATGCTCACCATTAAAAGTTTGAATATTTAAATCAATTATTACTCTCCTGGATTTAAACTTTTCACTTGTACCCTCTACTTCTCTAGTAAAATGAGTGGAACACTGAATAAGATAAACCTACAAACTAACCCTAGACGGCCAAGTATCTGGAGTTAACTACACAAAATACTGCAAGCATGATTATCATAGAATCCATTCTAAAATTATGCAAAAAGGTATAGAACTGAAATTTTCCCACTTTCCTACCTACACAGACCTTACATCATTGGGATGCTGCTTAATTGATGCCAGGGATTCTTCAAAGAAGGAGAAAACTAGCTACCAGAAGAGCAAACAACCATGCTGCAAGAAATGCAAACTATCTACCAGCCAAAAGATTCTAGGTTCTGGGCTAGGCTATCAAAAACTAACAACCACCAGACTCAACAAAAAATAGGAAAACAAGTATAAGTAGATGACAATGAGAAAATTAAGGGCAAAAGAAAAGGGAAAAATACTAAAAACATAAGCAAATATATGGCAAGAAGGAAAGAAATTATGGGATAATTAAACCCTCACGTGAAGGAAACACTATATTTAATTCAAAACACCAGCAGAATTCTTTTAGATTTAGAAGTTACACAAGCATGTCAAAGATCACCTTTTTTGGAGGAAAAGAGAAAATATACTGATATCTGACATGTACTAATCAAGCTACAAGATATAATGGTATGGCAAAACAGAAACAGCTAATACAAGAATCTTGTACCTAGCTGCTAATCCAACACAAACAGTGGAGACATCAGGTCGAATATGCTTCATCGTGTCAAATATGGCCATACCTGAAAGTTCAAGAGGCATGCTAGTCAGGTGATTGAAGAAAATAATAGGACAGAACATTATCTATACTCAAAAAAATTTGTCCAAAGGAAGATTACCGGCAGTAACTGATCCTCCTGGAGAATTGACATACATAACAATATCCTGTTCAGAGGATCAAAACATCTTAACAGTTAAAATATTAGTGCAATGTTCTTTATCAAATAAAGTTTTTGGCAAAAGAGAATCATCTCAATCAATATATCATCAAGAGTAGCAATGCAACAAGACAACAAGCATTATTTGCACAAAACAGCACATCAGATGTTACAAGCTCAACAAAGGAAGCCTGTTTCCATATACTTGATAACAATAGATCCAGGCAAAACAGCCATAATAGTTAGCAGACAGACCTTGTGAGGACCAATAGCATCAAGATAGAGAAGCTGAGCTACAATAATGTTCGCCATGTCATCATCAACAGCTCCACCACAGCGAATTATTCTCTAACATCCAAAAATAAGCACCAAGATCATAAGCAGCTAACACACTAAAAATGAAAAAAACAAAGAAAATAGAATTCAACAAAAATTAACCCTGGCTTAACCAAATTAAGTTCTTACATGCTGGAAAAGTTGACTGATAACACTCTGAAACCGCTCTTGCACCATCGGGTTAGCAGGTGGTGGCCCTTGAGCATGTACAGGGAAGTATGGTGAAGATGGGATTTGCAAATCATCCCTACATTATAAGTTTCAATAAACTTTCTCTCACGAGTTCAACGATTAAACAAAATTAAGCACCTATCACGAACTTTTGCATGAACAATACCTAATGGACCAAATCCCCTGACGAGAACTGCTATCTGGGGCCCAAAACTTGCCAGAGTAGACAGCCCTTACTGAAGAATTCCGCAAATTCTTTTGAATACTTACTAGTTTCCTTGGTTTCCTGTAGAACTTAAAAAATTAGACTTATTTTTGTCCATTAAGATAGGGAAAAAGAATTAGGTTTATGAAAAGGTTAGAAATTTCTCTGTTCTTGCTCAGGAAAAAGGAAAAAAAAAATTGACATTCCTTTCATGTTCTTCGAAAATGGAAGCGGAGTTTAAAGCATTCTAGTGAGCTATATAAAACATTGAAAAGAAAGGAAAAGAGAAGTCGACTCTTTATAAATTCGTTTTCCAGCAAACAAGGATGATACGTTACTAAATGTTGAGAACAAATTACCGGGAACCACTGGGCTGGAAGGTGTGTGAGAGTTTATGAGCGTCGATATTGGCGCTAGGGTTTGGAGAGACGACGAGAGAGTACAATGATGCCGAAGATGTGGAAGCGCTCGTTTGTGCCATATCTCTTCGATTTTTGCCGTTTATGTGGCAGTGTCTGAAAGACGTTTTCGGTAAATTAAGTGGAGGCTTTTTATTTTCCTCCAAATCAGAAGCGCCTTATCTGCTTGATGTTAAAGGCTGGATGTGGACGGCGCCGGGATTTGGACCGATAAGAGTACCGTTCCAGCAACAACAAGAAATGACTTGCAACTAACACTAACTTGACTTCTCAGTGAATGTGAGAATTACATATCTCGATTCTCGAAGGTGTCTCTGTTGCTCTGCCCATCCCGAACGGGGTCGGATCCTGTAACCGGATTTGTTTCTGTTAAGTGGGTAAATTGATTTCTAAATTACTCAGTACCTAGCAGATATTTTATTTATTTATTTTTCTGTGAAAGTAATAACTAATAAATAGCATATAAACAATTTTTTTTAAGTTATGAGATAGAGCTATCCACCCCTTGATAAAGTAATGTGTTTCACATTAATAACTTTAGCAAATAAATTATAAATGTAGTTACATAATTTGTGATGTGTGTATCGTACTTTTGATTTGAAACATATTTACTAATCAATTCATAATATGTTAAACACACAAAACCTTAAAATTTAAAGAGTATATTGCTAAATACATGACAAATTAATATGCTTCATTGACTATAAATAGTTACCACCATTTGTTGTCGCATTCAATTCAGAAATGAGAAATGAGATAGAGAATACTTTGGATACTTCTCAATTTGATTCACAACACATTATCAGCACAACTACATTATAATATAAGAAATATCGTATTCCCTTATAGTCTATTTTATTTTTTTATTTAATAAAACCATGCTTATAAGTATGCTATGTGGTTGTAATTAAATTAGAACCTCCATATTAGAAAATCACGATGGCTATAATAGTTCTGCGTTTATTTTCTACTAACATTGCTAGCAAAATCTAAAGACAAAAGATTGAAGATGAAGGATTAGGGTATCAATCATTGAGTTGGTAACGAAAGTATCTTTATTAATTAAAGAGTTATTAACACGACTCAAAAGTGGTAATTACTTCAAATATAAAAGTATTTAGTTATAAGATAACTAGTTAGTTCAGGAATGAACCACATGAAATTTAAAATTTTGGTGATTGACTATTAAATAAAAATAATTATAGAAAAAATTAAGAAATAATTGTCTAAATTAAAAAATAAATGCTAAAATTACGGGATCTACCTTTTGTATTTAAATCATAGTTATATTATTCTCTCATATTTATGTTTTTTGTTTTTTTACCAATTTAAAAAAATTATTGATTTAGTTCTTAACTAATCACTCTATGAATATATATAAGGATTAAGTATATAATGTGTCACAGACGTATTAGAGAATATTACCGTATTGGTGTGTCGACGTTAGATCTAAATACCCACATTAATCTAAGAAGATGTAGATCTACAAATTAATATGAAATGAAAATAACCAGTGGAAAATGCAACTTATAAGCATCTAACTAAAATCAATAAACTTAAAACTCACTTGAGATAATAATTAATTCCACAATGTGAACTGTTCATTTTATCTTAGAAAATTAATTACTCATATTGACAAGTAAAACACTCATTTTATTTAATAAATTTGTGAAGTATAATACAAGAAAATGAAGAACAAAAGAGAGAGAAAAAATCTTATTATTAACTACAGTTTTTCCTAAAATTTACTCTAGATTTACATCAATTTTTTCTACAAAACTCATCGCCAAAATCCACCACACATTTGTCAAATCTCTTGCCTTTATAGAGGCAAACTAAGTTGATTAAGTGTCCATTTACATGACATTTTTGATAAGCTTGCATTCATAACCTTTAAATGAGATTCATTAATACTATCCGAGGGTCTAGAATTACAATTTTTATGGAACGTTGGATTTAACATAATCAATGGCTACAAATGAAGTCAAATAGGAATCTTCTATTGCATCATTTGTTAAGGTATAGATTGACAAGTGTTAAACAAGTACAATAAGGTGCACGTGAGTTTAAACATGTGGCACAATCTTAACTATTTAGAATTTATGTTGGATCGAAGGGTTAATAATTCTTTCAAAAGCTTTTAGGTTTCAAAATCTAAATTTCACGCCTCTTTTTCCAGTCCAAGTATCATCAATATAGGGATTTATCTACAAAATACAAAAATCATAATTTAAAAAAATAGATAATTAATAAAATGAGTTAGGAATTTGTAAATGTGATGAAATTATCAGTGTTATTAATACTATAAGTGAAAAATGATAATTTTAACCTTAATTAAATGTACACTTTCTAATGTTGATCAATTATCTATTTAGTTTTATTTCTTTCATTTATATGCTTTTTATCTTCAAATTTAAGCATAAATTATATTTGTCCTGAAAAGGAACAATGAAGATTATTGTTGGTTCTATCCCATTATTAGTTATCACATATCTCGACAGGTGATATGTTTACTGTATGTTTTATGGACTATCATTTTGATGAGATAAGTTTCTCTCTATTCCAGGAGAGAAAATACCTCTTGCCTTGCGGTAAGGCGTGACCTTTTCTAGAGTTAGTGTTAAGTATGTCGTGTCTATATCTTTGCACCTCTGTAAGTGTAAAGCGCAGACGGTAATTCATTTGTGGCAAATGACAAATGCATGATGTGAAAATATAACTAAGTTAGTTGCTAATGTACTTGATCATGTCATTGTTCTTTACGGACAAATTGTGAGCAGCTGAGGAAAGGTCTATGGCACGCCTGAAACTTGGTAGACTACTTGATTCAGAGGTTCCTTGAAAGGGAAAGATTATTTGTTAAGAGCCTTGCTGCAAATGAGACTCCAGAAGAGCAAACGACTTTTGAAAAAAAAAAAATGGAGACCATAGTGATAGAATAATATCCCTCATAAAGGATAAGGCCTTAATAATAAGAGTTTAGAAACAATGAGATTTCTATTGACATTGGGTATTTTTCGCACAAATTGGGAGGTCACTGATTAGGGGGAGCATAATCTCTCTTGAGAATGATTTCTGTCAATAATCTGGACGTGTACTGTACTTTCTTTTTCTTGACCAGATTGATTCCACTAGGTCTTTCTAGCAAAAATTGTTAACCAGGCAATTTTGAAGCACGTCCAGCTCTACTTCATGATCCTTTAAATTGTATTTATTTTGCTTGTGGGTTTTTCCCCCATGGGTTTTTTTTTTTTTTTTTTAAAGCAAAGGTCAAGTATAATTATCATCAAGTAACGAATATTCTAGGAGTGTCATGAGATTTGTCTATCCAACCATTGATAAAATTGAGGTGTGTTTCACACTAACAATTTTAGGAAATAAGTTACAAAAGTAACTACATGATTTGTAGTGTGTATATTACACCTCTTGAAACGTACTATGAGTTGTGCATCACAGTAATGAATTCATAAGGTGTTATCCTCAAAATTCGAAGAGCCTGTTGATAAATGCACAACATAATGATAAACTTCATTGGTTATAAAAAGCCATCACCTCACTTGAGAAATAAAATAAAGAGCACTTGAAAATACTTATCATTTTGATTCATAACACTCTCAAAAAAAAATTTCTTTTTCATCTTAAAGCAAAATTTCTTTAATCTCAATACTAAGACCTTAGTTATTTAACTTAAATAAATATCTACAACATTAGAATGCTCCTTTGCAGTGAAAACTGAAGTAGCGGAAAGAAAAAGGTTATTTATTTTCCATGACCGAACAAGAGCGATTAGCGATTTTTACGTGATCCGTGCTCATTGTTCACGAAGAATAAAAACTAACTGCAAACTAGCACTCATGGTTGACCGATATCAATGACCCAGCGGTGCCTCTTGAATGAGGGCAGTGATCATTCTTCTAATTTCAAACACGTGAGCGACATTAAGACAGTCTACTTTGATTGCAAAAAACTAATCCATATCCTATAAATTTCGTGTAAGCAGTATTGATTGCAACCTTTAAAGCCAAGTCGGTGTATTTACCAATATTTATTTGAGCTGTGTGTTATTTATGCCAAATGAAAATCTTGTACAAATCTTTCTATACAGAATGCAATTAAGAAAAAGACCTTCCCGGCTTCCCCCTGGCATCTGCAGGGTAGAGGCAAGGGCAACAATGTCAGCAGGTAGTTTCAGCCTGCAGTTTTTCCTGAATTGCCTTGTAGCATTGCAGACTGCAAAGAGGAACCTTCGACTTAGAATCTCGATACTTATATGGGTTCGTACAAGATGGACCCGCACAGTTCTCCCGTGGAGGAGGATAACTGCATGTACAACCGAAAACCAACCAAACATTAATATAATGTGCACCAGTAGTTAATTTATATGATCTATCATTTATGAATGATTTTGTTGGATGTGTCAACTTCAATTTCCAACAGAGATAATACCTGGAGGGTTTGGAGTCAAATATACTAGGGAAACCCATATCTTCAGGAAATGTCACAAAAGTTCCAGTTGGCCCACTGACCCATCTGATGGTATTTGATGCAAGCATCATTGCATTGGCAGCCTTCTCCTGTTTAAATTGACACAAGTGAGAACCAAATGATCAGCTTAAAACCCAGATTTTGAGCCAACATTATATATACCAAGTTTTCAGCACCTGTGCCAACTCTTCCTGGCGCTTTTTCATTTGTTCTTTTCGCTTCTCCCTCTTTGAATCTTGACCAAGTATTTTTCTAATAGCTTGTGCCTAGAAAATTCATACAAAACATGTTTCTTAGCAGTTACCGCCCATGTAGGTTCAAGACATAGATAATAACATAATTGTAATTAAAAAACAACAAAACCTAACCTCAGATTCCCTATTAGCCTTCTCAACTTGCATTCTTCGTCTCTGAGCAGCCTCCGCTTTCTTTAATTGCTGCTCCACGTCTGTAAGCTTCTCCTTTTGCTCTGTAATGAGATAAGAAAAAATAAAATAAAATAAAATGCACCATTATATGTAATAATTCAAATGTAAGCTAAATGACAGTAATGGAAGCTTACTTCTGGGTGGGGCTGGTGGTAACCCATTTGGGAACTCAATTAAGCTTGAACTCAGAGCAGCAGAAGCATCTTTGCTAGACTGTAGAGCCCGTTGACGCGTAGTAAGCGTCATTTCCCTCTTAACGTCCATCAATGAATCAACAGATTCCTTCTTCTGCTTTTTCTGCATCTTACCTCCTACCTCGCCATCAGAGACTGGCTCTTCTTCTTCCTCATAATCAAACTCTTCAGACACTATATCTGGTCTAGACTTTTTCTTCCCATCTTTGCCTGACCTTGAAATGGCAACATTTTCCAAACTAGACACTCTAGAAAATTTTTGTAGTTTCATCCCTGATTCTTCATCTTCTTCTTTATATCTACCAATAACCTTTGAAGTTTTAAGCTTCTCTAGGTACCGTATCTCATCATCCTCTTCATCATCAAATTCTCCACCAAGTTCACGTTTTTTTGGTGCCCGCTTGCTCTTTCGAACAGGTCCAGATTGCCCTCCGTGTCTTGCAATGGGATTCTTTCCGGAACTCTTCCCCATAAAAAAATCCTCTTTCCCAAAACCAATACCACCTCTAGAGAAATCCTTCCAGGGGATCCCTTGCAAACCACCCCTCTTATCTACAGAGGAATCAATATTTCCCTGCAATAAAAAAAAATTAAATATGAAGATTACACAGGATTCTAATTAGTAATCAATAATGAGAACAATTATTAAGGTGCAACAAAACACATTACCACAGAAGATATCTTTCCATACAAGTAAAGTGAGTTTTTGTCAAACTACATAAATCCATGTGTACATGTCTGAAATTAGTCTCATCATATGTTTCCAAGAATCAAATTAGGTATTCAGTAACAGGCTATTCACATGGCAAAACTCAAGCTCTATATTCTCAACAGATCTCAATGCATGTTAAATAGCCTGTATGTAGGTGATCTCAGTTAAGTGAAAGCGACAAATTATTCAGATGAGAGAGAGTAAATAGTCAAATGAAATTACCACGACACCAAGATAATAAGGTTACCATATTTAATTGACTCAGGCCAACAAAATGCCAGAGTCATTTACCTTCAGATTCTGCTTCTTCCACAGACTCGAGTCATCTGGGGACTGGGAACCCTTAGAAGACCCACCCCCTGTTGCAACATTGGCTGTGGAGTTGGCATGAATAGTACGTGTGACACCACCAACCTTGAGCTTAACCTTTTTCACCTTACTCTCCAGTCCTGCATCAAAATTCGCTCCCAACTGCCGAAAACTTTGGCTTTCACCATTTCTTCTCCAATTAGCAGGGGCAAGGACACCTTCACTAGATCGTTTATTGTTATAGCCGCTTCGCGCTGGTTCATTATTATAGAAAATGTTAAATCCTCCATCCTCCTTCTTACTCCTTTTCTGTAGTTTTTCACCTTCAGTTCCAAAAGCAGAAGAAAACTCGGACATACATTGATTAAGATTAAACTCTTTCCTCTTCGGTTTAATATCACAACCAGGATTCTCATCACCAGAGGCCCTGCTCACATCATCGGAAAGTGGTGTGGAATCGCGGCTTTCAACAAAAGACTGTGAATCAGGCCTAGGCCGACGGGAAACTTGAGTCCTCTTCTTCCTCACACCATTGTTAATGCCATCAAGAAGAGAGCTCCCAAACTCTTCCATTAAAATAAAATTGTTAATGACTGCTTTTCAAATCATGCGCATTAAGCATGCCCTAAGCAATTTTGAAATGCTACACCAAAAAAAAAAAATTAGAAACCATGAGTTCTTGTATAAGACAAATCCTACCACATAACTGAATCAATGTTCATCCAACTAGAAAAACAAAAGCATACAACTTAAAAACCAATAAAAATAAATTGAATCAAAATAAATTATAGCCAGTAGTGATACAAAAAACATGAGATTATAATGCAGAGGATGCAAATACAAAGAATACACCTCACTACATAGTAAGCATATCAGAAAACAATTCAAATGCAAAAAACCAAGGCAATTAAAATGCAATCACAAAGCATAAGGAAAAAACCCACTGCACGGTAAAGAATTCATATTAAACGTAATACAAGCAAGAAATCAAATGAGAAACCCTTAATTGAGGAATAAAATGGGCAATTTCACATCAATCTATCATATTGCAATCCTAACAAAAAACAAATCTAATACCACTAAATCTTAAACCAATTTCCTAGAATTACAAAGAAGCCGCACTCCACAAATACTACCAATACAATACCATACAGTGAAGAAAACACAGACGCATTCATCAATCATCAAAAAAGAAGAAGCCCCAGATCAAGAAAGATTATTTACCTTCTCTCTCGCGCAAGAAACCAGAATAGAATTCGAGAAACCAGGTAAACGAAAAATAGAGGAAAGAAAAAGAGAGGGAGAAGAATTGAGATGTAAAGATTTGGTAGAGAAGAGGGAATACGGCAGCGTTTTTTTGTTATGATAGACAAAAGTGTGGGGGTTAGAGATAAGAGTTAGGGTTAGAGAAGAATAGGTAACAATGATGAGAATGTCTATGAGAGAGGTAAAGGAAAGATCACTAATTATCTTCTTGCTCTCCATTTTTTTGTTAGTGCCACGCCCCCTTGCCCCAAACCCAAACCCACACACTCACTCACTCTCGCACTCCGCTGTGTTTTATTTTTTTTGTTTTTGTTAACGTTTTGGATTTTAAGTTTTTTTTGTTGATTCGGTCACTTTGACTCGAGCTATACGACTCGGTTAAACAACTCAGTTCGACCTCTCTCTCTCTACTCTAAGCCTGTCACTCTCCTTATATTTTTGCTTTGTTTTGCCTTTTATTCTTTCCCATCCTTCCTCTTCTACACGGTTACTGCAAGTGTGTGCGCAGGTTTAGGCCATGCGCACTCGTGTGCTCACGTTAGTGCCATCATCTCTTACGTGTCACGTGTCGCCTTGCTATTCTAATTATTATGTATCCCAAATTAAATTATGGTTCTCATAATGAGAATTGGGAGTCCATGAGCCCCTTTTCTTTTCTTTTTTTTAATTCCAACCCAAACACCCACCCCCGCCCTCCCCAAATGTTTGAGCTGCGTTTTATTGTAATGAAATGTACTGACACGTGCACTAGACTACGTATTTAAATGACTTTAATAATACTTTTGCAGAAATGATAAAGCACTGGGCTTTTCGCCCAACAGAAACTCCCTGCTCACGACACATGTTCTAGACTCGCGCTGTATGTTTGATATAAATCTAATAATTAAAAGTAAGTATTTAATCTTAAAAATTTTTAAATCAAGATTTTTAGTATTGTTTAGTTATATTTTGAGTAGGGTTTTTAGGATTAAATAAGTTATTTTATCTTTACTAGTAACAACTGAAATTTTTTTAATATTTGAGAGTAAAAGCTATAGAGCTTTCAAAAAATTTAATTAGTCCAAAATATTCTTTTTTTATTTCACAATTTTATATCATTCCTTTTATAATATAATCTTGAAAATTTTGGATTCTAAAGTAATATTATAATTTTTAATAAAGCCTTTATTAATAACCAAATAACTAAAATATTTTTTTAAAATAAAACTCTACTAGTAAAAGTTTTATTTGAATAAGCTTTATTTGAAAAGATATACGAAATGTTATCTTAGGGCCAGTTTAGTAATGTTATAACTTTTAAAATAATTACTGATAGTTTTGTTGTATAAATATTCAACTGTGAAAAAAAAATCAATTCAATGTTTAGCATAATTTATTTTTAAAAGTAGTGTGTGTTTTAAAAGCAGTTGTATTTGTCTGATAAATCTTATTGTTAAACTGCTGTAAAAATATTAATAATTAAATTAGAAATAATGTCGAGTAAAATTTATTTACACATTTATAAATATGTATGTAAAATAATTCTTTATTGTGTGTTCATAATAAGAAAACTGAAATAGATATTTATTTAATAATTTATTTTTTTTATTATGCTATCTCAATATAATTGACAATGATAATGATCTCTTTAAATTTAATAATTTTATTTTTTAAGTATTAAGGATAATTTTAGATTTTTACAATATACATGAGAATATATATATATATATATATATATATTAAGTACTATAAAACTTATTCTTAAAATCAAATTTTGAAAAACTATTCCTTTCTTAGTTCTTAGAATTTGTTTTATAATAAAGTAATTTTGCTAAAAGTGATTTCTAAAAAAATTTATCAAATATCAAAATTAACTTTTAACATTTTGAAATTAATTTTGAGCTTCCCAAAAACAATCTCAAATGGGTCCTTACTATATTTAAGACTAATCAATAAAAAATTAAGTTACACTTCCACGCTTTTCGGTTAACAAAAATGATATACTCTAAGAGCATTTCTAAAAGGGTTATTATCATTTTACTACTTCAGAAATTATCAAATATCAAATGACTACAAGAAGTATTGTCTCCTATCATTTTACTACTATATCTTTATAAAAATATCATTTTACTACTTTTTCGTTACAATTGTTAATTGACTATTAGTTGACCGTTAGTTGACTAATACAATATCAATTTTATCCTTCATGATTAAAAAAAATAATAAGATAAATTTGTAATTCATATATCATAATTCTAGTAAAAAAAAATTATGTTGGTATTTTATATCTATTTTAATAAATATATTACAAATTTATTTTATAAATAACCTTTAAATATATTTTTTTAATCATGAAGGGTGAAATTGGTATTTTGTTAGTTAACTAATTGGTCAACTAGCGGTCAACTAACGGTTGTAACGGAAAAAGTAGTAAAATGATATATTTATAAAGATATAGTAGTAAAATGATAGGAGACAATACTTCTTGTAGTCATTTGATATTTGATAATTTCTGAAGTAGTAAAATGATAATAACCCTTTCTAAAAAACTCTTCAAATAAAATTTTATTACTTATTTGAAGAGTCGCGTTAGCATTTAAGATTTCAAAAGACCTTTCAATTAAGATTTTTCAAATAAAAAATTATTCTCTCTCTTCAATTTTGTAGAGTTGTTTTTTCTTCTTCAATTTATATTTTATTATTTTTCATTGAAAAGAGAAAGAGAAATACTTGAATTACTATTTATTTTTCTTTTAAAAAATTTTATTTAATTAAAATAATATTAACTTATTTATATTTAAAGAATTTTTTAAATAATATTTTTTTTATTTTTCTATTTATTATATAAATAAATAAATAAATAAATATCTAAAAAATAAAATTAATAAAATCTTTTAGAGATGCTCTAACGTTACCTTCTTCGGTATCCTTCGCACTGAGGTCTATGACTCTATGTTAATATAGTTACAAACTTCCAGTAGTTGTTCGTTAAATTTCGTAGATGACAATAACTGTGAACTCAAATTTGAATCAGGTGTTGGTATGATCCCGTGAGGATCTTGTGCCACGTCCGTGTCTACAATAGTCGGGCTTTGATTACACAAGTATCCTTATTCAAAAACCGTCCACGGTCCACATATTCTGAAGTCTAAAAGAAAGCACAATATGAGACGGAATGCCAATTCTAAGAGACAATGGTTGAATTTAAGCCGTCATTTTCTAATGTAATAATATTCGTTTAAACCCAAACAAAAAAGAAAAAAAAAACGTACACTGGAAGCTAAAAGATAAGATTTGAGAGATCAGACACACAGAATTTGGAAACTCTTGAATAATCTGAACTCAGAAATGAGATCAGCCATATGCAAATGTGTAAATGCATTTGCTTATTATTTAATTACAAAATAATTTTTTTCTTTAAACAAAAAAAAAGCATGATAACTGATCCTCCCTACATTTATTTTATATAATATGGAACTAGAATATATATGACAAACAACGTATACATAAGCAACTAATAACACGATTAATCAAAAAATCAAATACGAAAAGACTCTCTTCCGCAGGCTCAGGTAATTACAATGGGAATGGCCACGAGATTACCAATGTTCAAGTTGTTTTTAACGGCCATTTTGAGCAACATGTTGTCATTTTGTATTGGCGATTTCCCTGATCCAAAGACAGCTTCACATTCATTAATCGCAGTGACCATAGAGCCAAGTTGGCTTTCCAATTTGTTAAACTCGCGAGCGGGGAGGGCCTCGGCTGCTCGCTTGGTGCAGTCACCAATGGTACGATATTGGCCTTCGCAGAAGTTGAGATGGTCCGTCATCTCTTTGGATGTGGATTCTTTTTTGAGTTTCTCGGCCTGCTCGATGGCTTTTTGGCAACGCTGGGCGAGAAGTTTTAGTCCCGCTTGGAGGACTGAATGGGCGTTGATGGTACCGCCGGATTCCATGAATGGAGTGACTGCTGAGGCGCATTCGTGAGGGAATTCTGCGCTGAAGCACAAACGTTTCAGGGCAGGATCCACTTCTTCTGATCTGAGCGGGGCGGCTGCGCCCTGCAGTCCTCTAGATGTGGCTTCAACGTTTATTAATGAAAGGAGAGAAGATAATGCGGCGGCAAAAATGAATAATATGGTGGATTTCTTGTTATTAAACGCCATTATTAAATTTTTATTATTATTCATAATAATGCACACTCCTGCAAGTCGGGGAGGAAAACAGAAGTGTGAAACTAGAAACACAATAGATATATATAATTTTATTACTATCTAAATAGAGCGGGAGACACAGTAATGGGAGCAAACCAGGATGTGGGGTTATAAACAAATTGATTATGGTTTTGCATGGAGATACAAGTTTCCATGCAAGTTTTACGCAACCACAGAGATAGGTTTTGACCCGGTAAAATCTAAAAATGCCAGTGGAAGTGGAACAGCATGACCTAATCCCCTTTAATTAATTCCTTCCAGGAGCATTCGTATCGTTCCACGCTTCCACTTAAGCCCTCCTTCAACCAGTGCCTTGCGGTGTTTCACACACAGTATATATAAATAAATACCGCGATGCCGAAAAGAGCTTCTTGTCCGTTGTTAGTTAACACTTTTATAAAAACTTTTATAATTAAAAACTCTTATAATTAAAAACTCCTGAGCTTTTTCCGTTTACACACACACACACACGCGTATATAATATACATATCATAATTATTTTACTAAACAAATACGTAATAATATCAGTCTCTAAATTTTGAATTTTATTCTTATTTTAATAAAATGTGACAACATTATATCTTTGCATAATACTATAACATAAAATTTTGGAACCAAATATATCAACCCTTGATAGGGTCATAAAGACTGTTCCCTGTTCAAAGAAGGATTTAGATCCTGCCGTCATGTGAAGAAGGTCCTTCGTGGCCGCCGATTATGTTATAAGAGTGCGTTTAGTGTGCCCTGTTATATTGGGCTGTACTGAATAACAATGAATTGTATTATATTATAATGTATTAATAATATTATACTACGTTCACTGGAGTATGGATTATTTTGTGTATTTTTAAGATTTTATATTATTAAATAAATATTATATGAATTTAATAAATATTTTAATATTTAAATTAGTTGATTAAAAATAATTATCTGCGGCGAGCGTCAGCATCTTTTCTTACTTATCAGATAAACATAAATTAATATGTTAAATAAATATAATATTTGATTTGTATTGAATATAATAGTTGATATTAGATAAATACTTAAAATGAAAAGGAGCATGTGAAAGCTAGACCCGCAAAGGATGGCAGGTCTCATTTGCATATCGATTGCCTCAAAATCAAAAAGTATACAAAGTTGTTTTTTGCACTCAAGCGCAGGTCTACTTTACATTACGGTGCACACACTCATAACCCGCGCACTAACCATATACTGATTGTAATATTTAGGAGTGAGCTTTCAGATCGGATTCAAATTTTAGGTACGGTTCGATTCGGTTCGGGTTAACCTGTAAAGTCTGAATAAATTTAAATCTTTAACCCGTTTGGGTTAAATTTCGATTCGGGTTGAACTCGAACCGAATTGTGAACCCGAATTGAATTGTAAACCCGATCGGGTTGAAGTTTTTTGTTTTTTAGTTTTAGCTTTTAAAATTAAAAATACTGCCACAGGCCCACAGTGCCACTCCGTCACCTTCCCAGCTCCCTCTCGATCCCTCTTCTCACTTCTCACCGTCACAGTGTCGGTCGGTCTCATTACCAGCATCTAGCAGCAACCAGCAAACCTAAGCTCACTCTCACTTCTCAAACTCTCACTCTCGTGGCCCACGAAGACAGCAGCAGGAACTGAAAGCCCACTGCCGCAGCCGTCCAGCTCCAACAGACGTGCGTTCACCTCGCCGCGCCGTGCATTCACCTCGCGTCTCACTCAGCCCCCACACGGTCACGCGTTACCGACGCTATAGCTTCCCATCGATCGAAGGTTGTAACTTGCTCAATATCGATATTTGGATTTTGGAGTGGGTTTGTACTTCGTTGCTAACTTGCTAGCTTACTCATGGCTGTTGTTTTTAATTAAATTGGATTTATTTATTAATTAATTAATAATTGTTCAATTATTTGGAGTGGGTTATTAATTAAATTGGATATTTTTAATTAATTTGACTTGCTCGTGGGTGTTGTTTTTAATTAAATTGGATTTTTTATTAATTAATTAACAATTGTTCAATACTTGGAGTGGGTTTTTATATTGAATTATTTTAACCTAAATTAATCCAAACCGAAATTTTATCACGAACCGAAATTTAAACCTGATTTACCAACTCAATCTAAACCGAACCGAACCGAACCGAATTTAATTCGATTCGACTGGATTCGAGTTGGTAAATTCGGTTTGGTTTAGTTTGGGTTGGTATTTTCAACCCCATTGGGTTCAATTCTCTAACCCAAATGAATTGAAACCCAAACAACCCGAACCAAAATTCGTTTTGTCCACACCCCTAATCACGTTAGACTCCCAATTAACTATTAGTTGTAACATGTCAATAAATTATATCATAAAAGAAAAAAAAAATAATAATAATAATAACAATAACAATAATAATAATTAATAAAGAAATCTAAAATAAAGAAATCTAAATGTTAAAATCTTCACTAAGAGATTTTTATGCACGTCTACTTCAGTAGTATTTCGAGGTGGAAAGTGGCAGCTGTCATGGCCGGAAAGGATTTCAAGGAGAGCTCTTGTGAAAAATATGTTTGAATTAACCAAGCTTCTGGCATAAACCTCTTTCTGCTACTGCAACTGCAACTTTCCCCAGTTTGAAAAGAAAGGCTAGCTAACAAGGTGGTTAGAACGAGGTAAAGGAAAATGCCAAAGTAAAATTTGAGAGGAAGAACCAAAATGCAATAAAGGAACCAAAATGCAATAAAGGTGTGGTATGAATCACCTAAAATTAAAATAAGGAGTTGGAATAAAAAAAAAAGTTAATTACTTGAGCGGTAGTAATCAGAATCAGAATGAGATACATTGTCATTGACGTGTTTATTGTCTTGAAATTGGAATTGAAATAGAAATGAGTTAAATTATTATAAATTTTTAAAAAAATTTTGTTAACCATTGTCATAGTTATTATTTTTTATTTTAATTATTGTGATTATTTTTATTAATAATAATAATAATTATTATTATTAATTATTTTTGTTAATAATAATAAATAAAATTGATAAATTTTAATTTTAACAATAATAATAATAAATTAATAATATTTAATAATATTATTATTGATATAATAATAATGGCATTAATAAAGTATTATTATTACTATTATTTTTAATTATAATAATATTATTATTATGTTACTAAAAATAAACAATAAAGGATCTATTTGTAAATATTATAAAATTTCTATATGGACTAAAATGTAAAGGTGACGAAACTTAATTGAGGGTAATTTAAAAATTATGAAATTTTAATGGGATAAAATAAAAAGTTCGAAGACTGAGAGCTTAATTTCTTATCCTCGTAGAAATTGATTTCCCATTAGTTAACCCAAAATAGACGGACCCCACATATTTTATTTTCATTCTACCTTCTATTTTAATAAATAAATACTATCAATTATTCTCATTTCGAATTCTGATTCTTTATCTTATAAGTAAACACATGTTAAAAGTAGGGATGACATTTTAACCCGAACCCAGCCCAGACCCCAAACAAACCTAAAAAGCAGGACTAGATTCAACATGTATCAACCACTTGGGCTTAGCTCAAGTGGCTAGAACCCTTCCCTCACAAATGTGAGGGAATGGGTTCAGCTCCAAAACGCATTCTGCAGAGAGTTTAATTTAAATTTCCTTCCTTGGAGCTTGAGTGAATGTAGTCTTTCTCCTAAAATGGGAGTTTGACGTCCCTCGAATATTTGAGAGGGTTAAAAATCTGGGCGGTACTATATAAAATTTAATGTAAACTAGTCCCAGTAATTGTTATATATATCAGTTATAGTCTCATGTAATAATAAAAAAAAAATTCAACATGTATCGGAGTGAAATAAATCCATTATCCAAATTTGATTTTGTTAACCCCGACGTATTCAAGTGGATTTGGGTGAACCAGCAGATTCGGAACCCGGATCGAGATATCTTATTTTAATAAGTTTTTTAATTGTTTTTAATATAAATCAAAAAATTAACAAAAAAAAAAGTGCCCTAATTTCACTTCCACATATCACAGCCGCTGCAGCAAAAAACCCATAGCCAAATACTTTTCTTTCTCTTTGGCTCATCTCCTGATCAAATCAAATCACCGTGCTCCCTGTTAGGAAATTGAGCTTTCCTCCCAAGATCACTCCAAGCAATTTGTCAAGCAACAAATTAATAAGAAAAGGAAATTGAGCTTTCCTCCCAAGATCACTCCAAGCAATTTGTCAAGCAACAAATTAATAAGAAAAATTAAATGGAGAATACACCAATCACACAACACAAGATTTACGTGGAAAACTCCAAATTCGGAGAAAAACCACGGCCGTTGTCAATAGACAACCAGAGAAAAAATATTCAATATATGGAAAATTATTACAACCACACTCTCAGAAATAATTTTCTCTCACCCAAGCCCCAAATACACCCAAAACTCTCAATTTAAGAGCAATTACCTTCAACTCTCAAATTCTCTCTAAATGCAAGAAGAAATGAGTATTTGGAATGAATTAAATGAAAGATGAACCCCTCTATTTATAGCCACCAATAACTACTGTTAATCTTGCGGCTACTGTTCATTTTGCGGCTTTTCCTTTTTTTTTTCTTCTTTTCTTCATTCAACATTCAAAGATTTGAATGTTGAATGACTGGCACCCCATCTAGAAGGGCGGTGCCAGCTTGCCTTTTCACACTCCCTACCTTAGCGACTCTATTCATCATCAGCATCATTATCAGCAGTCGTCGTTTGTCGAGCTGTGATACGATTGAAAAATGCCACGTTCATCATCATCAACTGCTTGTGGAGAAAATAGCACTAATAGGACAAAGTTGATCGTGGCTATGATGCTGTGTTCATCATCATCGACCGCTGTTGCAACCAATAACCAACTGTGATACGGTCAAAAGTAACCAGCTCGCCTACACCTTCATTGGTTTATGGTTGTCTTGTTTCTTGTGTTTATGATTTATGCATGTCTTTTAGATGGATTTCCAGAGAAAGTAATACTTTCCACAAGAGCATTTGAGTGATGAGCTAACGACAGCCAAATGAAGAAGAATAGGAAATGATGAAAAACAGCTCAGACTTAGGCGTGTAGTTTGAAATTTGAACTTTGAATTGTGTACTTATGTTATGGATTTATATTTCTGAACGTTTTATTGCTTAAAAACATTGATATTTAGAATTTGTATTTGTTAATGAATGTTTTAGAACCTGGGTATGTATTTGTATTTTGATTTTTTTACCGCAATCCGGAGATTTGTTTTGACCCAGATGCCAAAAAAAGAAAGAGGTGGGGGGGAGGGAGGATTCATTTCGGGTCTGGTACAAAGAAAATGGTATCCGGTCCGGAAACAAGAGCCGAACCCGGAACTGGACCCATATTTACCCATACCTAAGAGCCGAACCCGGAACCGGACCCAATTCTTATAATAGAATGAGACTATAGGGAAAAAAATCAATAAAAATCCAGGAAAGCCAATCCGATAAAACAAGCTACAGGAGATATATACAAAATTCCATACAACATGTAGAACCACTGTCTAGGGAAAAACTGAACCGTGGTTCTCCACTAGTTGTAACAAAAGATCATCAGCTGTCCTCACCCCGTCACAATTACACAACCTATGAAATCTGTGGAGATAAACAAAATGGAAAAATCCTGTGCACCATTCTTCAATTTGGGGAAATTCCCCACCTTCAGTTTTCCGTCATCAAAAGAGTAAGGTTTCTGGTTAACTTACTTTTTCGAGTGTTTACCGACCTTCATGAAGATCTTCAGAGAAAACGGCTGTTCGAGATACATTGTCGTTATCAAAAGCGCTTAAACCAGAGTAAGGACCAGAAGAGAACATTGAAGATGTCCCATCAGAGTCAAATGTAGTTGATGATTGCCTCAGGTTGGCCCGATTGTTGGAAGATGTTCGTGTGGGATCCTGACTCTCTATGACACGCTGTACCATTTTAAGTGACTGTACCACTTCACCCATTGTGGGCCTTTGGTTCGCCTCAGGAGCAACACATGCAGCTGCAATGGTGCAAACCCGTATAAAATCTTCCTTTGGATACTTTCCTCCAAGCCTTGGATCAGCTAGCTCTTCCAGTCGGTCCTTGTCTCTAAGAATTGGCCTGGCCTGAAAATATAAGCCACTGGTTTAACCTTTTGCCAGATGATTTAGTTAAGTGAAAAACAGAGGTTATCTTTAAAAGAGGCCTAACAGCAATATGCTAAAAACTGAACCAACAAAGATCTGTGATGTATAAATATGAGAGACTGATAATTGACCTATACTAACCCAAGTGACAAGGTTCTCCTGTCCAGAAGGTTGCGACATATCCACAGGTTTCCTTCCAGTCAGCAACTCCAGAAGGACAACTCCATAGCTGTAAACATCACTTTTTACTAGTAGATGTCCAGTCATAGCATACTCGGGGGCTACATACCTGTCAATGAATTCCATTCAATATTAATGCACAGAGTTTCAAAAGGAATTAAAAAATCATGCATATTACTAGAGAAAGAAACCAACCCAAATGTGCCCATCACCCGAGTTGAAAGGTAATTTGTCCTGCCTTCAGGTGCCTGTTTGGCAAGACCAAAATCAGCTACTTTGGCATGAAAGTTATTCTCAAGTAATATATTTGATGCCTTGAAATCTCTGTGAATAACACATGGTTGCGAGTCCTCATGCAGGTATGCAAGTCCTCTTGCAGCATCAAGTGCAATCTTCATTCTGGTTTCCCAATCCAGATGACAATTAACTCCCAAAGGACCTGAGGTAAAACAAAACCATTTAGAACCTTGTATCAGCTAAAAGATATCTAAAAAAGAATTTTACTCCTCAGATGCTCAATATTCTGGCAGGACAAATCAAGTGAAAAGCACAATATCAAAGATGCCAGCATATCTACCAACAAAAAATGCAATTTACCATGGAGCCAAGACTCTAAACTTCCATTGGGAACAAGCTCATAACAAAGCAGGTGCTGCGAAGAATCGCGGCTGCTATAGTAACCCACAAGTTTCACAAGATTGCGGTGATGCAACCTGCTAAGCATCTCCACTTCCACCAAGAACTCTTTATCCCCTTGTTGCCCTCCACAAGTAAGCCTCTTGATTGCTACAGCTGTACCATCACTCAATACACCCTTGAAAACTCTCCCAAATCCACCCTCTCCTAGTATGCTTGCAGGTTCGAAATTGTTTGTAGCTTCTTTAAGTTCTTCGTAGGCTAGAAATCGTGTACTAGTAGGGTGGGGAAGAGATCCTCCCAAAGTAACTGCATCTGCAGTCCGTGGCTTTGCTGGAAGAGAAAGCAAGAGAATAAAATGAATAAACAAGTATCAAACTGGTTTTTATGAAACATTTGAACTCTAACAAGTCCTGCCTTGTAATTTGCTACTCTTATCTGTATGGATAACTTAATGTTTCAACATGGTCGCTAAACATACCCAACTCCCCTTGATGCAGTTTACAAGCAGCAAACTATAAGATAAGTTATTAAACTGAAGACAGGCTTATGCAATATCAACCAATTCCTTGTTCACGGGCAGGGATGATCTTTTTAGTTTGAAATTACATACAAATTCTCTTTCATAGCAGACAATAAAATCCTCTCATCAGCTGATGAAGTGTTATTAGGTTTATAAGGGTCAAAAAGTAATATATCATGGAGAATTAACAGCGAAAAGTCAAAATTTTCTAGAGTCAACCAGAACCTTGTGAGATGCTACAGAAATGAATGATAAAGGCAGTATTTAATTTTTAGTTGTTCTAGTAGGCGAAAATTTTGATGCAAACTGAAATCCAGAGCAATACTTGTCCCATTTTCTATGTTTCTAGCATTTTCTAAATATGTTTGAAACATAATCGAATAATTTTGTTCAATATTAGAGGGATGGATGGTATGAGGTTTTTCTTTCCCGAGGCTACAATAAATACATAGTTTTGATAACGAATACGAAAGAAGAATCTCTGGCAACCCATTTTATGTAGCTCTAAAGTGAGAGTTTTACTAAATTATATAGTCAATGATATTAACTAATGAATATTGCCAACGATTTATCTTATAATCCATTTTTTCTCCACAACATACTACAAAAAGTAGCTAAAAAAGTTAGTCCATGCTTTCATTTCTGCTCACAATTATATGTTGTGCATTAAAAACTAGAGTTCGCAAAATTTGGCACGATACGATTACCTGACATGAGCACAATGCGAATAAATGAGTTTGAGTCATCAAATTTGACATGATTATTAAATGGGCCAGATACAGGTCAATACAATTCTCCTTTTCTTTTCATGTCAAGTTAGGGTTAAAGTTATTACCCCATTTACCCAATTATTAACATGACTATATTTTCTATTCTAGATCAATTTGTAAATTCTCATTAAAACTCAAATATTGAACATAATTCTCTCTTCATTTTTTTTTTTTTGGGGGCGAACACATACATGATGTTTCAAATATAAAATTCTAAACAGATTTAGAACTTCAATAGTGTAAATGTGTAAAAAATTGGTAAACATGTATATATACGTATATATACATATACATGTGTATATACGTACACACACACAAACACACATATCTTGTGAAATATATAGATATTAAATGGGTGATTGCGTAACCTGTTTATTTTTTGTGTCGGGTTAAGGTCTCAATATTTTATCACGATTATTAAATAAGTCGTGTTTGGGTCAGCTTAAATTTAACACGACACGCACATAGCTTGATGACCCGTTTTAGTAGGTCTAGTAAAAACTATCAACAAAATAACCAAAGAGATAACACATAGATTAGACCATCGAGAAAGCACAAAAATGAATGGACCTGTATTTAAGACACATACCAATTTCTTTAGGGGAGGCTTTACTCTTCCTTCCACGGAATGCACAAGAACAAATAATAAGCACAGATATAATGGCAGTGATCAATAGGCCAACACCAATACCAAATATAAGAATCAAATTTGAATGTTTCCCTTTATTTGAGGTAGTGGCTGACGAAGAAGGGGACACTCGATGTGTTGGTGCTTTCATAGGTGATGAACTAGCATGAGGTGCTGCAAAACCGGATGAAAAGCTTTACCATGGTTCATCAATATAAGTAAAACAAGATTAACATAAATAAAAATCCACCTATAATTTACAAGTAACACAAAGAGAGTACTAGTAGTAATAGTAGTAGTAGTAGTAGTAGTAGTAGTAGTAGTAGTATTAATGATAATGATGATGACGACGACGATGATCTGATCATCATCATCATCATCATCATCATCATAACAATAATAATAATTCATCAAATACAAGTGTCTGTCCGTACATTACAAAAAGTCTTGGCAATATCAACCATGCTTCTTCCTAATGAATGATTAGAGTGAAAACTTACCCTGAGATGGGGCAGCAGGCTCAAACCAGGTAAAATTAAGGAGCTTGTAGTCACCCACTAATGTAGAGTCGAAATGAACCTTATGTGTAGTAAGTGAAGAATTTATTGCAGAAGCATCACTGGCAGAAAAACTGATTCCCGTATGTGGAGTAATATCCATTGATATGTTTAATTGTGACAAGCTAAGTACATAAAAGTTGATCAGCTCAATTTGAGAAACTCGCAAACCAAGCTGCGATGCTAATTCTTCTAGAAAAAGATTCCAATTTGGGTTTTGTGAGACATTTAAAAGTACAAGGTCGAGCTTTATTGGATACACACAGTGGCAACCATGGCTTGCTCGTTTCAACACTGTGTCAGGTTTGCAACAATCTGGCAAAATAAGATAAGAACACCAGTGTGAACAAATAATTTGCCATCATTTTTGGTTAGCATCTTTTTAATACTCAAACAGAAGGCCAGTGGATCAGCAAGCCTTTTGCTAAAACAACAACAGACAGACAAAAAAGTGAAACAATTGCTTCGAATACATCTTACCGGAAGAGTCAGGAGATAGAGGTGGCTCAGCTAAACCCGAAGGAATTGTACCAGTGCTGAACTGTGCTGGGGAAATATTTGCCAAGCCAGCACTGGGAGGCTCTAAGGCATTCCTCTTCATTAATGGTTTGGACAAACTTGAACTCATAGGAGGTTGCCTAGAAGCAACAAGGGGGCCAAAGAAAGGAGCATGAGCGGGAGCACCATGAGGCAACAAATGTTTTCTTTGTGATCTATGAAACAGTGGCAGATTGGCTGGCAGGGGCAGATCAGGAATAGCTGGTGCGACCAAAGGTGTTTGAGATGGAGATACAGATGTTTCCTTGAGTAGATTGTCAGCTAAACTGGCATCAGTGAAGATAACAATGCTACATAAAATGAACAAAATTTCTGGCAACAAATATTGGGCCTTTTTCAATAATCCTGCAATCAGTATTTGGAAATATTCAATTGACCAACACAAATAGGATATCGCAGAAATAGTGCAACATTAATCAGACTTTTTATATTATTAAGAAGATGTTACAATAACTAAACAAACACAGCTCGAGTCCAGGTATGTGTGCATACGTCTTTTAACCCAACAAAACGACAAGAGTGAACCATCACATTCATTGTTTTGCCACAAGTTTTGAGTGTGTGTTTGTGTGTATCAGTTTATGGGGCCCAGAAAACGAAAAATAAAAAAAAGAAGTGCAGAGCTTGCTTTAATCATCTGAACTGAAATTAATTTGCTTTCTTAAATAATAGGGATGAACCATGCTACCTAAAGTTTTAATTTCATTAATTCTATTGACATTTCTTTGTAAACAAACAAATTGAGAGACAATAGGTAATATAAACTTTAATTACTATCAAAACTCAGTAGATCGACGGCCTCAACAAACCTATGATTAAATATCAAAATAAAAACAGAACCAAGAAAGTAAGTAAAAGATTCTAAAACTTCTGCAAGGAAGACACTCTGACATATCTAGCAAACTCCGCAGCTCAAACAATTAAATCAAGAAACCCTACTTGCTGAGAAATTATTAGAAAGTTCAATAAGTTATGTTCCTTACTCTGAAATTCTACAAATTAAGATTTCAAAAATTTATATTCTAATAGTAACTACCATAATTTAGCAAACCTCAAAATCCAGTCTTTTTAGCTAGTGATTCTAATCAGTTTTTGTTTCCTCTCAGCTTCCAAACCAACATTACAAAGCAGTACAACAGCTCAATTTAGGCGAAATAACAAAATGGTAAAACATATGAAGATATAAGATTACCGGTGGTATCCGAAACTGTGAGCACCGACATCACCGACGCCGTTGATTAACCCAAATGCTTTAGATCTGTGAGATTTCAAATAAATCAACGGCGAGATCAGACCACACCTAAATGCGCATAAGACACGAAGACAAACGCGAGACTATAAGCACAGCACGCCTCTAACGGCCACTGAAGGAGGATCCAAAGGCCGAGAATTCGCCTTTAAAATAACAACTTTGAGAAAATGACTCAACGCTAAAACTGCCATGACTCGCTCAGTTGAAATGAATCCTAGTTTTGAGTTTTGAAGATATCGAGCTAGGAGCTGAGCGAGAGAAATCAATTGAAGCGATATTGTTGGTTTTACTCTGGTTCATGTACTGGAGAAGCTTTATGGTACAGTAGCAGTAGCCTTGGAGCCTCTGTTTTTATTTTTGGAAAATATTTTTATTGTTTAATTTTGGTGTTTTAAAATTATTTATATTTTGCTTTTCTTTACTTTTGATGTGAGCAGCGCAGAAGCGCACAGGCTCTTTAATTATCGCAGCGTGCGCCGTTAACGGAAAAGAACAAATTAAATTAACGGCACCAACGCCAAAAGAAATAAAAAGAGAAAAAGTCGTCGCTGCTTCGGCAGTTCAGCCTGAACTGTTCAGGTGCTTGCAGTGAGTGAGTAGATACGCTGAAGTGGTACCATGTATTTCTTGCGTGGACAGCCAAGAATCCAATATCTGGGCCGTCCGACGTTGCTGGCGGTAGAACATATACTTTTCCTTGAAAAATATAAAAATAAATCGGATGATAGAAAAGAAAGGAAAAGAAAGCAAATCTGCTAAATAAAGACCTTATCGCCTTGTCATGCCCGCAGTTGAGACCACGTAATAATAATAACAATAATAGTAATACGATTTTGGCATGTTTTGATTGGGTGGATTTTATGGAAAAGCATTTTTAAGTTTTGGATAAATCTTTAAATAAATCACAGGCAATTACGAACGGGGATATATGGGCCCAGTCCCTTTCGCGTAACTTTAGATTTTATGTTTTATCTACTATTGCTTATAAAATACACAAATTCATACATACAGGCACACGAATTCACGTGGCACGAGCCAGAGCCATGAATCTCGTTGAAGATCGCCACCGAAGCAAAACTTTTAATTAATGACGTTTCGAAAGTAAAGTATTGGAAAGCAAGACGACGAAGCATATTGGCAAAATATGGAAACAAGTTGCACATGTGCGTGTAGATGGCGAGTGGGCAAGAGACCGAAAACGGTAGTTTGCTACACACAATGATGTCAAATAGTCGCAATACCAACCAAGTAACAACCGATTTTTGGATAGTATTATATTGGGGGCCTCTACGCTACCATCATTTTCTTGCGCTTAATTCGTCTTGAAGAATTTTCTGTTTTAAGTTTGGTCGTCTTCTAATTAAAAAAAAAAAAACCGAAAGAAGTTTGATCGCCTTCGTCTACGGTTACTACTGATATCACAGATGAAAACTTCACGTAATGGATCAACTTGATTAATTGAATCCATCTAGAAAAGTTAAAGAAATTTAAGATCCCTTTAAGTATTCTGATTTTATGTTGAAATTTTTATATATTAGTTAACGAAATAGAGAACTACCAAATATTGTAATCAACGAAACCATTAAATTAAAGCAACGTGTTCTATATACAAGAGACGTGTCGCTTCTGTTATGTGAGATTTGGTTGTTCTCACCCCAATCACATAACCATCAATCAATTCACAACACAAACATGCCAGTGAATTAATATTAAAAAGAAGAGCCATCCTTCAATCAAAAATTAAATGCAGCAAAAATCTCAATAAATTAATAATTTTGAAATTATAAAAAAATATACTAATTTATTAAATATTAATTAATCAATAAATTAATAAACTATTAATTCATGGAAATATTTTTATTTTGGAAATTATGATTATGTCTATAGTAATGATTTATCTTGATCTAGTACTTATTACATAAATTTTTTTTAATAATAATTAGTTGTCTTACATTGGTAATAATAAGATTTTTTTGTACATTTTTTATTTTTCCATGTCAGAGATAATAGTTCGACTATAAATTCTGTTTCACACAAAGAAATACTCAAAACAATATCACAATAAACAATTTATTGTTTTTAAATGATAATATTGACCAGAATTTCTGTATGAATCATAAAAGTTAGAGATGATACCAATTTCAAGAAGCAGTCAACACTCAAAATATATTTTACCAAAATCATATAGACATATTATATGCGGTTAGTTTTAAAATTAGGTAATTTTTAATTTATGTAGTTGATGGGACCTATAGGAAAATAAGAATTTTTTAAAAAATTATTATTTTATAAATTTATTGAATTATTTATTAACCATCTCAATTCAAGTCTAACAAAATCTATTATTTAATTGTGCTTATTAATTTATTGAATTATTAATTAACCATCTCAATTCAGGTCTAACAAAATCTATTTTTTAATTGTGCTTATTAATTTATTGAATATTAATTTATCAAAATTTTATTGTACGCCAATCTTTTCAAATATATTTAGAGCCAATTTGGTAATAATATAATTTTTAAAATAATTATTGTTAATTGTACTATACAAACACTCAACTAGAAGATAATAGTTAAATATTAGTTAAAATTTAATTTTAAGGGTCTGTAAATTTTAAAAGTAATCGTATGTGTTTAGAAAATCTTATTATTGAACTGCTATAAGAATATAAATGATTAAACCAGACATAATATTGAATAAAATTTAAAATTTATTTACACATTTATAAACATATGTATGTAATATATTTTTAATTTTTTATATATAATATTTGATAGCTAAAATAAAATTTTTAATGTCTCATTAGAATTGGTAATAATCATAATCTCTTTAAATTTAATAGTTTTACATCTTAATTGAAGAAGGATAATTTTATATTTTTATAATATATTAAGGATATATATAAAATTGTAAATTTTAAAAAATTACTCTTCCCTTATTTTTCAAAATTATTACAGGATGAGTGAATTGTAAAAGGTGATTTAAAAAAAAAATCTACTAAACACTAAAATTAATTTTTAAATTTTTAAAAACTCTTTTGAGCCTCTTAAAAGTAATCCCGACATTTAATTATTTTATTAATACTCATAAATAATATGTTAAAGGAAAATAAATACTACACACACGTCTCCATATCCTCTTGACTTTTATTTTACTTATTTATTGGAAAGACCCGAATGTTCTTACTTATTGCTAGCTAGTGTCATGAATTTTTTTTTTTTTTTGACAATTAGTGTCATGATTTATGGTACAGGTTACTTGATGCCAATATCGCACGTCCAAGTATAATGTTTGTTTGTCAAGCACCATTGCCATTGGTATCAACGATCGTCACTCGGATCATGTTAGCTAGCACCTAACTTTGTGTAAACTTAATGCCACCTCCATTTCAGCCTATATAGCTGATTTTCGTTCGAATAAACAATTTGATCACGACACTGAACAACATTTCTAATATTGGACGTTATTTTAGAATTTTAAAATTTTATTATTTAGGGTCTTTTAATATTTTTTTATTTTAATTAGAGTCAATTATGATATATATTATAATCTTTATTTTTATAATAAACGTGGTTTTATTTTTTCTTTTTAAGTTAACTAATAGAGGTAGGTTAACCCTATTATAAATAGAGAGATTTTGTTATTATTTTAATAACTTTAACTTCAACTTTAATTATTCAATAAAAATTCCTCTTTTGTAATTATCTTTGGGATTATATATCAAAATTTCTCTTGAAGAATTGTTCAGATTAAAGCATTATCTTTAATTTCACTTAACGCGTTATTAAAAATCTCATTGAGCTGTTTAAATTAAAAAGAGATCTAATCACATTTCAATTAGAGTATAAGTTAATAGTATTAACTTGATTCGCTACTAAAAATGACATTTAGTATTTTTTACACCATTAATTCCGCTTTCGCTACCCCGCTCTGTTGGTCTCTATAAAAGAATATAAATTATTTCATAACTGGAAGAAGTTTGACTCTATTGTGTTGACATATTGGCATTAGAAAGTTGTCACAAAATAGACTCCATAACTTCACAAGGGAAAAAACTTTGGCGTTATATGTGTTGACATATTAGCAACAGACAGTTGTCATGTCACAAGATAAACTAAAACACAAAGCCTTTTTTAAAAATATTAATGAGAATTTTAATTTTTAGTCATGTTGGATGCGTATTTAAATTATCACCACTGAACCCCGAGATTTTTGGTCAATTGGATTAAATTATACATCGTGGGGGAGGGCGACAGGGCTAATGATTGCAGTGCCGTTATAACAAAGTAGCCATAATGGAAGATGTGGTTGGATGATCTTCACGGAGAGCTAATGCTTAGTGGCTATTTTAGTTTGACATTGATACATAAACAAGAGTTAAAAAACACATAAATTAGATATTACATCAGCATGAACTCGCTCTAGATAAAGTATATTTACTCTCACTCTAATTAAACTGCCAAATTACATTTTTTTTATAAGAACAATGATCATTTTTTTTGTCTTTTTTTCTCTCCTTACCTCTCTTTTTTTTAATAGGTGGTTAAAACTGAGTTTCATATTAAGTTTTTACTTTATTTGTAATTAGACTAATTTTTTTACTAGATTATAAAGTTAACTCAAGACAACAAAAAGATCCTAATTTTTGTTAACAAAGGTGTTAACTCTCGGTATGAAGGAGTAATTAGGCCCTAAAGGGTATTTTAATTATTTAGAAGAACTTTATTTAGAGACATATTTTAGAAAAAAAATTAAAAAATGTTATTATTACATAAAAATTAAAAAAATTTCTTTTGAGTTAGGTTGGGTATAACCAGGGATATAGCCAGCACGGGACCAGGTGGGTCTGTTCCCCAATTGCCTTTTAAATTTTTTTTATGATAATTGTATTAAAACATTATATTTTATTTATTATGTATGAAAAATACTCCAGCTGAATTGTGAAATTTGAAAGTAACTCTAGTAATTTTAAAATATTTCATATTGTCCCTAATTTAAATGTCTAATTCTAATTGTAAAAAAAAAAGTCTAATTCTAAATAATTTAATTAGTTATTAACATTTCATGAAACACGATTAATGACACCAGAACAAATATTAAAATAAAAAACAATCATAACAAAATGTTAGTATAATGGTTAATGGACCAGTCTTTAATCGTTTTGTTTTTTAGTCAAGCGAAATCAATTATTTGGTCTTTCAATATTGACCTATAAGTTGTAAGTCTACCCAATTATAATTTTTAATTTTCTAATTAATCTTTTGTTTAGTTTTAAAATCTATAATTTTATCATGCATTCATGTTTGCTCTGTGTGTTGCAATATATGAATTTTTTTTATTATTAAAAGATTTTAAAAGCAAATTAAGTAATAACCTAGTCTTGTATATTGAAAAATATATTTTTGCTTATATTGATAATGAAATTATCATATATTATTTTCAACTTATAAAATCTCATTGAGAAGTTTTCAATGAGAACAATTGTAATAAGTAAATTTATTATCAATGAATATTATGGTTGTAATGTTATATATTGCTATCTAAATTTTTCGAAGTGTATTATACTTTAAATGGGATTTCAATTAGATGCATCCAGACGCACTCTATAAGGAGCACGATTGCGCACGTGGCAAGCTCCCATTTGGAGTTTGTGGGGCTCATAACACAATTTCACAAATGAGAACTTACCACACGTGCAGTCGCGCATTCGAGTCATGTTTGATTTTAAATGTGCCCTAGCTCGATCAAAATCCTGACTATGTTCCTAGGTATAATATGTTCCAGCTATCAAGTAGGTTTGTCTTAATAATTATGTTAATAGTATAAAATTCACACTCCCAATAAAAAACTTATTAAAAAATTGCTATTGCAAGTTTGCAACTTTGAGTCTGGTTTTTGTAATTAAGGCCAAGATTTAATAATATGATTAAATTGTCAAAGATATTTATTTAAGGCTGAACTACGATTTCAAAGTCTTGAACTCTAAACGAAAACATATTTATTAAATGAGAACAAGTAGGTTATAATATATACTATTTCTATTTCAACTTTGAGTATGTTTTTTGTAATTAAGGCCAAGATTTAATAATATGATTAAATTGTCGAAGATATTTAATTAAGGCCGAACTACGATTTCAAAGTCCTTGACTCTAAACGAAAACATATGTATTAAAATGACTGTTAAAATGACAGCTAGCTAACCACATAATTGAAAATTAAAACCGAAAAAATATGTATTAGATGAGTTCACCATCCGTGTTCCTACGATAATGATACTTTTCTTTTTTTAAAAGGGTAACGATACATTTATAAAATTTAGATAAAATATAATGGAGTCATTACATTAATTAGTAACACGCTAATTAATTTTACCTATCATAATTTTAATAAAATAATTTTATAGAATGAATGATGCGTTACGTGCATATCATTTTTATTTTTTCATACAAATTTTATATTTTAATTTTATAGGTATATAATTCCTCATTTTAGATTCTCTGGGGAAATCCAAAAAGCGCCGTCATCTAGACAGCAGCTCGAGTGGCATTTTTATTTTTATTTTTTTCATAGAGTGATAAATTCTAGTAGACTCACCTAGTCATTTTTAAGCATGAAAGAAGTCACTTACAAATACTTTTTAAGTTATCTTATTATTTTTTAAAATTATTCTTATTAAATTAAAAATTATTATTTTATTTTATTCTCTTTATCTATCCTTCCGCTCTAGTATAAGAGCTAACTTGGCAAATTCTAGTAGACTCACCTAGTCATTTTTAAGCATCAAAGAAGTTACGTCACTAATATATACTTTTTAATTTATCTTATTTAAGCATGAAAGAAGTTATGTCACTAACATGTACTTTTTAATTTATCTTACTATTTTTTAGAATTATTCTTATTAATTTAAAAGTTGTTATTTTATTTTATTCTCTTTATCTACCCCTCTGGTCTAGTATAGGAGCTAATTTGGTAATGTTGTAACTTTTAAAATAATTATGTTAGCTGTGATGTATAAATAATTAGCTATAAGTACAATTAGTTAACTCCTCTTAATTTTAAAAGTAAGCGTACGTGTTTAATAAATCTTACTCTTAAAGTATTATTGAAATATAAATAACTAAATTGGATATAATAATAAATAAAACTAATTTATGCATTTATATATGCATATAAAATAATTTTTGTTGTGTATATCTAATAATTGATAACTAAAATAGATATTGTACATTATTAATTCTATTTTTTAGCCTGTTATCTCAATATAATTTGTAATAATAATAATCTCTTTAAAGTTAATAATTTTATTTTCTAACTAGTAACGATAATTATCAATTTTTATAATATATATACATATATATATGAAAATATATATGCAATTGTATTATGTATAAAATTAATTTTCAAAATTGAAAAGCTATAGGAGGGGTGATTTTGCCAAATTGATTTCTAAAAAAATTTACCAAGCACTAAAATTAACTTTTAGTCTTTTAAGACCAGTTTTGAGTCTTTCAAAAGTAATCCCAAATGGGACCCAAGTGTATAATCATTACTCCCACGACTTCATCAAAATCACCATCACTACCAGTCTATCACTGTTAGTGCCTATCTTCTTTACCGTCAACCTATCACCTACACCGATATATAATGAGTTTCAATGTGGAGTTTCTTAAACTTTATAAATAAGTTGGGGGTTTGGTTGTTGTTGATGATATTGGTTTTGATATTATTGAGAATTTAACATTTTGTTTAATTTTAATTTGGGATTTAATTAGGAGTTAATATTTGATTCAAATTATGAATCAATTAAAAAAATTAGAGAGAGACGTGAAAGATAAAAAAATTAAATTGTTGAGAATTTGAGAGAGAAGAAAAACATTTATTTTTTCAATAAGAATAATTATTATGGAATAAATAACATTAATCAAAAAGTGAGAGTTGACAAAATAAATTAAGGGTCCAATGCCACCCCTGTTTAGTCTTTAGGTATTTGCACATGGAAATTTCTTTTACATACAGCCCAAACAAACACTGGTCTTTGGGCTTTAATTGAAAAAAGATTACTATATTGGGTTTGGATACTCTAAAAGCTGGACCGCAACCCTCATATTCATTAGGGTGGACCTCTCGACAGCCCCCTCGAATTTCATATGAACCCCTTTTTTAAATTCAAGTTTTAAATATCAAAAATCCCTTTTCCTCTTAAGCCTCCATTGTTCAGATTCCTCACACTCTCACATTTAAAACAAAATGAAACTTTCTCCTACACTCTTGCTCATATACACGTATCCTCCGCGCAAATAAAATTTCTGGATAATAAGAGTACGTCTGAAATTGAAGTTAGGTAATTATAATTTTTAAATTATTATATTAAAATATTTGATAAATATTAATTATTGAATTTTAAAAATTATATTAATATAATTTTTTATTTAGATAATAAAAAATATGTTATATCTTTAATAATTTTATTAAATTAATTATTTAAAATTTATATTTATTATATATTATTAATTTTTATTTTATATTTACAGTTTTTTTTCACACCTCAATCCCAAACATACCCTAAATCTTATAATGCTAATCATTAATTTGAAATAAATATATTTTTATTTTAATTCAAAAATAAATTTTAAGTAAGAGAAATCATTAATTTTTTAAAGTATAATAGAGAAAAATGAATTTATAAAGATAGGAAAAGAATTAAAAATATTTCAATAGAAATAATTTAATAGATGAAAATTAAGGAATCATTTGATTAGGATCATATATTTATCTTTAAGTGTAATTACATAAAGAAAGGGGTGTTTTGAGGATACATAAGGGGTCTTAATAGCATTACTCTATTCATTATGGCGTTGAACAAAATACAGGCATAGCGAAGCAACCCCATCATCTCTTGTTGATTGCGCAATTTTAGCAGACCACAGAAAACCCTCACTTGATATTTTGAAACTTTTTTTTTTTTGGAGAAGTGATATTTTGAAACTTGCAATCACCAAAATCCCAAACTCAACAAGTAATTAGGGTTTTCAATTTTGCATCTAGGAATCGCTAGACATGACGAAGAGAAAATTTGGATTCGAAGGATTCAATATAAACCGCCAAACATCCTACAGTTTTGAGCAATCTCAAGCCCCGCAACGCCTCTATGTCCCTCCCTCAAGTCGCTACAGCCACGACAATTATGAAGATACCGACCTGGACAATATCGATTACGAAGATAATGATGCGGCCAAGGCCGCTAACGACACTGGGAATGGTGGTGAAAAAGAAGAAATTGACCCTCTGGACGCCTTCATGGAAGGGATACACGAGGAGATGAGAGCCGCGCCGCCTTCGAAGCCCAAGGAAAGGTTAGAGAGATATAAAGACGACGACGACGAGGATCCGATGGAGAGTTTCTTGATGGCGAAGAAAGACGTGGGGCTTACTTTGGCGGCGGACGCGCTGCGTGCTGGGTATGATTCCGATGAGGAGGTTTACGCTGCAGCAAAAGCCGTTGATGCGGGGATGTTGGATTATGATTCCGATGATAATCCGGTGGTAGTTGAGAAGAAAAAAATTGAGCCGATTCCTGCTCTGGATCATAGTTTGATTGATTACGAGCCCTTCAATAAGGACTTTTACCAAGAAAGTGCGTCAATTTCAGGTATTTTCTTCGGTTAAGGTTTCAATCTTTGGGCGTTCTATAAGCATGCTGGCGATAATGCTTATCTTCTTTGCCCATTCGTTCACTGAGCTGATTTCATTTATTCTTTATTTTCAATTACGTTAATATTTGAAGAAGCTAGAGTCGACTTTTTGATTTCTGGTGAATATATCTTTAATGGAATGTAATTTCAATTCTATAGCTGAATGCTGTGAAGCTGATCATAGCCTAGAGTAACTTCTACAGAACTTTCTTTACTTTTCATTTTTATTTTTTGTTTTATTTTATTTTATTTTTTATGGTGAAGCTGTGTGAATCCACTCCATAAGTTCGAGAACTCAGAACTTATACTATTTTGACAGGCGCTAATTTATGCACTATTATGCGCGACTAAAAGGTTATAGAGTAAAATAGCATGCAAATTCAAGTGATCTCTATAGTATTGGATTAAAATTATAGTGCGTTAATATTGCTTATCTATCCTTGTGTTCTGATTTAATTCTAAATTCCTTAATTTTCTTCTCTAGGTATGAGCGAGCAAGATGTTATGGAATATAGGAAGAGCCTGGCTATTCGAGTCTCTGGTTTTGATGTCCCAAGACCAGTTAAGACATTTGAAGACTGTGGTTTTTCAACACAACTAATGCATGCTATATCAAAGCAAGGGTATGAAAAGCCCACATCAATACAGCGCCAAGCGTTACCAATCATCCTCTCTGGTAGAGACATAATTGGTATAGCAAAAACTGGATCTGGTAAAACTGCTGCTTTTGTGCTTCCCATGATTGTCCATATAATGGATCAGCATGAGCTTCAGAAGGAGGAGGGCCCAATTGGTGTGATATGTGCACCTACTAGGGAGTTAGCACACCAAATATACTTGGAGACTAAGAAATTTGCAAAATCACATGGGATACGTGTCTCTGCTGTCTATGGTGGAATGTCCAAACTTGATCAGTTCAAAGAACTCAAGGCAGGATGTGAGATAGTCATTGCCACTCCTGGGAGACTGATAGATATGCTAAAGATGAAGGCCCTAACAATGTCGAGAGTGACTTATTTGGTGCTTGATGAGGCTGATCGAATGTTTGACCTGGGATTTGAGCCACAGATAAGGTCCATAGTTGGTCAAATAAGGCCAGACCGCCAGACATTGCTCTTTTCGGCAACAATGCCTCGCAAAGTCGAAAAGTTAGCTAGGGAAATTCTTTCTGATCCTGTAAGAGTTACTGTTGGGGAGGTAGGAATGGCTAACGAGGATATAACTCAGGTTATTCATGTTATTCTTTCTGACGCAGAGAAGTTGCCTTGGCTTCTTGAAAAGCTACCTGGAATGATTGACGATGGTGATGTTTTAGTTTTTGCTTCCAAAAAAGCCACTGTGGATGAGATTGAATCTCAGTTGGCTCAGAAGGGGTTTAAGGCAGCAGCTCTTCACGGTGATAAAGATCAGGCATCTAGGATGGAAATTTTGCAAAAATTCAAATCTGGGGTCTACCATGTTCTTATTGCAACTGATGTTGCTGCTCGTGGTCTTGACATCAAGTCGATTAAGTCTGTGGTAAATTTTGACATTGCGCGAGATATGGACATGCATGTTCATCGTATTGGTAGGACAGGTCGTGCTGGTGACAAAGATGGGACTGCTTACACTCTTGTAACTCAGAAAGAGGCAAGGTTTGCAGGTGAATTGGTTAATAGTTTGATTGCTGCTGGTCAGAATGTCTCCATGGAACTGATGGATCTTGCTATGAAGGTAATTTTGCTTGATATAGCTGTATTGTATGTCTAACACATTTCAGTGGCATTAATGCGTGTGATTCTTCTGTTTGGATCTCATGAAGTCTAAATTTAGTTGCTGAACATCATTCCCAGGTAAACCATGCTCTAATCCAATTTGTATGGGTTAGTTAAAAAAATGAGAAATGAAAAAAATAAAAATAAAAACCCTTAAGTTGGGAACTTCTGTGCAATTTTTTATTGGATTTTGGCAGAATAATTTTGGCGAAGAATGGCTGGGAACTTGAAATACCAAAAACAATTATCCGAACTCTGTTGTATGTGTTACCAGTGTTGTGAGCAGAATGTTTATTTGGTAGGCTGTTGTTTAGAATTGAATTAGTGGAGTTGTTGCAATAGAAGAATCTACTGTTTTAAGAGTTGAAAGTGCAATAGATTATTTTTTATTTTTTATTTGTTAGTGGGGCCAGGCTGTCCTGCTGTTCAAGGTGGCTTGACCACTGTGTGCAACCATGATAATTTATTGACCCTGTGGTGGTATTTGTGTTTTATGTTTTATGTTATGCTTTAAATGTGTACTCGTTCCAATATCTTTCTGTTTGATACTTTTGATAGCTATAAATGTTTGCAAGAGATTATACGTTTAATAGATATGCACGATATCATGTTTATAGAGTGACATTTTGCTTGTAAATCATTAGGATGGGAGGTTCAGGTCCAAGCGTGATGCAAGAAAAGGAGGTATGGTTATATTATTCTGTTAGAGGTGCTTTTAGCAACACCTTCAACCGTTTCTTGTTTAGTCTGACCATCCCCGAGACTGTGGAGACCAAATTTGTTTTTTAATCTCCTGTCCAGAAATAAGCATGCAAACCATATCACAGTAGTGAATTTCCCACTGCCTTAACTATTTTTGGCTGAACCTCTGAAAGGCCAATTCAATTCTTTACATGATGCGTAATGTCTTGTGCAGGTGGGAAGAAGGGAAAAGGAAGGGGTGGTGCTGGTCGAGGTGTGCGTGGAGTTGATTTTGGTCTGGGTATAGGATATACTCCAGAATCCAATAATACTTCATCTCAAAGTGTCCCAAGTCGGTCTGCTGCTGTTAATTCACTGAAGACAGGAATGATGACACAATTCAGGAGTAACTTTGTTGCTGCATCATCTAACACTCCAAATGAAGGCTTCAACAACAGTGCAAGCGCATATGCTAACAAGCGACCAGCACTACGTGGATTTGTGTCTGGTGGTTCAATTGGTGGAGATGTAAATGGAACTCAGACAACCGGCTTAACTGGATTTGTATCGGGAGGTTCAATCGGTGGAGAAATGAGTGGAACTCAGACAACCAGCTCCTTCAGTCCTGTCTCTGGAGTGAATAGCTCTCGTGTGAATTATGGGGAAAGCACCCATCAGAAGAACTCAGAAAGGTTAGCTTTCAGGGCTTTACTTTCATTTATTATTATGTGGTGTTTATTTCTAATAAACTTAGCTTTGGTGCTAATTAGATTATTTATTGTTTGACTTTGTAGCTCCAGAGATAGACCTCGAGAAAGGCGGAGGCCCTCTGGTTGGGACCGGTAGTTTGTACAGCAACTGAAGCTACTGTTGCATGAACAATAAACTTTTCTGGTAGAATCCTGATATTATACTGTCTGTAATTTATTCATGTTCCATAAGTTCTCTTTGGTTTTTTTTTTTTTTCGCTCTTTTTCTGTATTGTTCCACAGTTCAGTTGGTAGAAGTTATTGTTGTTGCATACGTTCTGCCGTTTTTATATCTGAGTTGTTATTTTGTTTATGCTTGGTTCAAGGATAATTAGAGCTGTAGAATGATTCTAGATATGATCAATTGTACAGGTGATTTGTGGAAAAGAAATCTTATAATAGTTTAGAAGGTCAATTCAGCTTGCTTTCAGAGTGCCACTTTTTTTTAAAAAAAAAAAAATTCACCACGCGTGTCATCCCTATCTGTTTTTTAATTTTACTTAGCCATATTGCAAAATACAGGTTCAATCATCAACACATGCCTTTGAAACTCTGTTGAATATCTCCTCTATCTCTTCTATGAGGAACCATGGTCCGCCTTTCTTTGGTTTTTATTGTCCTTTGAGAGCTTAGACGCTGGCAAATTGGACATTTGTGCACCTTGTAGTTCATGAGGGCTTTTTGTATCATGTTGTTTTCTTTTTCAAGTGGGGCAGGGAGACCATAAGCTTGTTTGGGAATAAGATTGGACAACAATAGCTAAAAAACTATCGTATTAAATTATTTGATAAATATTAATTATCGTAGTTTGAAACTTAAGTTGATTTGATATTACACTTATATGATGAAAATTTTATTATATATTTATTAATTTTATTAAAATTATTATTTAAAAATTGTACTTATTACGTAATATTAACTTTTTTTTCATAATTATAATTTTTTTTTTCACCACAACTATAACTCAAAAATTACAACACTTCAATTCCAAAACAGGTCATGTGTTTTAGGCTGTTAGCAATCATTATTTAATTTCGTCTTGGATTGTTTAGGAGGGTTAAAAAAGAGTGGAAATTGCTGCAATGGTTATACTTGGTTAAGAGTAAGAATTTTATGCATTCCACTCAAGTAATCCAGGAGAGCACCTACTTCCTTGAGTTTCAACCATGTGCAAGTCACAGGATGATCGAAGCAAGGATGATTGCCATTTGCGCCTCTCCTGGAAGGCACTGACAATTTATTGTACTGCCCTAACACCTATTTCCTCTGTGGATGGATAGGATTTGTTGCACAATTCAGTGTTCCAAATTCAAATGTGACTAATTTTGATTCCTACCTTCATTACGGTCAAGGCTCTTGGTTGCCTGACTATTTTCTTCCCTTTTAAAAGTGTATATATTTCATTGTAAAAAAGAAAAAAATAGGATTTATTTTCCCCTTGGAAGCTCCCGCTCTCTTTTGCTGCTGCTGTATTATTGTTGTGTAACTTGTGTAAACAAACCAGTGAACAACATTTGGATGGACTGTTGATTGCAAAAGCATAACAGATATAATAGTAAAAAGATTGCCAAGCTGTGGATAAGGATTAGGAGATGCCGGTGTTGAGTGCTATGCTTTTGGACATTGCTCGACATTAGAATTCATGGCTACTTCCTTCCGTCGGGTCGAAGTTGGGCATATGTCCAGGCAGGGCTCCTTGAGGGTGGTATCATCTTTGGGCAGTGGTGGAAGGATGCCAAATTTAAACTGCAAGATTATATTCAAATACAAATTTATGGTTAAATTCATCTATCCTGACTTGAAATTCAAGGAAAGGATTCAAAGCAATTTGCTTCCCCACGATCATTGCAACATTAGAAATTAAATATGTTTCACTCTCTATGGCCAATTGGCCATCACAGGTCCTCGGCGGGATTTGAAATTGGTTTTGCAATTTGGAGAGAAGCATTAGAATAAGTCAATAAAGTGAAATGGTGATGGCTGTTTAATAGTCACGTGGCTGTGCCGTCAAAGCTGAAGAATGCAGGTAAAGGCAACAAAAATAAATAAAAGTAACTGGCAGTCGTTCACTCGAATCACTTCAATGAGAAAAAGGCACTGAGATTTGAACACCAAAAGACACCACCGAGAAAGAAATGAGCGGTCTTCTATCATTTTTTTTCATGGGAAAATATTGATACTAAGGGATAAATTTTCAGAGATCTGAACGCTTTAAAGACAGCAGGATTACCTGACAGCTGTAGTCACTAAAGTTTGGCTCCATCAATAGAGGGACTCCCATGTAATCTTTGAAGAAGGTCTAGAAAAAGCAACATCCATGAGAGTCACAACTCACCACCACAAGTGTTCTTCTCTATGTGACATTAAGGATGATAAAAACTTAGATTAATTTAACTGCTAATCACTGACCTGGGTGGGAAGCTTGCAAGTATTAATACAAACACCTACGCATTTACTTTCCTCTAAATATTTGCATCTTTCAACAAAAACCTACCAATCATCATCACCAGACCGCGATTAAGATTCACTTATGTCACATAAAAATGTATTAAGATTAAAGAAGTGACACATATACCAATGTAATGATATTGATATAATAATTACCCCACTTTGGCACGAAGTTCCGTCAGGAAGGTCGACGGAATTCACCGTGCAAGGTCCCATTAGCCACTGACAAGTGAGTGCCGTCACTCTTGCTTCAGAATGAAAGATTGACGAGGCGATTAACTTCTTAATAAACAGAAGGAAAAAAAACTAATAATTAATAAAACTCACCAACCATCATCGCCGCTATCTTCCCTCCCGCTAAAGGTGATATGAGAATTTTATAAAGCTTTAGCACAAGCGGAGGAAAAAGCGACACCAGTATCCGGATCTGCTATATGCGTACTGAGAGAAGTTAATTTATATACAGTACATAGGGAAACGGAATTGGATGTCACAGAAAACATAATAGAGTATCGTATGAATTAACGAATGAAAGTACCGCCGCGTCTCTGGTGTCAGAGCTGGATTTGCCTTTCATCATTAGATGATTTACCAATTCAATCAATCCATCATATCCAGGCTTCTCCGAATCCAATCCGACCTCCTGTTATGTGCCCTTGGAAAAAGGATAAAATAAAAAATCACCAGAATTGGCACAAGGCAAATTTCCCCACTACAAAACAAACAATTGAGGTTACCTGAGCCAATTTGTTACGAAACGAACTGAGGAACAAATCATCCAACACTCCAGCTTTGTATTCGGTTCTCGAAGTTTCACTTTCTCTCTTTATCAGAAAATAAAATTAACGAAAATACAGTCAACTGATAATTAATATGTTTTTCGCAATGTAGAAATTAATCTAAAAGAACTATATTTTATAAAATAAAAATAAAAAATTTATTCGAATATTTTTGGTTTGTTAAATAACGCACTGGTGGTGCTTGTGGCTTTGGTTGAATTGAGGAGCATAAGCCGCGAAATCTAGGGCGTCGGAGTTGGGGATGAAGTTTAGGAATGGGGTGGGAGGGTGGAGGAGATGATGAAAATGAGATTGTTAAAGGACGAAGAGGCAGAGTTTTCATATTCGGGTTTCAGTGGACAGAGCTCTCTCTCGTCTGCCGTCTGTGAGTGAAGATATATACATATATATATAACCCTTTATTTATTTATTTTTTGAAAAGTATAACCCTTTATTTTTTGGTCTAAACGAATGAAGCAAATGCCATACGATTGGCAGAGTCGCGAATCGCGGCGCGACGAAACGGTGCGTTTCAAATCATTAAACAAACATGCTTCTTGGCTTCTCGCCGTGGAATAATAAGAACGAACGATCATATTCTCATTGTACGCGTTTGTATGCAAAAAATTGAATCAAGAAATGGGAATAGAAAATTAGAAATAGTGGAACTCACCGAATCTGAAAATGAGTGTAACAGCAGAAGTGATTGCGTGCAAGTTTTTCTGGCTCTGATTTTTTGAATGTGCACCGGATAATATCGATTTTGGGTGAGGAAAATGTGGAACTAAGGCCTTCAAACGAAAATTATCCATGCTTGAAATGAAATGAATTGTTGTTAGTATGCGACTGCCTGGGTTTGCATCGAGTGTATGTTGCATTAGTTAGAAGTTTTTCTTGTTAGTAATAGCAAGTGTTGTTCAACTTTTTCGTTGTACGCTAAAATTTGCTTATAGTGATATTTTATATATATGAATAATTTTTATATAGTCACAAAATATTATACTCTCAATTTGGCTTAGTTACAAAAAAAAAAATAAACTTTATATTATAATAAATTATAATTTTTATAAATCTCATTTTAAGAAACTTGTCTATACATAATAATTATTATTTGTATGTTGTAAAAAATACATATTATGTTACATTAAAAGTTAAAGATGGAATAAAATATTTTTCTAAAGTTACTTGAGAAAATAATTTATTATGTAAAGTTGTTATCAAATCATATTTATAGAAATTACATTGAGAAAAAAACGTTAAACAAAATGCAGACAACTAGACTTTTAAGAAGATTTTGCATTTTTTCAATTGTATAAGATTAATAAAATACACACTTTATTTCTAAATCACTTAGACTAAAACTAACTAGATCAATCCAATAATTTTTGTAATCATACCTCTATTAATTTATAATCTCCTTATGGTAATTAAAGTAATAAATTCCAATATTATGCCTACAGAAAGGTGTTATTATATTTACTTTGTTTTACAATGTCAATGCAACATTTGAAAAGTTAAAAAAAAAATCATCAATAACAAGTAATCACGAAAAAAAAGGGGGTTATAAATGCAACATACCCCAATGCAATAGAGCCTTTTATTATTTTATTAATTGGACGTCTCACCTCAATGACACACATGGGCACAATTTACATGTTCAAATGAAGAGAATTAAAGGAGAAGATTGGGATAAAAAGGAAAGAGAATGAGAGAAAAAAAAAAATCACTCCCATATTAACTACTTAGTTCAACATTAAATTTCTGTTTATAATAATATACAGTTATAAACTTTTATATAAATTTATCTTATACAAACTGATTTATTATTAATTTATTGATTAATTAAAATTTAAAATAATAAAAATAAATCATATGAACAAAAAAATATTTAATTCAACTAATTTTATCATATCACATTAATTTATACAAAATAAATTTATATAAGAATTTGTGACTATATTATTACTCATATTATATTACCAAGTGTTTTACACTACATTTTTATTGCTATGATAGGTTTATTAAGCAATATGGTCCTACATTTCTTTTTTGAAGATAAAATGAAAATCCACCTATAACATGGATAATAATAATAATACATAGAATGAAAACTACCCATGTCGTGAACAAGTCCGAAGAAACGAAAGAATTGTAATGATCAACTAAAACTAGCTAACTTGAAACCCGATTATCCCAGGCCATCAGAAACAATGAGATCGATCGTTTGTAATTATATACATGGGCACAAGATACATGAATTTTCCAAAAACTGAAGCTATAACTTACTATTATTATCAACAAAATTTTTGGAAGAGCGCATCAACTGAAGCGACTCATCACATAAATAATGTGCATGTATTGTTCTCTACCTGCGGCCTTTTTTTGATTTTGTAAACTTCATTGCAAGTGCACTCGAGGCACTCTTTCCTTCAAGTTTTTTGGTCAGCTTTACCACACTTGCCATACCTTTTCTTGCAGCTGCCCGATGCTCGGGTCTACGGCTCATCAGTTTTCGATCCATAGGCCAATAAGCATATGGTTCAAGCTTGCCCTTCCTCTTTACATCCCCAGATGCCTTCTTGCTAGCATACTCACTTCCAGTGTATGCCCATCCAGATTCAGATGTTTTTCTACGCTTCTGGGTTTTCCTTGAAGAGGCCCTCGACATCATACTACCTGCTTCACTCCTTCCATCCGAATCAGGGTTGGAAGGCTTCACCTTCTTTGGTTTCCTTCCCTCATGAATTATCAGGCGCCCTTCGGAGTCAATCTCTGGCTCATCATCTGATTCTGTCTTCTGTTTCAGATGCTCGGATGATCTAAGAGCTGACCTTGTTTTCTGCCTATCAAGCAGGTCAAGAGGCTCATCTTCTAACTGGTCAAACAAGTCTTCAGGCAAGATCTTATCTGCCTTGCGCTTTTTCTTTAACCTGTATGGATTAGATCTGATTGTATCAGCACAAACTAATGGCGATAAGTAAATATACACAGGAGAAATGACTATCGTATTCAATTATAGAAAAATAATCATGAAAAACCATTCATTCAGCCAAAAGTAATAAACAAAAGCCTTAATTGCTTCTGATCAGGCTGTGTTAGCAGGTTACGATGATTTTAACCATCCTTTAGAAATGATTTGAGTGCACAAATTAATTGATTCACATCCAAACTTCAAGCCAAAGTGACTATTAGGATAATCTGTGAAGTGGCAGTTGTATGAACTCTGACCAGTCACATCACAAATGACAACATGTTAACGAACTGACCGTAATGTTGATGCTTTGGATTTTAACTGAGAGGAAGCCTTGCTCCGTTGACCAGATACTGTCCCCACATCCATATATTCTGCATCACTACCCTCAGGACCTTCATCACCAAAATCAGAAAATATTTTCGTATGATTCCATCTGCTAAGCCTGAAAAAAATCAAACAATTAAAAAAATAATACAAATGTGCAGACTTGAAAAATTTCTTGTTGAAACTAGAAACAGTGCCCAATTCCATGATACATGAGCTCTCACGAATTAACATGGAAGACTCATTATTACATCACTTTCAGACAAAAAGTGAAAAACCCACATAGGTAATAATTGAGACTGCCTCACCCATGGTAGAGCATGAAACCCAGTATCAATGGCCAAAGCATGCACTAATGTATATTGTACCAAGCATGAATATTTATGCGTATGTAGCTTCACCCTAATGACAGGGAAACAGACCTTGAAGTAGTTGTTTTAGAAAAGTGAGATTTGGTATCCTCAGTGTTGGTAGCAAGTTTTCTTTCTTTCCGTTCCTTGATCTGTGTTTAATGAAAACGAATAATATACATCAGAAACAAAGTCATCAGACATTTGCATCCTGAGGAAACATCTTTTTATTCAACAAACCTTTCTTATGTTTTTAAGAAGTTTCATGTGTTCTTCCGGCATCACAGCCTTAACAGCATCAAAACCACATTTCTTGACAAGCATTTCCAAGAGAAGCTTGATCTGAAAACCATTCAATGTTGCCAGATAAGAAACTAAAATTTGAATGTCTTTCAGTGGAAATCATAGCCATTCAAGAAAAACACATAATCCACTTGAAAAGTGCTGATGAAATGTCATCAATTGAAGTGTTGATACGAAGAAAAATAAGAGAATATAACCATAACAAATGAACTAGAACACTAAAATCCATGGTTAAGAGCGGTGAGAGAACACAAACTTTGGATTTAAATTGGTTTTTGGTATCATCTTGCCACTTCAGCAAGCCTTCCACCATACTTGCCAAGTGTATTTGCAGTCCTTCAGCATGTGATTTGGCCACCAAAACTTTCAACAAACCTAAGTTGGCCTGCATTATAAAGCAACTGTTTTCAGATGAGAAAAATTACAGATAAGAGAAAATATTCATTAGGCAGTACCACCAGAAACAAAAATACAAAACCATAGCACATCTGCAAAAGACCAGAAACGAACTTTAATAATTTCTCTGTTCTTCCTCTGAAGGAGTAGAAATGTTGAAGGAAGCAACTTGTACACATTAGAAACAAGATCAGAAAACTCATAAGCTAAACGAGCTAAGCCCTTCACTGCAGCACTAATCATATGAGGAGATTCTCCAGCCAAGCCTCCAGCCACCTACAACCATAAATAAATGTAACTTTAGAAAACCATCAGACTTATGCAGATGCATTGCCTACTTATAAGAAAATTTAAATTCTACAAAAGTTTCGACTTTTAAAGCAAGACAACAGATTCAATCAACCAGAGACAGAAGTTCTCAGCAAAATAATTAGAGGCTTGGTACCATGTTAAAAAATTGATACAAGTTTTCTTTCCCTCCGCCATTCTCTTCATCCCCAAAAGCACGACCAATTTGGACAAGAACATCATAAGCTCTATTTCTTGTTCTTTTATTGGCCTGTGAAAAAATGCAATGAAAAATTATAATTTAGCAAACCAATCAACAACAATAATCACCTGCTGGACCACCAAAACAATTTTCAGACATGGTACCTCTTTCAGAGCAAGTATTATCTCTGTAAGAAAAGAACTAAGAATGTAGCTTCTCCTTTGATCAGAATCATCCTGTAGAGGAGAAATATAAGTCACTCAGGTAAGAATATGAGACATGCTCATCATAAAGGAAAGATAACCTCAATTCAAGATATTTGACCTTGGATACATAAGCTATTATAAAGTACAAACAATCAAGTCTGTGGCGCTTGGCAGAAAAATGGCAAGAAGGCAGCACTTCAATCATAAGCCCAAGCAACTCCTCGAGCCTTGATGAAAGAAATCCATCACATTTCTGTACAACAGATCCAGAACATACATCTTCTAATCAGAACACTAAAATGAATTAGAAAATCAAATAGTTCTATAATTAGGCAAAAAGATAACCAAGCAGGGCATGCGCCCAAAATCACTGCTCTTCAGTAAATAGCTCATCTTTGGACAGGAATTCGAACAAGTCAAAGAGTGGACATCCCTTCCCCCGACCTGCTGCCTAACAATATCCAGCAAACACACACAACCTCTCTTACTTCTTCAATTGCTCCACCTGAATCATATAAGCCTCAACCCTATACACCCTGGCCGCCCCTCTTTGTTGTTTTCATTGATCACAGTGCTCAGAATTGATGAGGACAAGAATATAGATGAATTGGACAATCTAAGACCATGCATTAGCATAATTCAAAAGCCGTAATGAGTGGGCAAGCAGAGGCAGCGAGGCGTCACAGTCGGGACGACAATGGAATTGGCAATGTCATCATGTTTGGATCATTGTTTGTAGAAACTTGTATATTCATTGGTGGTTTTGGCTTGTTTGGTGGAAGCAAATTGAGAGGCCAAGGCACAAGTAGACAGTATCAAATAGAGGACATGATTACATGTTGAGACTTATAGAAATGAAGCCGTACGATATCATGTCCAAGATGAGTAATGCTATCTAAACAAAACAAAAGGTAACAAATGCATTGACATTTTGAAAAGATGCAATTACGAAGCTTTTTGCAATGAAAGAATTACCCTGAGAATAGTCGAAAGAACTTTGTATGCTTTCTTTTGTATCAACCCTTCATCATCCTGCAAAACAGCACCACCCGACTGTTAAACCACAATTACTCAGCCTCTCTTTGGGTTTTTCTTTTTTTTTTTTTTTTTTTGGGGGCGCGGGGGGGTGGTTGTGTGTATTGATACACAATAATGCTGAATAACCCACCTGTAGTGCAGGTTTTATTGCAACAAATAAGACATCAGTCTCTTTAGCATTCAAACCCGGCAAAAGTGAAACTGCTAGGTCAAACAATCGAGCCCTGTTAAAAGGATGAAGGGGGGTTGAGTGTATAGCCAAATGTTGCGTATCCAATCATAACATGCACTAAATAACATATATATTAGGAAGTTAAACAGTATAAAACAGACAAAGGAATATTAATGTCACCTCACAAAAGCAGGCGAGCTTTCATTTGATGAATCATCAATCTGCATAGAATTAGATTTTCTAGTACTTTTTGTTTTTCCAGCCTCTTGGGTGGCCTCCAAAAGCCGATGCATAGTCCTTTTGAATAACCTTGTAACTATTTCTTTATCAGCTATTGAAGCAAAGTCGCCAATAGTAGACTGTCAATAACATAAACATCATTATGCACTTCATTAAAGCTCAAACTACCACGTACACTGAAATAATATAGATTTCAATCCAATTCATACACAACTTATGTATAAATGACCACTTGCCACTTTCTAGTTGGTAGAAAAAGGTTTTGCCAAAGAAAAAATGTAATAAGAAAGGTATGGTAACAAATGAAAGTTCCAATTAATTCAGACAATAATATGTAACACTAATCTGAGATTCCTGAATCCTCCAAACTTGTGAGGGGACTAAGGAGGGGAACAATTATAGAACTGTCCCCCAATAAGCAATGGTGCTCTACTGGATAAGCATACTGATATATCCTCCACTTTATCACGGTCCACTTTGTGAGGGGACTAAGGAGAGGACCGATATGTAAGATCTACAGTGTAACACTTCTCGTAGTCCGAGTAAAATAGTGGGTTAACATCACAAAACTAATATCAATTGAATCTTCAACATCCATCTAGTAATTTCTTAAGTTCTAATAGAATAGAAAGTGGAAGATCAGTCTTTGCTGCATAATCAAGAAAAACAATCCCCTCCGAAATATAACTTCAGTTGAACTATGAAGTGCTTGAAATAATAGAATAAACAGAATAGCAAACTTCCATTCACTGAGATAAAGAAATTACCTGCAAACAACCTCCCTCATCTTTAGCAGACTCCAGAAAAATTCGAGACAAAATAGACAATAATTCACGAGCAGATGATTTCAGCACATTCAAATTATCAGTTGCAACCTTTGTGGTATAATGGGCCATAGCTCCCTGGCTAGCTGTACTTATTACAACATTAGATAAATCAGTTTTCCCTTCAAGAGTCTTTTTATTTTGTTGAATTAAATTCTGCAGACTGGAGCATATTATTCCACGAATATCATTTTCTTCACGAAGAGCACTGCACAAAACTTCCGCTAGATCCATGAAACTTTCAGCTGTATCCACAGGGTAGTTGCAAAATGAAGGCAACAAGGACCACAAAGAGTAAACAAGGGCATCGGCACTCCTAGATGAGAAAACACGGCCTTCTAGCTCAAACTGCCAAAATGTAGTAAGTACGCCAATGAGCCATTGCCAAACAAATGAAGGCAGCAAAGACAATGAGAAGATGCGTACCTTCTGAGATTTCTGCCTTATCAGTTTAGCCATTCCCAAAAGTTTCTCCATAAAGAAATTCAAACGAGCACCAATAATGTACTGCTTCAAGATTGGAAAGAGCCAAACATTTACCTCAGAAAGGTCATTAGCCTCCAGCTTGAGAGGAAGAAGGCATAAAAATGTTTCAGGACCCATGGAACCAACAGCTGATCCAACACATTCATGCAGCTGCACAATAGAAAACACATAAGGAATTTCAGCAACACGTGGAAGGTTGAAAAGTCACTAGAGAATCAAGCACACAGAACACAATAGCCAATGCTTCAATTTTGAGAATATATCAATTATGGAAACACTCCAATTCTAATATTCAATCATAATGCATTACAATGGAATGTAACCATTCCACAATAGTATTGCTTTTCATCATTCATAAAGTGGTTTTTAGTAAGTAACAACCTTTTCTAAGGACAACCTAACAAAATTGAATCCTTAAGCCCAAGTTAAGGAACTGCATCTAAGGCTACAATTCTTCTTATTGAGACTACCATATTCCAGTTTATAGAATTTATTTAAAACATAACATTGAAAATTACTCCATTCAAAACTAGGCATGGCGTATTAAATCTTCCAAGGAAAAAATATTGAAACTCAAACAATCCTTGGCCAATTATGCAAGAATAAAATCACACTTTAGAACCTCCATACGCATAATGCAAGCTTAATTGAAGTTTTAAGGCCAGTAAACTACAGAAGCCTGAATAGATGAAAACAAACATCAAACACCCATAGAAGAACGCTCGACAACAAATAAACTGATGGTATTAAAATGACATATTCAAAAGTTTACCAGAGAAGCATATAAATACCTGTTTTCTGTAAGGAAAATCTTCATCTGGCAAATTCTGCATGTCAGCCAAGTTCTTAAGGGCTCCCCTCATAAAATATGAAGAATCAGTCCCTGATTTAAGGAGTCAAGTTAGCTTCAATGCAAGCATTTTTAAAAGAAATCAATGAAGAACACATTACGAGACAATAAAGCATGCAGCCAACAAGAATCTTGATCCAATCAGTCAATTCTCCCCCAACAGTGAAGAGGAAAAAAAAAGAGAGAAAAAGGACGGAGAGAGAGGGAGGAGGTATAGAGCACATGTCCTGATCATTTATTTACTACATGTGATACACCTCTGATTGAAAAGAGAATTACATCAAACACCACATCATGAGCATTTATTATTCTAATTCATCTACCAAGTAGTATGAAAACGAACAAATAAAATGAAAAAGAACGAGAGCAGAGAAAAAAAATACAAATGAGCAAAACATACCCAGTTTATCAAACATAGTTGAAACAATTTGAAATGCCATGTCCCAAACTGCACTGTAGTGATAATCTAGCAAGCTTTCAACAGTTGCACAGATTTTTTCAATTACGGTTGGGCCGGACTTTCTAGCATCGGAGTTTACATTCGTAATCTGATCTACTCCTTGTTTTATCAAGCTTTCATCAATACAAGCATTTATAAGATTCTTCAATGCCTCCGTGGCTGCAAATATAGCCTCCTCATGCTCAGATGCCAAAATATCTGCCAAATCAAAGAATCGTCCTCATTGCTTTTGCAGTCCCACAATAAAATCCATTAAATTCATTACAATAACAAAAATAAAACCTTTGAGGGCATTGAATACAATGGGGAGTTTAGTTGAGCAAATCTCCCAATTAATTGAATATATTTTGATCATTCCAACATTCAGCAAGCGGGCAGTGAAAGTCATTGCATCTGCAGATGTCTCGTTTGTGGAGACAGAAAGAGCCAATGAACATAACAGGTCAAGCAGTGCTTCAGCTGAAACCTCTAGAGTTGGGTGGAGACAAATCACATTCAGAGCATCAGTTACACGCCTAGTAACGAGTGGCTGCCGAAGCTCGAGGAGAGTTCTGAAGTACTTCAGGATCACAGTGGTATATTTCGTTGACATAAGGGGAAGACACTCTTTAAGAGCATCCAGCACATAAAGAACCTCCTGAGCTCCTTTAGGTTTTTCATCAGCGCTTGTGTTTGAGCCACCAGCAAGCAGAAGAAACTTTTCAAACATGTTTGTGATTGCTTCACTTGCTGGTGCTAAAACAAGTGTTCCTTGCAAACTCAGTAGGATTTCACGGACACACAGATATGACTGCCTTCTCACCTGTACAAAACCCAGTCAGCATTTATAGGAAATCATAAAACTTATAGCAAGCAGCAAGCGATTTTTAATATTAGTGTTCAGAGATAAAACTAAAAACTAATTTAAATTAAGAAAACAACAGAAATTAAAAAAAAACAAATAAAATTCTATCAAATCATGCGCGGGCAATGAAATAAAAAAGTTCACCTTCGGACGTGAATCAGTCATGAAAGCCAGGACGACTCCGTACAACTGTGACACGTCGGACCAATTGACTCTCCCTCTACCAGTCAACAAACGCGACAAGCATGTCAAGCCCGAAGCGACGGCACCAGCCGTGACGGAACTTAACCTCACAACACGCACTACAAGGTCCGTCAAGAAATCTCCCTTCTTCTTCAATACCGCCACCGAGATTTTAGGAAGGAGGAGAGAGAGAATCGTGGAGAGGGAACCGATGATGTGGGAGGAACGGTCGGGGTCCGGAGAGGAGAGGAGGCGGTCCAAAGAGGAACACGTGGCGCCAAAGTAAGAGATGGGAGTGAGAGGGAGGTTCTGGTCCTTGAGTTCTTGCGACATGGCGCCGATAGCGGCGCAGAGGTGCTGGTGCTCCTCTTGCGTGGAGCTTGAGAAGCGGGAGAGGATCGACGAACACAAATCGACATCGTTTTCGATGGAGAATGCGGTACCGTTCTCCATTTCGAAGGCGTCCATTGTATACTCTAGCGCTTGGGTTGCAGAAGACAAAACCCTAGCTCATTCACAAGCAGACACTGCGGCCAGGGTTTAGGCAAAAGAGCGGGTTTAGGCTTGGGTCCGTTTCTTCTCACTTGTGTGAGATGGTGAAGTGGATGAATAGGATTAAAAATTGTTGGGAAATTCACATGGGCAGGGTCTGCTAAAATTTATTGCCAGCCCAACCCAATGAAATATTTTAAAATTTTCAAAAATTGTACAAAATTATGGCTATTAAAATGTATTGTTTATTGACCCGTTATCATTATTATTTAATTATTTAATTAAGGATTAGGTTATTTTTTTAAAACTTTTTATTTAAAGAGTTAGGTTATTGACACACTTCTGACATTCTTTTTAAACCTCTTTTTTTCCACATACTTTTTTTAATTCTTAAAATAACTCTCATTTGTTGAACTTTTTTAATAAACTGTTGGGTCGATACTTTTAAAAAAAAATTTGTTAGGCGCTCTCTCTCACACTCTTCTTCCATTCCAAATCACTTTTAATCTCTTCTCGATTATAGCATTTATGAATTTATGATTTTTATCTCTTTCTATCTTTGTTTTTCCTAGTAGGTAATAATCTTAGTATATACATAAAGACATGTGTGCGAATCTTTTAAGAAAAAATTGGCCTAAGTAAACGAACTTCACAAAATTATCTTTCCTATAAAAACTTTGTTTATATTTAGATCAAATTCTTATTCTATGACAAATCATTGTTTTTTCAAATTTTATAGATTTAATGAGTTTATAATGGAAAAAAATAAGAAAACATAGGTGGATTTAATTAGATAAGTTTTATTTTTAATATAATTTAAATATAAAAAGTAAATTTGTAAATAAAGAACAAGAGGGGTTTCATAAGAGATATAGATGTGTGCCAATAGTGTCACTCTTATTTAAAATTCTGGTAGAAATCTTGAGATATTGATATCAAGTAATCTAATAATGGATATAGCATTATTTTTTTAATTAATCATTTTTTAAATGAATCCCAATTATAGAGCCATTTGGTTAATTTTATTTCTCTTGAGGTTCCCAAATAATAATAAAATAAATCATCAAAATTTTTCATTTGTGATCTGGCCATATCTTTTTTCAAAGTCTACACGACTGAAATTAGATTATAATTCATTGAAAATTAATGGAAAAAAGTCATGAAAATACCCATGTATATTTTAAAAGTTGCCCTTCTTCAAAACTACTAGCGATTGTCCCAAAAATATTATTCTCATGTAATATTTTCTATTTAAAGATATCTAATGTATCTTCTCATTGATGATGGTCCATTGTCCACCTAAGGTTACCGGATTCAGGCATGGGTATCGCAATGCTCAGATCCAACCTGGATGCAATTTTTAGATGGCAGGATCGACTTTTAATCCAGGTATCCGGATTTTGTGTTTTTTAATATTATATATGTATAATTTTTTTTTGTAATTTTATAAGTTTTAAATTTATTTCAATAAAATTTGCCATGAAATATAAACTTTAAGTATTTAAAACTTTAAATATGTGTAATAGATGAGTCAAATAAATATAAATATTTCAAATAATATATATTTTATAATATTTTTTTAATAAGATCCAGGTTCTAGGCCGCGTTTTATCTTTATCCAGTGATACTCAAAACCGGCCCGACTTTATTATCCGGCCCAGAATGCCTATGTGTGGTCCGGATCGGACTGGACGGGTATTTTTGCCACTCCTATGTCCACCTATTATTTTCATTAAGTATCTATTTTAAATATTCTATAATGATTTTTCTTTTTAAATAAAAAAAAAAAGTATGGTTCCTGTTCTGATTAGCATGTGGGTTACACCTACAATATCTGACTTGATACGATAGATAAACTCGTTAAATTCCTCTGATACCTCGCGAGCCTAGGTTGTGAAGTTGTTTTTTCCTTTTTATTTTAAAAAATTAGTAATAAGCTTCTTTGTATTTATGTTGTCAAACATTATCCTAACTTAGGATTCAATCTTAGACATTGTATTGACTATTGAGCCTGATATGACCTTTTATTTACTTTCGATCAGGTGTTGCATTTTTGGCCTTTCTTTGGGGTTTTAGTACAAGTTCTTGTTTTTTTTTTTTTTTAAAAAAAGAATAGGGTCTACCATGCATGACACCACATAATCATTTTGCAATAGATGAGGTATGGGCATATAAAATTATAAATATTGTATTTATTTCCCAAAAAAAAAAAAAAGGAAGCGAGAGAAGAAGAATGTATACTATACTAACAGCAGACACCCATTTTCGTAACTTACCATAACAACATACTTGTCTAATTAATATAATAATAATAAAATCATACATACACCTTTCTCGAAAAGACTCAAAAATAAATAAAAATAAATACACATGCACAGATGAAAGAACAATATAATAATATTAATACTAGGGTCTGCTTAAGGAAGAATGAATTAATAATAATAACTTACGGCTGCCCTGTAAAATAACTATTTTATTATAATTATAAATAATTATAATTTTAAAATGGATGACGATAATGATTATTATTATTATTAACAACAACATGAATAAAAATATTATAATTAATTAATATATTAACAATAATTAATAATAATTTTTAGTTCAATTGTTAATAATAATAATAATAATAATAATAATAATTAATATTCTTATTAATTAATTTTTTAATAACAATAACAATAATTAAAATATAAAATAATAATGATAATAAAAATTAATTAAGGATTTTATTTGTAATTTGTTACAATTTAACTTATTCTGATTTTGATTCTAAGACAAAGTAAATACATAAATAGTAATACAACTCATTCTCATTACAATTCTTATAGTTCAAGTAGATAATTATTCTAATTCTAATTTCTCATTTCGATTCTAACTCACTATATTTCCAAATAACTTCGATTCCTGTTTAGTGAATGCACTATAAAATTGTAACCCACTCTATATTCAATTAGTCCACTTTATATTATTTATAATTTATTTATAACTATTATGAATTTTTTATTGTATTCACTAAACAGGAATCGAAATTAGCTAAAAGCATAATGGGTTAGAATCAAAATAGCTATAATTAAAATAAAGAATTGGAATCAGAATAATTTATTTACTTGAACTACATGAATCATAATTAGAATGAGTTGTATTATTATTTATGTGTTTATTTTGTCTTAGAATCAAATTTGGAATCAGTTAAATTTTAACAAATACTATCAATTCCTTAATTATTTTTTATCATAATTTTTATTTTGTATTTTGATTATTGCTATTGTTATTATTATTCAAAAATTAATTATTAATAATAATTATGGTTAATTATTTATTATCATTAAAAATTTGATGAAAAAATATTATTAATTATTGTTAATATATTAATTAGTTAAAATACTTTTTATTCTTGTTATTGATAATAACAATAATGATCTATTTAAAAAATATAATTATATTTATGATTATAACAAAATAATAATTATAATTCATTTAATAATAATTATATTTTTAATTAAATGGGGGTTATTTTGAGAATTTAAAATTATAGGGATGAATTCGTACTCTAGGATTTTAATAAAATAAAATTGAGTGTAAGGGGTTAAATGAAAATTTATGACTCAAAAATTTTTATAATATTTTTAAATAAATTATAAATAATATAGAATATAGGGGGCTAGATAAAAGTTTACAAGCCAGCCTTTAAATGCAAGTTACGCGGACCATTAATATTATCATACAGTAAGAGAATAATCAGAACAGTCTATCTTCATCAAAGCATCAATCGAGGCCTATCGCGACTCTCATTAAGAGGACTAAGCATGCACAAAGCAATATTGACAATCCTGGCCACAAGGGCGGAGCTAGTATAAGGCCAGAGGGTGCCATATCCCTGATAGAATTTTGAAAAATTTTAGGGTTTTAAAAGAAAATGCAAAAAATTAGTGTAAAATATCTATACGGCCACCTCTAGAATTAAAATTTTACATATACAATAACATAAAAATTAAAATATTAAATTTGGCCCCCGTAAAATTTTTCCCCTAGCTCCGCCCCTGCCTGGCCATATTGCTGATCTTGCACTTCGCATCACTGTTGACCTTGCTATCAACGTCCTAAAACCCGTCAAGACACGTGTTCTCATTGGTCAAAACCGAGCTGACCGACGTATGAGCATTGGTCATCTGCCAGCTAAAGGTGTCACCTCTCAAGTGCTTAAGCTCATTCAGAGTCTTGCTGGGATCCTCTGACGGAGTCGAAAATCTGCTTGACCCAATCAATCAGTGCAAGTCGCTCTCGCTTGTTCGTATTCTTCCCTTTGTTGACGTTGGACGAGACTTGCGACAGGTAGGCAGACACTTTGCTTCCACGAGAAAGGCTGACCTTCACGGCCACTTAGGCAAAATCACGAGGCACACGGAGGAGTAGCTGGCGTATGCGCATGATGAACGGACCAGATCATGCGGTTTATTATGTCCGTGCTTACTTGCGGCGGCAGAGCGGGGAGTAGCAGAAAGAGTGTGATCAGTACTGAGCAAAGCCAAAGCATTGTGATTGTCAAATATGAAAATGAGTGACCTAAGAGCGTCAAGTAGTGATAGACTAGATAAGAAGTTTTTACAGAAGTGGGGGTGTCCAATATTTCTCCAAAATGTTAAATCAAATTAAGATAAAAGGTGACGAAATTAGTAGCAGTAAATGCACCGCAGATTATAGGAGAACGGCCGGTGGGCTAAGCCAATTATGCCTGTGAGCCTGACCACATAATCAATGCCATTGCTTTGCGCTGCCCCCATATTTTTCAAAAAGATAATTAACAGTGTATTCTTTCAAAATATCTTATGAATTTTTGTGTTTTGCGGAGTGTTTTAACTTTTAAAAACATGTTCTTGTGGATTAGACATAAGACATTGTTTATCATTTCATTTTTAATCAAGGGAATGAACGAGAGTTGTTTGACAGCAGCCGAATTTGATTAGTCTTTTTGATCTACAATAGTTTTGTGAGTGTGAAACTGACTTGTAGATGCTGGGCCCTGTAATAAATAAATTATTGAATGAATATGAACAAAGCCATTAGTCTAAACTAAAGCATTGGGGTTTGATGCCAATGCCATGAAACAGGGCATGTGCTATAAACAGTCTTCGGGGGGTTACGGCTGGGGCCTGGGATTGGGATGCTGGATTTATGCCAGTCAATCCCACTTTGCCACAAATACTAGCCCATTTAGCTAAGCACTGATTCTTGTGCTGCAAACGGACAGCCAAGACGGATATCATTTTGATTCTTCCGAGAGGTTACAATTACCGCGAGCAACCATATTAATAACGAGTAACGCATTTTTGCTATGCTACTAATACTTACTCTTCCCAAATATAGTCTAAGGAATATTTGAGATGTTATGAATTGGAGGGAATGGATGTTATAATTTAAATGAATCAGATATAAACAACTATTTAAAAATGATATTTGAACAAATGATGCTTACATAACAGAGAGACGAAGATTGAAGAAACAAGAGCAAAATCTTTTCAAGAGAATATGAAAATTGCGCGTTACCATTAGCAAAAGAAAGGTATATATAGTTATTAGTGGGTAGAGCATTTAGGATTGTTAATTATAAAAAGAATAATGGGGAGAGCAATAAAGAAGATAATGGGAGAGTATTAGTTGGTGGAATCCATCATGACTTACAACCTAAGAGGAATTTCTAAATAATATTATAATAATAAAAATGAGTAAAAAAAGACGGACAAGTCCTCATTTTACGAGATCTAATTTTTTATTTAGTAGGAAAGAGTTTGGTTTGGTAGAATAGAGAGAGTTTCAATTTCCATGGACCAAATAAGTAATGTGAATTCTAATCAATTTGAGGACAATAATGTAGTCTGATTGAGGAAATCACTGCATTCTACTCAATAAGACATCTAGTAGTGAGATCATAATTTTGGTTTGACAGTGCCAAAAGAACAAATTACAAACTTGATGAGGTGAAAATAAAAAACTTCTAAACTAAAGGGGCTAATATATAATGTTTTTAGACCAGCTAAATTTCAATCAAATCCTTACTTTCTCATAGATTTTTTTTTTCACTTATGTAATGTCTCTTACACTTTAACCACAAGTCAACAAAACGAAATAAGAGAATAACGCTAAAAAGATAAAAGCTCTGAAAGCTCACAAAGAGGCACATGAATCACTAAAGATCCTTGCCAAAATGAATGTTTGATCACACAACTCGCAACTTCTATTAGACTGACATTAAAACATAACTTTTTCAATAGAAATTATGGATACTTACAGCACATACATTATTTTGAATGAAATTTTGTGAGCCATCCTAATTATGCCACATGACAGACATTATTGACTTCATGTATCAAGAGCTAGCTGCCCATAAACATCAAATGTTAATTACTCTTTTTTAAGCACGTGATATAATTGCTGCATCAAGAACTTGTTCATCAACATCCAGAATGTGTAAACTATCGGTGCGTTACTCGTCAATGACATTAGTTCTTTATCGGTGTAACTAAAACATGCCCAAGTCTTAAGAATTCAGCATTATCTTACGTAACACAATTATTTTTTAAACTTCACTTATTCATTGATTGAAAGATAAGGATGTGGATTATTTCTAATCTAAACCTTATGGGATCTTTTGCTTAATCTTGTTATGTAAGATTATCATTAACAATACTTCATGATTAATAATTGTTATTTTTTTAATAATGTTTTGACTATTGTTGATCACCAAATAAAGACTCATATCGAAAGAAGTTAGAGTCAAGTCTAATACAGTGATTTTTTTTTTTTTTGGAAAAAAATGTATCTTATTAAATTTCTAAAATCCTAAAGAACTCATTTACAGTTTTTCATAAATTTATTAGCTAAGTTCACTTAGAGTGTTAAGTATCAATTTCCAATTAGTACTTACTCATAAAATTAGTTTTAAAAAAATAGTTTTTTTGGCTCTAAAAAAGAATTAACACTAACAGTAGTAATTAACGATTGAGATGCTTTGGCTTAACTTTAGAACAATACATAGTGTGATGATTACCTTGTGATCAATCTCTAAACATATGAACTAAATCTATGTGATGAGACTTGTTTTTGATAGTATCATCGAGTCTTCACCTAGGAGTTTAGATTTTTAGGTCTAACGATGTCTTTAAAACTTTTCTTGCTGGAGCGATTGCGGAGACACAATTATGAGGCCATGTTGCTTGTTTGAGTTATTTTCGAGTCTCCCAGTTTTTCTTTATCTTTTTCAGTTTCACTTTTTTGTTTTCTGAAAAACATGGCCTGATAATTGTGTCACTGGAATTGAGTGTACAACAATATTATTACTTATAAGAATGACTAGTACTTACGCATATAAAATGACAGAGACTGTCAGACTGATACATTCGTTGATGTGTATGTTTATTAGTGGTGGCGGCGGCGGCGGTGGTGGTGACAGTAGTTTTCTGCACTTCTACTTGGACAGTTCGACTTAGCATCTTATTCTTTGAGTTATATTTCCATTTCAGGGTGGGGCTATCTATTCACATTCAGCCCCCTACTTTTTCCCTCATCAACCCTCCATTATTATTTTTTATTCGTTTTTTCAACTCAAATTACTAAAATGACATGAAAGAAATTTAAAATTCACTACATATTTCAACATTTCTCTAGTTTAAAATCACACAGTTGTTTAGCAGGTAATATTGAACCATCAAACAATGACAGATAAATTGTTTTTTTTTTTTTTATTCCCCCCAAATTGTAGCTATTGTTATTTAATTTAAATAACAATCAATCAATTGTAAATGGTTAGTGGGATGCAATAAAGCAAAGACAATACAAGGGCTGGATTTGATTTATTGTCTTTGTTTTATTGGACTCTAATTATAGGAGTTCTTGTTCTTACTTCAGACTTCATAGTTTGATTTTGATATTTCCTATAGTTTGGTTTGGAGGGATGACGGATATAAGAAGAGAAGCCATTAAATCTTGTTTTAATAGTACCGGTGATTATGGAAGTAAGAAACAGATAAGATAAAAAGATTGTCTATTTTTTAATACTTTACTGTTAAATAATTTAAAGTAGACGCAGATAAGATAAATAGGATACTCAAATAATTTTATTTGATCTTGTAGTATAATGGGTTCCGCTGTCGACTATAATTTTTTTTTTAATTTCTGTGAAAATATGAGATAGGTGATTAGTGATAATGTGATATCCTCACTAATCAACCGTGTGTGTATCATAATTAGTATTTTGACATCATTTATATTAGTGGAAATATGAAATTTATTTTAAAGTTTTCTTTTTATACTTGTTACTTCTCCTTAATGTATATAGTTGAGCAACTAAAATTTAGTAATAAATGGTATTGAAAATAGATTACGTGAAAAAAAATTAACGTTTGAAATTACAAACTAACGACCAATTTTCAAGTTAGTTATAAATGTAACACTCTCCAGGCCAATTCTTACTACTTGTTTAGTCTACTTGCCGCGAGCAAATTAAATAAACACATTTGTGCATCTAAATATTTTGCAGTATTTAGTTCTAATCATCTTAGCATTTACATATTAATAGTTTAATACACTCCATAGTCCATATATTGAGATATTTTGCCAGTATAAATAATCTATTAAACTAAGCATCTTAGAAAACATCGAAGTGAAGAGACAATTTACAACTTATAAAAACTTTTGTTTTTTAGTGTTAGGGATGGATATAGAGATTCCGTTATGAATCAATGCCATTAAGATATCCTAGTAATTAACCTCAACTACTATTTACGGCGATTAAAATTCTGAACCAATATTAATAAAAATTCGGACCTGATATATAGATTTAAGTCAAATTATATATATATATATATATATATATATATATATATATATGGGCTTTAGGATGCTATCCGGGGACCAGCACCGCCGGGCGGGGGGGTGGGATTGTGGGGTTCCTGAACCAGCCCGTTGTCTTGTCCAATCGGGGGAAGAAAATGAAGTTTAATATCGAGCATGGAGTCAAATAATATCCAAAGATGAAATTATGGTACATACATATCACAACAAATGAACAAATTATTTGGCCACAAAAATTATCTTATGGACACTTTTAGCAATAACATTATTTTACATCCAAGATTTTGCATCTCGACCTTGGGATTTGGCTTGAATTTGGTATCATCTGGGAGGCCCAGATCAAGAGGAATTTTCGCATACATTCTTCAGGTTTGAGAAGATAACGCAATTTATAAACCTATAAATATGCTAAATTAACAATTAACTCTCCAACTTGTACTCAAAGAATACAAAATTAAAAAAAAAAAAAACAAATTGAAAAGCATAAAATCTAAGATTGAAAGCTAGTATCTATGTAGAGTGAAAAAGTTTTTGTTGAGCAAAGAGCAATTTCAATTGGTCTGCGCCAATTCTCAAGAACAAGTAATTAATAGAGGAGGTACTTGTTCGTTAGTATATTGTAGCTTATGGATTGCGTTAGTTTCCCAAACCTCATGGGAGGCGATGTATGCTAAAATTGCTCCCCAGAATAATGGATTTCTATTAAGGGGTTTTTTTTCATTTAAGTTTGAATAGAGTTTCATTCTAGCCAGCTTTATTTTATTTTATTTTATTTTTTAAATGGGGAATATAAAGCTTAAGCACCAGCAACCCAAAAGTTATTGATTCATCGAATATACGTTTAGAGTTGAACATTCTCTCTCTCTCTCTCTCTCTCTCTCTATATATATATAGAAAGAAGCTCACCAGTCACCATTTAATTATTCATTAATTTAATGCAAAAGACATACAAATATTTCAGAATTTGATAATTGATACATCATCACTGGGAATGCTCTCCTTTAACTAACACTATCTTAGCTAGAGAGAACAGACCACTGTTTGGTGGTACAGATGATCAGAGTCGCAGAGAAAACGAGAGCGCCGTATGGAACACCCTGCAAGTTGGTACGTTGCGTTTTTGCAGTACTCCCCCATTCCAAATTCCAAATGGTTGTTCTTACCCAACAATATATATACAATTAACAACATCAAACCTTAATTAATGCTTACGCATGCATTAATTAATACTCATGCCTCTGATTAATTTTTAATTAATTAACCAACGACCAAACAGCACGGCATGGGCTGTAGTAGCAACTCGTTTCTGATCTTCTCCTCCTACCCTCGTCCCATAACCTAACAACGTTGCCGTTAACCACCGTCAAATCCTGCCAACGGTACCACCCCATATCCCCCATTCTCGCTGTCGTTCTCACTCTCTCCCACTCCCACCGCTCTCCACAACCACTAACTCCGCCGTCGTCGTCCCTCCATTCTTTAACCACTGATGTCGCCTCTCCGTCTGCATCACTGTCCCTCTGTTCTTCTTCGTAATAACACAACGTATACTTCGACCCTTCTGTAACCCCGTCAACGTCGTTAACGTGGTTAACTGAAGGCAGAGCTGCAGCTGTGGCCGGAATGGGGTACTCAACGGAGGATGTGTTAGCTGACGGCTGAGCCTGGGACCCACTTGTGTTTCGATGAATACGAGGTTGTTGGTGGTCCGGCCTGTCGGAAAACGAGGTGGCTCTGATCCTCCAAAAGCTGATAGCGGCGGTTATAACGGCGACCCACGTCCATAGATTATTGACGATGGTGAAAACGCCAAAGATGGCGTAATTGAATGTAACCGCTTCGAGAGGAGACGATGAATCTAACATTTTGTTCATGGTTGATTATATTATATATGATGGTGATTGAAGATGAAATAAAATGCTTAATTAACTTTGCTGCTTTTTTTTTTTTTTCTTTTTCTTTTTGAGGAAGAATCCAAAGAGGCTCACCAGCTGAAATTAATATAAGGAGAGACGGGAGAGGACGTGAGCCGCTGGACGAGTCAAGTGGAGAGTGGGACCCGATGAGATATGCCGAGTATCGAGAGCCAAGATGCTTTTTGATGGTTTTGTTTACGGCTGTTTTTTCTCTTATCTTCTTCTAGCGGAGATTAAGTGATGTATTTGTGTAATGAGAAAGCCTAATATTTGTAGTTGTAAGAATCAATTGTTTTCTGTGGGTAATTAATGGGATTGCAATGAGTTCTGTTCTGCCATGCTGCTAAAATTTTTACTTTTTTTTGTTACACTTGGTAGTAATAATAACGTTTTATTTCCATTAATAATAAAATTTTTTGAAATGCTATCTATTTTAAGGATAGAGAATTCCGAGTATCTGAGGTTGGAACCTAATTCACATGGGTAAAGAGAAAATTAAGTTGCCTTTATGCTAAACAATTTACAAAAAAAAAATAAAGGGAAAAAAAGCCAGAGATTAGGACCATATTAAGTATAGAAATTACAAAAAATAATATTAAAAAGTAACAGTTTCATGAGATAACATTGTTTATGCATAACAGAATTCCCATATGCGTCTTTGATCAATTCCATAGAGTTGAGAAAAATAAAATAAATAGGATCTCTACAATTGATCTTCACTCTACTTTCAGTGACAGCACCACAAAATCTGAAGCAAAACATAGGTACGAGCTTAGTAATTTTGGCTATTCAGTAGATAATTCATAAGCAAGTAAATTATATGTGATGTTTTTTTAATTCTACTCCATTTTTGGTTACTGTTTAACGAATCTCAACTTGCCATGTATACAAGCAATTGATAATCAGCCATAATAATGAAACCTGAGCTACAAAATCAACCCATTCTAGAGTCGTGGCTTCAGGCTCTCAAGCCCTAGCAACCGGACGGGTAACCTAAGGTCAGAAAACTAAAATAAAGATAAAAGACTAATCTTTCGGCAAGTTTCAAGTCAAACTAAAGGAAATTTGGCCCGCCAAGTTATAATGATTGATAATTTATTGTAGTCATGAAGTCATTCGATCCGGTGCCACCAGAAATGCAAAATGTAAATGACCCGTCGAGTAACCAGCATCCATACTCCAGATATTGATTATTAGAATTACGTTTGAGCATTGATTTTGAACAATAGTCTCAAAACCTTGGTACGATAATCGTAAGTGGAATATCCGTGCATCACTGGCAAGCCCACAGCCTTATAAATTCATTAAGTGGAATACATGGTCAAGCCATCAAGCCCATCTCACATATCAGTTTCTGAGCAAATTATCAAAGAATCAAACACAAATGTTTGTTGGCTCCAATTGAGCACGTTTATTTTAAATTCCACCATATATATAGTAACTGGAAAAATGGAAGCTTAACTATGAAAGTTAAAAGATACAATGTTGGACTCTGAAATAACAAAGAATTTGGTTGTTTAAAATCCTAAAGACTGTCTTCTGGAATCATTTGATCTTTAATGTTAATATCATATATAGTTTATTAAGCACCTAATATAATACAAAAACAATGATTAGGGATAAGATATCTCATGATCCAAAATGGTATAGGAGCTACAAAAATGGATGACACATCCTCTACGCTCACGAAGTACTTCGCACTGGTGTTTTATCACGTCTAGTGTGGTTTCGGTACATAACCATCTACAGCAAAGTTTCGGGTGGCAGCAGGAATGGCCAAGCGAATTCCATCAAGTTCAGGCCTTGCGACTATTTGACATCCCAGACGAGACCTGAAAAATTTAAACCATAAAATTCAGTCTAAGTTGAATGTCAAAAAAGTTCTTACTGCAGGATAGTACTGAAAGACCTTACGTCTCTGTAAGCCCAAAAGCAAGATCCAACATGTCATTTTCTTCATCAGTTGGGTCTTCTAATTTATTGTAGTAGTCCATGTCCTAAAAAAGAGTAGATAATTAACTACTCATAAGAACATGTTCTTGAAAATATTCAAAAGAACATTTGCTCTACACATATAAGGCCAATAGTGTACCATCACAATCACATGACACGTTGAGCAGGCAAGCGAGCCTTCACATGCACCTGAGGTGAAATAAAAAGCAGATCGTTAAGCTTTCCAACCATTCCAACCATGATGTAGAACTACAAACTGGATAACATGAAAATGATTCATTCATGTTGTGCCTCCTGAAAATTGGTTCTAAAGTTCCAACAAATTGGAGAAAAACACAGAACATAAATTAATAAATCAATAAGATGTATACAACAAAGTTGAGAAATTAGAGAAACTGGTTTTTTCTGCATACTTTCTAGCATTAACCTCCATGAAAAGAGACTGAAACTGAAACACCAGGAGATACAGAATATTAATTAAAGAAGAAAAAGAAACAGCAAATAACACTGTATATGATAAGCATCGAAATCCTTGCCTTCGAGTTCTATATCATTTTCGTGAGCTGCTTCTAACATAGACATTCCAACTGGGACCTTAATGTTCTGTTCTTCTCCATCCTTATCAACAAATGTCACGTTTATCCTGCGTAATAAGGTCTTGAGTAAGAAGAAACACTAAATTATCTAAATTTCAAAATAAAACTAGAGAAACATATAGCCATTGAGAATTTTCAGGAAAGAGGATTGACATTCTGTCCCTACTCCCTAGAAGCAAAGAAATTACTGTGATAAAGTAAAATACTAGAAAGTACAATGATAATGAAATAGACGTCCTGCAGCGATGAATAAGTAATATAAACAAAATCAAACATAAAATACAGTGATATAAGTTTTACTATTACAATTATTTCCCTTCCCCTGTGCCATCTCGTCTAATTTTTCTTTCCTAACATTCATTTTCTGTACTACTCTGTAGCAGCTAGTATGGCTTCACAACCAAGCACTTCTGTTTGCTGCACATCAAAAATTCATTTAACAATGGCAGGCAACTCCAGTGAAAAGCATGTGGGAGGAGTGATGAGTCTTTAACACAGAACAAATTCACTACATATTTGTAGACGCAGTATGTAATACACAGCATTGACAGGATTGTAGACGCAGATCATTTGCATTATTGACAGATGAAGTTATAAATTCATTAACAAAGACGCCAAAAGAAAGAGGAGGGGGGCGGGGAAGTGAAAAGGAAAATTGTCCTAGCAACTGTCTTATATCTTAATTTACTTCCTCTTTTAGTAAGTACGAGTTAAGAGGGCATCTCAACTTCAAATCAAACAGCTTACATGTCTTTCTGTTTGTTGCTTCCATGAGAAGCATCATTTTCAGCTGTGGTAGAAAACTGTGGATACTTCTCAAATATGGACCCCTGGAACACCCTAGGGACTGACTGTAATTCAATCTGTTTACAATAAAGAAATGGAAATCAATTACAGTTAAAAAATACAATTTCCAGATTGAATAATTAATTCCAAGTATCAATCACCTTACACAGCTTTTGACAAAGAAAGAAGTAGAAGTTCTCACCCAAAGTTCTCAACTCATCCTTTCTCTTGCTATTTAACCAAAATAAAAATTATTCTCCTCAAAGGAACTAGTGCACTGGTCGTACCAGTGATTCATCTAGTAAATCATTTCAAACCATAACTAAATCTTAAATTCTGTGGCTGACATACTGGGTATTCTGCAGTTGTTCTAATCCATATGAGCAGGCCAGGTTGTATGTTTTATACCCAGTGGCTTAGAAGCCAAAGAATAGCTACAGATTCTATCCTGTCTATCTTCCACTAGGCCATTAAGAAAATTGGAACATGTTGTTTCAGTGACTCATTAAGGAACCAACAAAATGGGAATACTCAGAAGCCAAAAATATAATACTGTTTCATGTTGAAGATAACAATACATTACATTCTATTCCTTACTCTTATTCTATTGTTTCATATTCAGTATCTGAACAATTCATGTTGCAGAAGTTATCAAAACTTCTACTTGTAATTCCGATTAGTTTCCTTGGTTTAAAATTCAATTATTTTTACATGAACTATGAAAAGCATGGATGAGGCCATCAATAATCACATTAGCCACTTTTAATCAATTATGTGAACAGAAAATGCACAACAACCAAAAATTGGATAGGATGCTGAAAATAAAGATTACTAACAAAGGGTCGCCAATGTTGACGTGTACATCCCGTTCGATATATGGATGTACATGCACCTGCCAGGAAAGGAAAAAAATTGAGAATGAAACAGATTAACTAGAAGCCCGTTGTTCACTTTGCTTCTAATTTTGTAGAAAGCGAAAAAAAAAAATTTCAAAAAGTTATTTTATAGTTTAACTAAATAAGTTCATATAAAAAGAAAAATAAATACATGAAGAAATAACAAAAATTGTGATACTTAAAAAATCAAAGTTAAAGATGGAAAGCATGCTGCATACACACACCTCTTGAGAGCTCTTTAACCATAAAAGCTCCAACTCTTAAAAGCCTAGGAAGTAACATAGCTGTTGCATTTTTGAGAGAATGAATTAGTAATAATTCACTAAGCCTGATAACAGAAATGAAATCGCGGCCATACGAAGACAGATGAAAAAACACCAATCATTTGCAGTATTCAATATGCTGAAAACCCAACAAAAACCTAAGAAAAGTAAAAAGTTTCTTTTTACCTAAAAAGATTCAAAGCAGTCGAATAAGGAGAGCTTCAGAGCTTTCAGTTTAAGTATTTGAGGAGAAAATAACTTTCGAGAGCTTGGGAAGAGAAATGAAGAGAAGAGGGCAGAGCTTGTGAAAACGGGCCTAAAATGGTTGCGTTTAGGGTTTGGTACACAGTACACCTTTTGACACCCCTCAAAATTTCTAATGAAACCACATATTTAAAATGCAAATCAAGTAAACATTTAAACAAGTTATTTTTTGATAAAATTTTAACATCGCCCTATTTCATAATTCAAATTTATATTTTTGGTTTTAATTAAAAGATAATGTCTTAAATAAAAAATATGAGTTTAAAATTATGGAGATTTACAAATTATACAATAGAAAGAAAATGATTTAAATTTTAGAATTTTTATGTGACCCGCATTTTATATATTTTTTAAATTTTAGGAAGTCCTTATATAAACCTTTTTGAGAAGTCTTCGTATATACAGTTTATTAAAACACTGACATTCCATCAGTGCGTCAACTATCCAAAACCAAATATGGGGAACATTCATAACATATGGTAGTAATTAACAATCTTATAAAACAATCTACAGAATTACAGAAATCGAAATCAAAATCAAAATCAAAATCATATAATATATATCGAGTAACAGAATAATCAGAACGGCCGCTGTGCACTGTTCAACTAGAAGTTTAATCGACTTATTGAAGGCGCGACATTGGTAAATTAAAACCTTGGAGTTGATACCTTATATTGGGAATGTAAGAAAACTGAGATTAAATACAAGACTAGCATGGAGAGCGGAGTCTTCCAAGTGCCTGAAGTTGAGAAAACTGAACGTGCGCATGTATTTAAACAACGACAGGTCATCACTGATCACCAATAACGACTAATGACTGGTAAATCAGTCATCAAAACACAGATTCCTTATTTTATCTTGTACTCCACATGAAAATTACATCTGGTCAATTATACAATATATAATTATATTATAAAAAACCTTTAAAGCGGATATTTGAAACAAAAATGATAAACTAGTAACCATATGGTATCAGATAAATCGCTGCTACAAGATGATGCCCAAAGCCCACACAATATGTTCAAAATGTAGTCTTTAGTCCCATTCACAAGTTTGGCTGATATACAACAGCAATCATGCGGAGTGAAAGAATCAAGAAATGTAGAAAAGCTTTCCATCAAGTCTGTCACCGGCTCACCGCTATATTTTCGGTTTCAGAGTCACATTGGTTATCCCTATGCCAGATTTAGGTTGGTAATGTTCATCTGTATCCACCTCTTCGATTTCCTGCACAATGGAGTTTATGGTAATTAGACTAACATCAACTATAAGTGCAACTTCTTGAATTGAACATCTGGGAAATACAAATCCAAAACAGTATGGCAATTATTACCACAATGCATGACAATAAACAAGCTAATATGTAAAAGCCTTTTTTTTTAAAAAGAAAAATAATAAACAAATAAATCGTAGTAGAGTAAAAGGTGTATATTTTAAATGCTATGCATGCATATCCATTTCCCAAGTAAATAAACCATGTGGTCCTATAAAAGTTTCTTGAAAAGATTGGTAACTAAAAGTGGGTAACTTAACCACTAGATTGTGAATCAACAAACAAAAATGAACTCTAGTTTTATTACCTGAACAACATCCTCTCCCTTGATTACCCTTCCAAAAACAACAAGCTTTTCACTTAGATCTGGCATTGGTGCAGTTGTGATGTAAAGGTCAAATCCTTGTTTGTCATGTTTTGCTTTAGAAGTTCCAAGCATGAATGCTTCGTGCTTCAAACTAATCAAACATTAGAAAACTCACAAATCAGTGATCACAAAATATCAACAAGCCATGTAACACAACATTATTGACACATGGTAAACCAACGGAGAAAAGATAAGAAAGAAAACGTAAGAAACCTAGAGCAATTCAAATAAGCAACCTTGTATCTAGTTGACTGTAATGTTTCCCTCTTGTGGTCCAATCTTCAATACTGCCCAGCTTATCAATATCCCCTGCTTGAATCACATAGTGCTTTATAATATGACGAAAAAGCATTCCCTTTAAGCGCCCCCTTTGACTGCAAATAATTCATACTTCATCAAGGACAATTGTGGCTGAAATGTGTTATGCCGAGCACAGATTAGCATTTGATAGCATAAAATTCTCAGAATGCAGTGAGCTTGAGCAAACCAAAAGTCGGCAACCTATCCACTCATTTAAAGATTTTGAGTTCATGATTCACTAACTTAACAAGAGCAAGTATTGAACTGATGACATAAATTTTTATCCTAAATGTTCACCGATCTATCAACACTTAACAATGAGATTCTGCTTAAAGTTTCATTCTTGCTCATTAATTAACCTATATGATAAATTACCATAGAAAAACCTAAAATGCTAATTACTATGAATAATTCATGTGCTTTATTAAGTGATTCCAAATTGCATTAGACCAAACTGGTACAAACAACATCCCACATGTATCATGTTTAGACTTCAACACAATGTCTTTGGTGAATATATTAGTCTAACTGACAGACCAAGTATGTCCTCAGAGGCCTACTGGTTAATATGCTTGACAATATGATAGGAAAACATTAACATTTCACTTACATTATAAGAAATATTCACAAATCAGAAAATAACAAAATATGTAACATTAAAGTAAAACTTAAAAATGAGATAAAATAATAGTTTCAGTACTCACCATAGGTCAATAAATTCATCAACTACATCTGGTGAGCTATCCTTGAAAAGCTCCACAGTTATCGACCCTTTGTGGGTGTCTATTATCTAAATATAAAAAAGGAAAAAGTAAAACAATATCATAAAAGAAATCTGAATTGATTAATGTTTCTTGAATACAGCATAGCTGCCTGAGTTAGACTAGAACTATACAAGTCTCCCACAAAAGCCAATAGTTAAAACTAAAATACAGTTTCAGTACAAAAAATACACACACACACATATACATATACATAGACATATACACTTTTACATAAATCTTGCAAACTTGATAGAAAATTTAAATTTATCTTGTTTCATAGCCAGTAATCATATCACATGTATATGCCCACAAAGATAAATATATATCAGCAATCGATCTCGAAAAGAACTAGTTAATCAGGATAACTGGGATACTGCATCCCAACATGTGAAGAAACATACCGCGTATCCAGGGAGATCAGATTTCGTTGAATCCATGAAAGAATTCTCATCCTACAGACACAGAGAAACACTGATGAGAGGGGTTAAGACTAAAATCCTAAATGCAAGTCACATACAAATAGAAATAACAAAATACATCTTGCATTAGCATGGAAACAAAACTTAGATTTAACATTCCATAAGACTGTACCTCAACAACTAATTCATGATTTTCAGCTTGAAAGCTTGACCTAAACACAAAACAACGAGAATTTGTCACTTAACACAATAAGGTTAAACATTTCTTATTTCTGCAAGAAGAATTAAATAATATGCAATAAGAGATTTTCATATTGCAAAAAGATCACAAACCTTTGGGACCAGTGTTTATAGGAAGAGAACAGAAAACACAAAGCCAGGACAACAATCAAAGTGAACAAGACGATACTAGTAACACTTATTCGATTTGGCCCTTTCTTCCTTTTACTTTGTAGTAGCAGAGCTTGAGGCTTAATCTTCGCCATCAAATGCAAGCTTCAATTTAACTGCTACAAATACTTAAAATTAAAACCCAAAAAAAATTCTTCTTTTTCTTTTTTTCTGCAATTATTTTCAAAAGGCAGAATCTTTGTGAAATGTAAATATAAAACAATTTAAAGTAATTTTCAAAATAAATTCCGGTGATAGACGACAATTTAATTGAACCCTAAAAATGGAAAGTAGAATGAAAATAGCGGGAAACTTGCGGGAAAACGGAAACTTTAAAGTACCTATGTTTCCTTCGTCGAAGTGAATCTCTCTCTTCGCGACAATAAACTTACGTTTACAGTTTTTACTGATCCCTTGAGCTTTGGATAATTGGATCCCTTTGCTTTTCTCGTGGAAAAATTTATGGTTGCAACTTTTCACATTTCTTTCATTTTTGTATTTTTGGCGTGTATATGCCTGTAGAGGGCAAATTGCCTCCTGCCATCAACTAAGCTGCGGTCCAGCCAATGTTATCCATTTTTTGTCTTTTTTAAATTTTTTTACACTATTGAACTAAATTTCTAATTGAATGATTTATTGTTACATTCTTGAATTATTAATATAAGTATTTAAATTAATACATTTTATTATTAATTAATTAATTTAATATATAATTAAACTATATATATTATTTACTAACCATAATTGATGATAAATGTAAATATGATTTTTTTTTTCATTTCAACTTAATAACAACTGATTTCTTCTCATCCATGTAAGCACGGTTCAAATCTTATTCCTCTTATTTTTAACCTAAGAAATTTTACCATCACAAATGGATGGAATGTAAAAATATGAAAATAAATTTACTTTCATATTCTATGCGATTAATATTTTATTTTATTTTTGTAACATAATATTTATTTAACATATTATCAATTATTTAATTGTCTAATAAAAATGTACTAATTTACCAATAATAATAAAGTGTTGGCTTATGAGTCTACCAAATCTTTTTTTCTTTTGGTTTGAACTAAGATTTTTTATTTTTGGTTGAGTTTTTGTGCTTAAATAAAAAAATAAATTTATTTGCATATTTAAATAAGTTGACATTTGTTACTCCATCCCAACATTTTAAATAGTTATTAGTGCATATGTATACAATTAAAATCTTTTATTGACTTAAATGAGAGAATAGAAGAAAAATCAAACAATTCACCTATTTGAAAATAATTTAAATGTTTCTTTATTAAAAATAAACTAAAAATAAATATAATTTTGATTTATTATTTCTATATTAAAAATAATTTTAATTACCTTTTAATATCAATCATACTAGGAAATTAAATAAATAAATAAGAAACTTTTTATATAAAACACATTAACTATTTTTTCATGTTATACAGTGCATAATAATTTATAATAAAATTTAAATATTCATATTTACCTCTAGATATCCATAGTTGCATTGGATAATTATACCCATGAATGTCCATATTCATGGTTTTGCCCTCTAATACATATCAATGATGATAATTGGAACGAAAACAAATACGTGGCGCAAAAAAAAAAAAGGAATTTTAAGGCCGTCTTGATTTTCAATCTATATAAACGGAGGAAAAAGGAAAATTATATTTATAATAAAAAATTTTTCCAACCAATCCAAAAAATAATAATAAAAGATTTAAAAAGAACTACTATTATGGTGCGTTTATTTCCTCGATTGAGGAACCAGAATCATTAACCGTATTTACTTCGCAAAATAAAGTTGGGAATCGAAATCAAAATTGAAATCATGGGATCCACCCCTATTATTATTCTTATTATTATTAGTAGTAGTAGTAGTAATAGAAGATATATTCATATATTGTTAACAATTATTATTATTATTATTATTATTATTAGTAGTAGTAGATATATTCATATATTGTTAACAATAATTAATAATAATAATAATAATTTTTAAATAAATAATCATTATGATTAAAATATAAATAATAATTATGACAATAGTTGATTTAATATTTTTTAATAATTTATTACCATCTAACTCATTTTAATTCCGATTTTAAGACAATAAATACATTAACGACAATTTAACTCATTTCGATTTAGATTCCGATTTTTATAATTCAAGTAAATAATTCATTTTTATTTTCATTTTTTATTCTCATCCAATTCATTTCATATCTGCCCATTATGATTCCATCCATTATGATTCCAATCCATTCTTATTCTAGTTTAATAAACGCACCATTAATATATGATTCATAGTATTCAAATAACATAGATTTTCAAGTTCTACAATAAAATTTGATTTCATATTGTACTGTAAACCAAACATCCAGTACAGTGTCAAACTTGCGATGAAGTTCAGACTTTAGGGAAAGAAACAAATAATTTAAATTATCGAGAAAAAGCAGAAGAAGATTTTCCGTTCTATCATTACAAAGCCTTGCACTAAAGAACTAAGGCATTAGCCATCAATATCGAAGACACTCTGCTCGCTATTTCTCTCTACACCATTGGGTGAAGGAACTTGTGAACTAATTTCACAATACATTACAACAAATAAATCACAGCAAAATTAACTCTAATCTTTCATTACACGTATAACGGATATGCAAAACACAAGAGGGCAAGATTCACATGAAATTCACGTCATCTTCTTGTTGTTCCAGGACAATAGTGGCAAGAGCAAGTCTGTATGCCGAGGATCTTAAGTTTCGAACAAGAACATATATCTCTTTCCTCCGCTGCTTTTCAGGCATCTCATTCCATTGCTCCTTCCTAAGAAGAGCTAGCAAAACTGCCTCACAGAAAGCCTGTGCCACAGGCTTCTTGCTACAAATAAAATAAACTATTATTCTAAGCTTTTATGAGCAGAGTAAAATAGTGAGATTAAAACAAAGAGTCTGGGAGTCAAAATGAAGCAAAATGATGTACACTAACCTCCCTCGAACAAATCCAGTTGTGACAAAACCAATTGGCCATCTATGAGAAGCCCTACTAGCAGGATCCTCTGGTATCTGGAGTTCCCAATTACCAGAAGACAGTTCTTTGAAATAGGATCTCACTGAAGATTGAGGCATTTGAAGTTGAATCTCATTAATTCCAGAACTGCATCACAGAGACAAGAAGCATGTTGGATAAACAAGGAGAATAGTTCACAAATGACTAGTTTCATATGAGGATGAGTGTTGGGAGGGAAAGAATAAAAGTCCTCAAGTCTTTTTTCTCTTCCCTTTCAATAATGCTCTAAGAATAAGCAAATCCCCAAGAGTTAGTTACTTCCAAACACTCGAACTGCAAAGTCTCTTGCACATATCATCAAATCACTAACTACATTAAATTCAAAGAAATCAAGCTCACATAGCTTTCAAATTCCATGGAAATTATATATATATATAAAGAGTTAGAAAATAAGTACCTCGAAGTCCATAATGAGATGTCAGTAAGCTGAGGCGCACATACAACAGCTCCCTCTTCAAAAACACCCTTCTTGTAAGCATGGAGAAGAACTCTAAGGAAACATAATTTTTGGTTATAATTAATTTGCTTAATCATATTTTGACTATGATCAAGGTTGCTTTGCTTTTTCATTAACTCCACAAAACTCATCTTTTGACTAGCAACATGGGGAAATAACAGCAAATGATCACCGTGGATCTCATTCATGAAGTAAGTCAGCATACTGGATGTCCTTGCTACAATTCTGTCAAATGGATTACCTTGACAGACCAATGATGCCATATCCCTCCTTCCACATCCTGTATGTGATGAAGAATTGTCATCAACCATGTTTTTTGTACTTGAAAGTTCAGTATATTGATCTCCGGTTGCTACATTGTTCAAGGAAACACTAACAATATTCCATGGGGGTGGAATGGGAATTCTCAAATGTCTTATATTAGCAGGACGTAATTCTGCTTTTTCATCAGCAGCAGCAGCTTCAATCCCCATAGAAGATGAATAGGCATTACAATCTGGAAAATCTGAAGGAAAATAAGGTGATCCAATCTGCAAAAGAGAGAACATTTACACGCAATGTTTTGATACACAATCACTCAAAACTACAATTTAAAGGTGCACATACTTACATTACATGCAATCCAGTGTTTCTCCCTCAGACCTATTGCATGAACCCCCTTGGAGACAATAGATATCCAGAAGACTCTAGCCCAACATATTGGGAGTATAACGGACCATCTGAGATGCAAATTTTACTTTTTTGATTAACTGAAGGATGAAATGGAAGGCACAGAAGCAATAAGTGAACTTCAACAAATGGAAAATACGAAAATTTATTTTCGATGAATATGTGTGATATACTCAAAAGCATGAAAGGACTAACAGAAGAATTAAAAAGAAAATATATATTACCCCATAAGTGAGCCCCTTTTATCATTATTTTTCACAAGCAGAACAGGACAAGATCTCAAGCACTGCACCTCGTTTGAAGTCTTCTGTTTCCCTGATTTTGGATCATCGAGGCAAAGGTAATCCATCCGCATCTGATGTTTTTCCACGCAAAGTTCATTTTCTTTCATGGGGGGGCTTATTCCACCGATAGCATCCCACAAACTTTTGCCATTGACAATGCCACTACCTTCAAATTTTGACCATGATGAAGAGAGCAACTCTTCTCTCTTCTCTGAAGTTCCTAGTAATGCAACCTGCTTTTTAGTATCATGATCTAGTTCATCATTGAGCATCAATGTAGAAGCTGATTCTGGAACATCTTCAATCCTTTTATCAGGAAATAAACGAGGATCATTTACTGTTAGAGGCAAAATCACACAAGAAGAAATTTGTTCTTCATTCTCAAGGGTAGAACATATTTCAGTTTGGGAATCATCTTGAGCCTCCAACATTGAACATTTCTTCAGTTGCCAAGAATTCTTTGAAGTACTGCAGAGCCAATCAACAGGATATAGTCAATCTTAAAGACTTAGCTTAAAATGATCAAATTTACATAAAAGAAACTAACCTATTAACAGGTTGCAATATCTTTTGAAGAAGTTGAAATGCCTTTGATCCAATAACTTCCAGTTTTGCAAGTTGACCCTCGAGTGAAGAACAATTAATCAAAGTGCTGGTCTCATTCATCTATTTATAAGACATTAAACATACAATGAAATTTATCGTGAGTAAATAATACATTACAAGAAACTTTCATTTAATCTACAGTTAGAAACGCTTTCCAAATGACCACAAATTTGTGGTAGGGAGATCCAGCCTGCTAAAGTAGAACTAGTGAATCGTCAATAAAATTTTCTATATAGATGTTCTAACAAAAACCAGCTACATGTGCTTTACCTGTTTCTGACAGGCTAATTTTAGAGCACCAAATCCCTCACCAAAAGCTGAAGCATGAATCCATAACCAAAGTTGGCGACAGTGTGAATGACACTCAGTTTCGCATGACCCATTACTTCCAACAGAAGTACTGAAATTACCATCCTCTTCTCCGTCCTGCTTGTCCAAAGGTTTCCACATATAGGTCACTGGAGCAATAGGCTGAGAAAAAGGTACTCCAATATGACAAAGCTGAAAAAAGAATCAAACAAATAAAAGAAAAATTATCAGATATCCATATCCATTCTTATGATTCATAAGAAATGGTGACACAGGTTGACTTACCATAGCACTTTCATAAACAGAACCAGATAGAACAGAATGAAAACTATCTCTGGATTCAGATGATGGGGAAGGCACCAGTACCATCTGTAGGATAGACAGTAACGAATCCTGGAAAGCATAGAACATGAAAACAAGTTTAGACTAGTAATGTAGTAGGGCTAGTGAAACCTAAAGTAATCGTTTGTTACAATCAATTAAAGAAGAGATTCCTCGATCAAACAATGCCTGCCTCTGGACCCTCCAATTGAACAGCAATGTAATAGCTTGCATCATGTACAACAACTCCTTCTTTGACCCACTTCAACAAAGCCCTACTACCCCTTCCTCTGCATACCACAAACACAAATTACTCAATAAATACAAGATGCATAACAAACACATAAATTCTTCCTCACATATGAACAAGAAATAAAATGGTAAAAGCAAGCACGTATTAATCTTAAACATCCAAATAAGGAATTCATTTTTCTTCACAGAATTTAGCAATTGCAGCAATAATCTAATAATACCTGCCCTGCAAACCAAGAGGAAGATAAAAACCCCACAACTTTTTCATAGTAAACCGCTTTGCATGCCAAACATGAGTTCTGAGACGCTTTGTACCATCTCCAGAAACAGAGAACCCACTTTCGGGATTCTTCTTAAGCTCTATGCTTCTACGAATTCGACGTGGAACCTTCTTCTGATCTCTCTCAACATCCAAGGCATTGGCTTTATCAGTTGCTCCAAATTTACGCCGCTTCTTTGATCTCTTCCTGGTGATTTGATTGTCATAGGCAGAGGTTCTCCTTCTCTTGTTTCTACGAGACCGAAAATTTTTGTCTAAACGATTTGATACAATTGAGTGCAGACTCTCCATCTCAGAAGCTCTAGCCTCCGCGAATTTCTGCACGTTGAGTTTTCGAGGCGGAACTGATGAAACTTGGGACCGCTTGCTTCCATCGGAAGCCATTCAGAGCATAAATTAATTTTCCAACAATATGAAGCTCCTATTGGTTCACCAATTAATGTCGGCTGAATTCTCAGTGCCAATTCTCAGCTTAAGAGCCTGCAGACTCGGCAGGCCACCAATTTATTGTTAACCAAAAAAAAATATATATATTGTTAAAAACAAAAAGGGGAGGAAAATGATCCGGCTGCTATAATGGTAAAATCCTTCGGGAAGGCGATTTTTCTTTTCTTAAGTAAACTGCTACAAACAGCGGAAGCTTTCGAAATAATTTGAAAGAGCTTGCTTTTTACTCAGAGGTTTAAGGGACAGGGACAGGGACCTGGGGTTTTAGAAGGTAAGAGAAATTAGGCTTGTTTTGGAGTTTTGGCTAATTTTTGAAATAAAATATTATTATTTGTATTTTAATAATTATTCTAAATACTGTTATTTTAGTAAGATAGTTTATTATAAAAATACTTATTATGTAAATTATTATTAACAACGATATATTATGAGTTAATATAATATACATAATATATATGTATATATATATAATATGTATATATATATAACACACACATTATTTATATAACAAATAATTATTATACTTTAAACCATAAAAAATTATTTCCAACATTTTAAACAACGCTCAGTTGGACAAAGAAAAAATAAATATTTTAAAAGATTTTAATAAGAACCTTGTGATCCTTTTAACTTTTCCAAAAGTCTAATAGAAGTACAGTAAAAAAATGTTCATCTTTTTTTCTTTTGATTTAAAAATAAATAAATAAATAAAAATGTCTTAAACCTATTCCACTTCTTCTTTGTCCTTTTTCTTCCAGCTATATTTTGGGTGCATAACAAATTCATTAAATTAATTGAGAACTAATTAAAACTAAATTAATTAAAGAATTTGTTTACAATTTGACTTGACTATTGCTGTAGGTATATATGTGTCCTTTTAAAAAATGAATAATTTTATTGATGTTTTGATTAAATAAATAAAATTAATTTAAATGATTTAAAAGTAAGGATTTTTTAATTTAAAAAGTGCACTGAATAAAACTTGTTTTTTTTTTAAATTTAGTAGATGAATGTATAGAATAATAAAGTATTCAAAGAAAATTTTAAAGTGCAAATAGATGCACCGAAAATTAATCCCATGTTTATTTGGACTGCTCTGGGAGACTAAATTTAAATTTTAATCATAAAATTATGAGATTAGCAATACTACCTTTTTTTATACTAATTCTTGGAAAATATCAATTTATTATTTAAACAATTTTATTTATTCTATTTAATATAAAACTATATATATAATAATACATAATTTAAATAACTTATATTTGTTTGTTATAGTTATGATTTATGACTATTCCATAACTAATTTAATATATATTTAGTTTTCTTTTAAATTTAATATATTTTTTCATATTATGTGTTTTATGAATATTTGATATTTAAATTTAAATATCAACTTAAATACTATTTGATTTCATTTATGTTTAGTTTAACAAAGTCAAATCTAATATTATATATCAAATATAGGTAAGAGCATCATTAAAACACTTTTCAAAAAATATTTTATTACTTATTTGAAGAGCCACATAAGCATTTAATGATTTAAAAAATACTCTAATAAATATTTTTTAAATAAGAAATGATTCTCTTTTTTCAAATTTGAAGAGTTGCTTTCTCCCTCTTTAATTTGTATTTTATTATTTTTTGTTTGAGAAAGGAAGAGAAGTGCTTTATTACTATTGACTTTTTTCTTTTAAAAAATATTTATTTAATTAAAATAATATTAATTCATTTCTATTTGAAGAGTCTTTTGAAAAATAATATATTTTTTCACTTTTCTATTTGCCACATAGGTAAGCAAATAAATATTTGAAGAGTAAAATTTATAGATCCTCTTGGAGATACTTTAAGTACTATATATAAACCCAACTTAATCCAATTCAATCTCACATGCCAAACATAACCTCAGAGATTTCTTTTTTCTCATAATAGTCCACCAAACTCGTCTTGTCGGAAAAATCTTAATAAAGTATTTTAATTTTAATATAGAGATAGGTTGAAAGAGTAATACCTATTCTTATCAACTATATTTTAGTGTTTATAATTATATTTTGATTTAGGGATATTTTAATAATTAAAAAATATTTTTAATGTGGATTTAATGAATAATTTGATAGGTTTATAACGCTCGTTCATTATATATAGGGGTGGATCAACATCCCTTAAAATTACAATGTTTTTTACATTTATTTTTAGCTTTTCGATTAAGGATCAATGAATGATCAAATATTAAATAAAAGAAATGTCAGTAAATAGAGTTAATATTATTCATATTATTCTCTCTCTTTAACCATACGGAGCTGATCTGTCCCCATTTATACAGTCGAAGCAGTGCGGATTGCCTCTATTTAGTTTTTAACTAAGCAAATAGAGTGAAGCTCCTAGCAACCCTTTAAAACTCTCATGAAACTTCACTTATTATATATGTGGCTCTTATTTTGATAAAATTACAGGAAAAGACAAAAGATCACAACGGAGTTTAAATAAATATTGAACATAACTTTTTCATAACAAAAATCTTATCATTATATACTTTATAGCCGGAAAATTATTTTGATTTTGAAGTAATTATTTAAATCATTTAAAGATGGAAGGGTTCATGACTTGTAAGTGCAGAAAATATTTTAATTTGGTAAATTCATATTTGTCCTTCTACATAATTTTATCTAACATAGAACTGTGATTACAAAACATGGAATTTTGTAAGGATTTTAAAGGCTTGTGAAGAGCACTCCTCAAGGAAATAAACAGATAAGGGGATCGGCCTGGCCCTTTTTCATTGGTCTGGTTTGGAAGTTGCAGACGGCCGGCCCAATACCATGAGTTATCAAGTCCTGGAGTGTTGATTGTACACACGACAATACAAAGCCATTTTGTAAATCTTACGACGTTCAGGTTGAAACTGTAAACAGGTCGCACTCTTCCTTCATGGCTCCTTGATCCGTCACAAAACCAAGAGGATGGAATCATGGAACAGACGTCTCAGGACAAATGAACGTTAAATCAGTTAGTATCAAGAAAGTGCTAAAACCCACTAAACAAAGCGGCGATAAAGTTGACATCGGAATCTCAATAAAGAATGGAATAAAGTGGAAGGAACCGTAGTACAATCCTGTGAAGTGTGAGTACTGCACAAACAAATTATAGTACACTCCTTACAACCCTATATGACCATCATCCTAAAGGTTTTCCATAGGTGTAAAAGGGACACTCTTTGGTTTGAGAACACGATACCCCACAAAAACAGAAACACACAATGAGACTACTGAGAGTAGAAGGGCAAAGACACTAGCTGTACTACCACCTGAGCTACCTGGGCCTGACTTAGTTAACAGTGAACTGCTGGAGGAAATATCCAACGGTACCCAATCGCAGTTAATAGTATAGTGCCCAGATCCATGCCATGGATTCCCGTCAACTGGATACCAGAATGCAACAGACAGTTTGCTTGATTCACCGATTTTAAACTGGACATCCTGCCAATAACAGAAACCAAATCGTTTAGACAAAAGCATGACAAGGTAATTTCTTTACTAAAAACTTTTAGATTATACTGCAAAATAATCACATGAAAATAACTTCATTAAATACTTTCTTGGCAATGTAAGCCTTGTTTCCATCGCGGAAATTATTTACACTAAATGAAGCCACAAGTCCATTTGAGACAGCAAAAATTCCATGTTCAAGTTGCGCAGCATTTTTTGATCACATTCTTAGGTTAAAAGTAGGAGTTAGTTGCTATGAATTCTGAACAACATCAAGGTAGTCTTACTGATTACTGTTAAAATCTATTATCTATATTCTTTGAAACCAAAAAGATATACCAGAAAGCTATATACATGCTTTAAAAGTCTTGGATGAGTATACAAGTTAGGCTTAAAGTTTCTTTTCACAGAATCCGAGGTAGCTCAAAATGTTGAATGCAACAGATGAGTATCCAACCTGCTGGATGCGATCCATGGTTCTCAAAGGCCTTGAGAATTCAAAATAGTATGTGCCCTTTTGACCACCTGATGCATATGGACTGTCCTCTTCCACGAAACCTGTGGAGGCAAAGCTCGAGTATTATTCTAGAAGAGTAGAAAAATGAAAATATGACTGAGACTAAGAACTCACCAAAAAAATAAATAAATAAATAAAAATAAAAAAGATGAAACGCAAGGTTAAAAATTTGAACTCAATACACCATGCTAAGTTGAAAAGCAAAGTGTGCTTTCCCTGAAGTATGAACAGTATGTGTCCCATGGAAAAAGGTCATAATGAATCAAAGTAATTTCATTGTCTTATTAAATTCAGCCACTGGCTTGTCAACCTACAGCAAATGTAAGGCACCTTCACGCTGCCTAAAAAGCAATAAACAACACAGTTTAAGTCCTCGTTTGGGATGACCTCTCTACTAGCTAAAATAACCTTTTTAATGTCCACAGCTCTTTTCAATTTTTTTTTGTGTCGTTTGGTTATAGCTTAGTAAAGCTCTTAGGGATTAAAAAAGCCATTTTGCCTCTATTGGGGCTCAAATTTTGCGCTATTTGAGAGTAGAGGTTGTGGAGCTTTTCTGAAGGAGTCATTTGTCTAAAATACCCTTATATTATTTCACAATCTTATTTAATTCGTTTCATAACTTAATTTTTAAAAAATTCCCTATTAAAGTATTTTCACAACTTAAAAAATAATTAAAAAAGGAGCTCTCATTGACAACTAAAGAATCAAAACTTTTTTCTTAAAAACTCTACTAGTACAAGCTTCACTGGTAGAAGATCTATTTGAAGAAGTTCTATTCGAAAAGTTATACCAAATGAAACCTTAATATATTACTATTACTACTCTATTGCTAGGGAAAAAATATATAGGTGTGTTGATGTCATGAAAAGAGACCATCCAATTTTACTAGCACTTAAAAGGGTCCTGTCTTAGGCAAGCAGTTGATGGCCTGTGTTGATTATCCAACTATAAACATACATGAAAAACGGAATTTAAATGTCAAATCCAAAACAAAAGTATAACTACCAGAATGAACACTGAAGCTACTGTGCCACCAAGCCCCTTTCCAATCATTCTGTGCACTAGAATCATTCCCTGACAATGGATAAGGCCAACTCTCATTATAAATGATTGTACAAATCATTTAAACTCCACGCAGACAAGAAGATAATAAAAGAAGAACGTTATGCAGATTATGAAAACAAGAATTATAGTGGAGAGACAGATTTCCTTGTTTCTCACAACAGAAGATATAGAAAAGATTTCTTTCTCCAGGCTAACCAAGGAAACATTATTATTTGAATATTTGATGTCAACTCAGATCAGTTTGAGATTTTGTATAAAACTACTTGTTGACGAAGTTAACATGGCAAGGAAAATGAAAAGTTAATAACATGAAACCACATATTGCTGTTTACTAAAAAGAGAAAAGGCCCTTCCTGTTCAGCTTGCTAAAAGTTTTGATGACTGAAATGCAATAAGTTACTCCATATACATTAGAGAAGTACATCTCTTAGAAATGCCAGTTTCAATTGATCCAATGCACAAGAAAACATTAAACATAGCAAATTGACAAGTTACTAAACGTTGTGTGCTTTTCTCTACCTATTTTCAAGTTAGGAACAACTGTTTCTAAATCTCATTCGAGTTGCATTGCCTATCTGTAACTTCAACAGTTGCTGAATCCTTTCTAGAGAGCATAGCTTCAGCCATTGGTCAAACCTTCAAAAAGGATCTGATATTGCTTGTGGATCGATTTTATGCATAAAGAAGGGCCAAATATAAACATAAAAGGATTTTATCCTAAATAAGATCATTCTACATCTTAAATGTGAAGAGACATTTGATAGCTTGATGTAAGATGAGTAAAAAACAATTTGTACAAATTAGAATAGGAGGAGCTGGAGCATTTGCTATCTTGGTGTGTGGGGGTAAAAAAGATATCTGCAGCAATTATATTATGATTCAGAAGAAAAGGATATAAGTTGAAGGCTGAAACAAGAAGGAAATACATTAAAAACAGAGAGTAAATGAGGGCTTTGATTTCTGTGAAGGCCACTACAAGAAAAGAAAAAGCCAAAAGAAGTGCAGTGACAGTGAGTGAAAGATAATTGCTGAAAATTAAAAGGAAGACAACTAGGCAAAAAGCCTTCATGTGGGTGTAGTGGAAGACAAATATTCGTATTCTCATTTAATAATAGTTGAACATTGTCAAATGGAAAAAAAAAAATAAATGAGGTTGTCCTTGGAGATCCTTATACACCATGAGATAAGTGATTTGCATTTCCATATTTTTTAAAATCTCTTCAAGGTGGGTGCCAACATTAGGAAAGTATGAAATGGAGTATCTCACAAAAGCTAAAAAGCAAATATTTGACTTGGGAGGAAAGTTGAGCATTCAATGTCAGCTTGATGATTGTGTTCGTGGCAGTCACTTTCTTTAGTGCCTTATGGCTTATCCCACTTTATGTTTCTCTTTTACGAAAATTCTAATCTCTTCTAGTCATGTAATTGTAAACATATTTCATTTGTGGCTAATAAAGGATCTAGAATGGTTTAATTTTATACCTGAAGGGCCCATTCCATCGAGGTACCTACAGTGAGGGGTCCAAGCATAAACATCAACCAGATGACCAAATCTGCTCAGTGGAAAAAGGGAAAAAAATTATTAGAAAACGAGTAAAGTGCATATGCTGGCACCAGCAAAGCATATGACTGTATGTCCTAAATGTCAAGAATTAGGTTGTACTACACTTCTATAGTTGTACTTCACCTGTCACCGCCATTTCCTTCAGTATTATCTACAGGGTTGCCGCCATAAAGTCGTCCAGGAATAGCACTTCCAATTGAGAAATGCATAATGTCAACTTCATGACCTTTGCAGGTCTTGCTGGTGCAAGAGCCAGTTCCTTCTTTACAACCACCCATCTAACAACACATAAATTCTCACAGCTTTTATCCAATGTAAAGTGCAAGACGATAAATTGCGGTAGACATTGTAAAAGAAGAAGGTAGCCATGGCACCGAAATCAGTAGGATAACTTACATTGTGATAGGTGGCATCTTCACCTATTTGAAACATGAGCGCAACGGATGGGCATCTGGTGTTTTCACTGCATTAAAAACAAATCCATTTCAAGAAAAGCCAAACCATTGGCAAAGTTGCCAGATTAATTTTTCATTTCCACAGAACAACACCAAAAGCATAGAATGGCAATTAAAATTCACACAACCAAAACAAGGAAGGATAAGGATTTGGATGTGATCTTGATGACCAAATGCCAACGAAATAGTACATATAAAGTTAATTTCCCCCAATCAAAATTTATATGCATCTTGACAATGATGTCACGAAAGTATCCATTTAGAGAACAAACATGTACCCATATGCCAGATAAAATTTGTCACCGGTACTGAACATGGGAAATAAATCAAACTAAAAGCAAATTATGTGGCAGCAAGTAACAGGTCAAATGGATCAAACACATCAAAAAAATAAATCTTGTTCACTATTGAATATGAACCATCAGTAATATTTCCATTTTCCAAATCAAAACTCACCCTTTAGAATACACATACTCCCCATCAACTTGCAATAAGAAGTATACATCATGCCCATCATGCAAAGCCTGCAATAACCAGGCAAAAAAGATCCACCAAAATTAGATTTTTTAAGTCAGCTCGAAATCAATTAAACACTAAAGAAAATGATACCGTATCAAGAGAGAAAATTAAAGAAACAATTTGATTTGAATAAAACCGAAAATCATACCTTAACGTTCATTTTTCCGCCTCTGTACTCGTGCTCAGCGTGAGGGTCAAGAGCAGGGAGGAGGGAGAACTCAGAGCCGTCAATGTCTTCCCAATCATCGGCGTGGCCATCGAGTGTGATGAGTCCGGGCTTAAACTCGGCCAGGACTCGGATCTCGGAGTCCGAATGGCAACTCCACTCACCTGACTCTTCGTGCGAGTTGACCCAACCGATCGAGACGGTGCTTAATACGAAAAGCAAGACTAAGAGTCGAAGCATTGTAGCGTAAGAGCGGCCCGAGCTCAGCTCGTTTATTTGAATTTGTTGGTGGTTGTTCTGTCAGTGTTCTATGTGCACAGCCGCACATCTTGGACCCCCGAATAAATTCACAATTGACTTTTATTCAGCATCCTGCGCATTAGCTGCCCCATGCAACAAGTAAAAAATTGTTACCCACAACGAATAAACGGCTTGCACCTCTGTCAGACCGTCGTGATGTCATAACTTGACATTTGTCATTTGTATGTGGGATGAATAATCTTGCGTGTTGTCATTGTGAATTTGCTAATATTACCAACATGGATAGAGCTGTGGTATTCAATCAGTTGGATTTAGAGCAATAATAATTATTAATTGAATTTAACAATTAAATTTAGTTGTGATACTGTGTAAATATGGTACCATAGCTGAACACTACCAACATTTATATATTGAAAGTTCTAGGAAGCTTTGTGTGTGTGTATAAAATATACACATTTCGAACATATTTACTTTTTGAAATAGCGTAACCTATATTAGTGCACATGAAAATTTCATTAACCTATATTACCACCAAATTAATTTTTTTCAGAATAATAAACTTTTTGACTAGAATAAAATTCGAAATTTCTAAAACAATAATAAAATCAAATTGCGCCAATGCTTGTGCTTTTTCTATCAAACAAATTACTTGTACCTTTATTATTTAGGATTAATTTGGGATTATGGTGGTTGATGAAATAAGTTATTTTTCTTATACTGGTAAAATAAGCTATCAATTGAAAAAAAAAACTTTGATATTTGATTAAATTGTGTTGTTGTAAGTTTAAAAGCTAAATTTTATTACGAATGTGTTGTTTTATAATATAATGAACAAAATAAACATAAGCTTAAATTATTTTTTATTTATATATTATGATTTATAGAAAAATGAGATACAATTATTTTTTTATTAAAATATCAATGTTGTAATAGGAGCTTTAGAGAGGTGAGGTAATTTACTTAATAATCTACTTATAAAAAATAAATCTATTTTTAAAAACTATTATCAAAATAAAAAAATTTATAAAATAAGTGATTTTTAAAAAATTTACAAAATACTATCTTTATCAAAACTTATCCAATAAGCCGCTTGTATTATTGCAATCTCAATCATATGGATCCGCCTGCAGTGCCACAGTGGCACCGCGCAACTGTTTTTTGTTTTTTGTGTAAAATATCACTCAGACCCCTTTTGTTTATTCTTTTTTAAACTTTACTTCATAAATATTAAGTTCATTTCTCCCAAACTCGTGAATTCTTCAACGGCCGATCAACGGCAAATCAGCTCACTCAGTAGCTGTGGCTGGTCGAAAAAGACAGAGGGCATTGTAGGGAACAAATCCCGAGCGGTGGGGTCACCGGAAACCGGCGAAATCACGGCAAATTGAAGCCGCGATTCCGCGGCTTTTCACGGTTTAGATCCGCCGCTTTCCGAACACTTTCCGGCGATAAGGATGGCATGGAGATGACCGGCATCGCACGAGCTTCCGATTGGTACCAACCTTGACCGGTGGAGGGTGGCTAAACTAAACGAGCGGCAGCCGGGTCGGGTTCGCGGTTTCGGGTCAACCCGGTTCTTTTTGCCACAAGGTCGGAACGGAAATGACCAGCGTCACACGAGCGTCCGATCGGTACCAACCGTAGTCGGTGAAGTGGCCGGAAATGGAAACAGAAAGCGGGTCGGGTTCGTGAGTTTTGTGATAAAGACAAGGGGTATTTTGATACATGTGTAATATAAAATAAATATTTGTAAATAATAGATACTATAAGGGTGCTAACTAAAATATTTATATGGATTCAGTAAAAATTAATTTAATATTTATAGAAAATGTAAATAAAACTAAGTTAAAGGGGGCTGACTGATATTTTCAGAGGGTGTGGCACAGTACCACTAGCCGGACCCCAATCATATTGCCTTAATCAACAATAATACCTGATGAGTGCATAAAAAGCAGCACAAAAAAATAGCATACTAATATTAGAAGATAAACAAAAATTAGCTATAAGACAAAAGAAAAGTCATTTCGAGACTTTTTTTTTTCCTCATATGTCATTATTCTTAATTAATTGTCTAAGGCTCTAAGCTTCCGCGATCTTTCGCTTAGGCGTTTCTTGACGGAATCAATGCAATCTCGTTCTTTTATTTATTTATTTATTTATTTTACATTAGTCTATAAAGGCCGCTGAGTGTGCGAAACTCTGCAACCTCCGTGACGTGATGGACCGGATCACCTGCGCGTCTTATTTGTGGTTAGCAATCGAATGAGTCTTGTTTACAATTAGAGTTCTGCTATTTACCCCGGGTCAAATCCCGGGTCAAACCCCGAAGCTTTAGAAAACGATGCCGTTTTGAGAATTAATTTTTTTAATTGTAAAAATGCTACTTGCACGCACCGAGACTTAAGCTTTTTCTTTTCATTTTCGTTTCCTCTTCCTTCCCAACTACAGACCCCCTTAACTGTTTCTTTAACCAGCAAAAGGAGACTGCACCATGAGCAATTTATGAAAAAGAAAGTAAGAAGGTAAAGTTCAAACTTTCAATTACACATTTATAAAAAGGGAAAAAACATTTGCAGCTTCATAATCTTCAAATTTCGTCATCCTCTTCTTCACAACATTACACTTCATTGTTCAACACAAGTGGCAAAAGAAAACAATTCAAAAAGAAAAATCACTTGCAGCAACTACCAAAAATATAAATAAACAAGTCTCTTAATTTACTTCTCATACTAGCAAAACCGGCGTGCTTATGCACAGCTTTTGGCTTAGTAACTTCCAAAAAAAAAAAAAACAGAGAATTCGAAATATCTCAGCTCGCAAGCAAATTAAAAATCAACTTTCGCAACCATATCTGCTCTCCGAATGTTAAAGAGCTCGATCTCGCTGTCGCGTGATGGCTGTGCGAGTCGTTCTCTGTGTGAAGTCGTGGCTGTGAGTTGTGGATTGTGAATGACAATTTCAGGCGTGGATTATGGATTGCGATTTGCGAATGGCTGTGGCTGGAGCTCGATCGACAAAGGAAGTGGCTGGAGCTCGATTGACGAAGGAAATGAAAGGGGAAATATTTGGCTTTGGCGGTGGCAGGAGCTCCATGGACGAAGGAAAAGTGACTTCTGCAATTTGTGCTCTGTTGGTCTGTTGGTCTGTTGGTGAAACGAAGAGGAGAGGAAGACGAAAACGAAGGCATTTGCGTTTGTTTGGCTGAAACAACTACGTTTCATGGAAGCAAAAAGGCCAAAAAAAAAGGAAGCAAAACGGCGTCGTTTTGGTTTAATTCGGGGTTTGACCCGGGGAAAGTAGCATTTTCCTTACAATTAATAACCCGTTGCTTTCCAAGAAACTAGTATTTATCTGTACATTTCATGTGATTTTTTTTGGGAATTATAAGTTTTTTTTTTTAATGGTAGAGAAGTGGGTAAAATACCGAAATAATTTTTTACCCTTTATCTCCCTTAGCCAAACAAGCTGCTTGTAATATCATTAGGTCAGACCCTGAGATAAAAGAAGAAAATACACACTGAAGGATACATATCCAAAATACTTGATGCATAAAAAAATTATGAGTAACACTGGAGAATTCACTATCTAATATATGATTGATATATAATAATTGATATTCAACACTGGGATCCCTAAAAAGTATGAAAAATTAGAATCGCAATTATTAGAATGGGATTGCAATAGTTACAAATAATGTGTCAATATAAACATGGTTATAGCTAATTCTTTTGTTCATTGATCGCTGAAGCCGTTTATAGTATGTAGAGAAATTAGCTCATCAATAATGTCAGTGGAAGCTTAAATATAAATCATTTAAGAGTAGAGCTATTGGCAACGCTACTCTCGTAAAACCGCTCTTTTAAATACATCCATAAAAAAAAATCAATTGAAATTTCTTTCCTGGTGTTCATTTAAGTTCCACAAATGTCTTTGCACCCTTCCCTCTCGGTAAATTCCGTAGAAGGGAGAGAAAAATGGAAAAAGAAAAAACGTTTTTTCATGAAATAAAAAAATTAATAGAAGTGATTTCATGTTTAATTGCTGGAAAAATAGCAAACAAGTGGCTATTTTGAGTGGGACTTACTTGATGTCGGTGAACGATTTAGGGTGATATGAATACCTCTCTGCGAGTACTTTGAAATGATTTATTATATGCTCAAAATGATTCTCGGGTGAATGAGAAATTGTTAATCAAAATATACCTATAGAGTTGGAAAATTTTAAATATATTTGTTCCACATGGAAAAAAAAGGTTAAGGCACTTCCACATGAAAAAGAAAGCTAAGACATGAAAGGTTTATACATAATTACTCATGTGTATATGGGCAAGAATATAAGTATAAAAGATCTCTTTTACCCCCGAGTACAAGAGGGTGCAAATCTTAGCCCGATTTACTTGACCGGTGTGCACTCATGTCTTGCATATGTGAACGTCAGCCTAAATCATGCTAAGCCCGCCTTAGCCATGTTTTTGCAATTTCTGTTGATTTTTGGCTACTAAATGACTTGGAATTAAAAGTAAAGAATTGTAACAGACAAGAGTTAATTCTCAGTATACATAAATTGGATACAATATATATTATACAAACCCACGTGCATAGAGTTTTCTTCCCTCTTTTAATGTTTTGCTCGTGTCGAAGAGTTCAAGCACACTTGAAAGTTCATTGAGTAAAGATTCAGAGGTGTGCTACAATTGTTTCATTCTTGTTGTATCCTAGAAAACAATTGTTGTTCAAACCTAAAGCACTAAAGCACTCAACAATAGATGACAAATCTGTTTTAAGGAAATCATCTACTATATACCTCGCATTTTTTTATAAATTTATTTTATTTACAGTTTCTATTTAGTTACTATGTTTGCTGTAATTTACCTGCAATGTTTAGTTGTATTTCAATTTTTGTTGTACTCATAACATTGCATGTTTTTAACAAACGTTAAAATTCCACATGCTTATATAGTTATATCTAAGGTAGAAATCACTAACAAATTCAAGTGAATTATTCACTATAATAGTAAAAAAAAGCAAGCTTTCCATAAGTTTAAAATAATATAAGTAAGAAATCTGGTGCAACAAAAACCACTATCTTAAAAAAAAAAAAAAAGAAAGAAAGAAAGAAAAACAATTGTTATAAAACAATGAATTTACACCACTTTAATTGTACTCCATTGATCTGTTGAATTTAATAGCCTTCATTGGTTCACTTCTTTAGTTTAAAGGATGGCTACTTTTACTATAAAGGCCATGAGATTGTAATGTGAACCATTTTATTATTTTTCTCTTATCACTACTCTTATTAATTATCAATCTAGTTGAATTATAACGTGTTATCAACACAACTAGCTTATATAAGTGCTACTATTGGTAAGTATAAAATTTTGATTTCATAATAATAGTCCTTATAAATATGCTCTGTGGGTGCCATTAGATTGGGTATTCTAAATAAAAAAAAAAGAATTATGATTTGATATAATATTATTTAAATTAATAGGTTAGAATTATATTGTGTTTTATTTTATGTTTACGATTATATCCATATCCATATCAACATCAACATCAATATATTGATTGTTCAATATTAATATTGCAACCTAAAGTTTTGCAATATAAAGAGGTAATTAAAACTTGAAGTCATTCTAATCTCACTTCCAATTATTAAACTAGAACTTGTTGTTCTAGATAATAATTGCTTTATTTGAACTTGAAGTTTTAGATATACAATAACATATATATGAACTTGAAGATTTAAATATATGCATGAAAAATTTACACTATGATTCTTTATAAATGGCATATGTCAATGTTATTTTATGACATTAAATTTTTCTTCTCTTTCTTATATTATGTTTTACTTTTTATACTAATATAAAGATATTATATTATTGTTATGATTTTTTAAGTTATATTATAGTTATTCTCAAAGCAACATGAATTTTGGAAAAATTATGTGGTAAATTAGAATTGAAAGTTTCGTGATAATTTTCCAAAAGCATGACAGACCACTTGATTCTAAAAATAATCATATTTTCCGCATGAAAAGTTTTTGTAGAGAAGATATTGGAGAAGAATTATGAATCATTTCATAATTAGATAGTTATCGTACCCTAAAGTGAAGGTAAGTACATTAATTGTGATTTATGTGAAAAGATAACTGAAAATGGTATATAGTCATTATCGTCACAGTAGTCATAAACATAATCACCAAAAGTGGAATGTAAATGAGAAATAAGACAATGATGGATTTAGAGAATTTTTGAAATTTGTGAAAATATTTATTATTAATATGGCTTGTAAGAACATTAGTCACACACTATAATACGCTAAAATAATGCATTGTCAAGTACCTATTAAAGGTAAATAAAATTGAGTTAATCAATTGTATTAATGTTTAAGATCCAGAAGATCTCACTTATATTAGGACCTCCAATCTCTTTTCAAAACAAAGAATGAAAAATTGGTGATACCAAACAGGTTTTAATATTTATCCTTCATCCTTTATACATTGTCTTTATATTTTGTTATTATAATAAATACCGTTTATTTATATTTTCTTTTTGAAACCAACATTTGTTGAAGCAAAAATATACATTATATTTAGTCCAACAAATTTGAAGGCTTCCTAAGAGCCATAATTTTGTTAGTAAGTGTAAATAAATTATGTATTTTAAATGTCTTATATTCAGACAGATCCAAAAGAAGCAGAAATTTGCTGAAATGGTTACCATATTGAAATTTTTAGGGAAAGTAATGTAGAGTGTATTCATTTACTATAAATATCTCCAGTAAAAGTACATGGTAGAAAAGATATTGGCTTAACCCTATTAGTTGTACACTACAATCATAAAAGCAATTAAATTATAAGTTCAATAATCTAAAAATGTTCATGTTAGGACGTTTGTTACATGTCAAAAGTATAGCAGACCACTTGGTTCTAAAACAATTCCTAAAAGAGAAGAATGAAAGATTAAGTTCTTGTTGAAGAAAATGCTCAATCAATGGATATTTGCATGAATTAGTTGTTCCAAATGAATTACTGATCATATAAAAAATGTCTCATAAGGGCAAGAGACAAAATCATTTAAAAGAAATAAGTTCTTAAAGTGACAAATGTCACTGAAGTGACACATGTCTTTGAAGTAACAAATGTCCTTAAAAAGACAATAGCCCCTATAGGGGGAGGAAAATCTATTATTGAGTAATTGCCTATGGTATGCCCGAAGTGTGATAAACCATCTAGTTCATAAAATATTATTCTATAGAAATGAAAAAAAAATGAAGATAAAAGTCTTGTTACAAAAGATGCTTAAAAAATAAATAAGCAAAATGCTTTAAAAGAATAAATGATCTGTGAAGAAATAAAAGTCCTAAGATGTACAACCTTATAATAAGGTACAAGGATATGAAGAGACAAATAAATCTAGAAATAATGAGATCTCTGTTTACTCGATGAAATATCTAGAAAATGTATATAGTTGTTGATGAGATCATAAACCTTAAAAACCCATATGAAAAGTTATATACCTAAGAAATGACAAAGCTTAAGAGATAACTAAAAAAGAAAAAAAAATGATCTATGAACTTTATACAAACAACAAAGGTGTATAATCATAAAGAAAAAATCATCAATGTTATATTTGTAGTTATAGTTGCTAAGACATTGTAATCTATCAAGATTTACAAATCATTGATGAATTCACAGAAAGCTTGATTGGCCGTAACAGAAAAAAGCAATTTAAATATAATTGACTTCTCTAACCAAACATAGAGTATTTGGACTTATAGTCCAGACACTTGAAGATGTCGAACTCATTGGGTACAAATGAGTATTTGCATGAAAACATAATGAATATACTAAGGTCATTTGATATACAATGTGCATCAAGTTTCCTACCTAGAATTGATTATTTGGATACATATTCTCCAATTATGAATACCATTATGTTTTGACTTTTAATCAATTTGGCATTTTTAAAAGGACTATAAATATACATCTAATGAATATAAGAAAGACTATAAATATACGTCTAATGAATATAATGACAATATATTTATTTGCACCACTTGATTGAGAATCCCTGAAAGATTTAAAGTACCTGAAGCATATAAATCAAGTAATTGTAGTTTGTATTTAATTAAGCGACAATGATCCCTATATGGATTGAAATAACTTGGGTGCATGTAGTGTAATATTTTAAGTGGACATATGCATAATAAAAGAATGATATATAAATGATCCTCTCTGCCCATACATATTCATTAAAAAAATTTAAATCTGAATATACCCTTGTAGCAATATATGTCAACGACGTGAGTTTAATTAAAACTCCTAAAGAGCTTCTAAAACTATTGCATATCTAAATAGAGAATTTGAAATAAAAGATTTAGGAAAAATAAAATATTATCTTAGCTTGCAGATGGAGCATATAGCTAACAGAGTATTTATCTATTAGTTTGCATATGTTAATAAAATCTTGAAGCATTTCACTATGGATAATATTCCTCCATTAAGTACATCATGATTGTTTGGTCTCTTAAACTTAAAAGGATCAATTTCACCCCAAAGAAAATGATAAAGTGATACTTGGTCCAAAAGTAGCATATCTGAATGCAATAAATATTTTACCATATTTGGTTTATTACATTAGATATTGCGTTCTCAATGAACTTGTTAGTGGATTTTAGCTCAGCACCAACAATATGACATTGGAATGACGTTAAATATATCTTTCGTTACTTCTATGGAACAAAAGACTTAGGGCTATTATATTTAAATGAGCTTACATAAAATCCGAGTCTTGTTGGTATGATGATGCTAGGTACCTCTCTAATCCACACAAAGCTTATTCACAAATGTGATATGTTTATACATATAACAGTACGACAATTTCATGGGAATCTACTAAATAGACTTTTTTTTTACCTAAACAGACTTTCCTTGCCACCTCCTCCAATCAGTCCGGGATTTATGCACTATATAAATTAAGCAAGGAACGTATATGGTTGCGATCTGTCATTCACCAGATTAGCTTTGCTTCTGATATAGACTTTTTAGTCATTATATATGAAGAGCACAATGCTTCTTGCTTGTATTGGTCTAGTTCAAGAAGAATACCTCAAAGGAGATAAATTCGGGAACACATCATTAAAGCTCTTTTATACTTATTAGCTCTAGTAGAGTAAGAAAATTGGCATCCATCTAATATTCTCCATTGATAGTTATGCAACTTTATCTACATCATAAGTTGAAGTATAATGTTGTGCAAATTTTGTTGAACTCGCAAGCGCACGAATCTATTGTAGAATAGATTAACGGTGACGAGTGTCGATCCCACGAGGAGGTGGATTTTAATTGTGTGTAGAATTAATTATGTAAATGGGTGGTTGGATTTGTGGGGAAATTGATTTAAACTATGCTAGAATTTAAATTGGAATAGCGGAATTAAATTGAAATGGAAACTATTGAGATAAAGCACTTGGGTATCTGGATCCGTATCAACATGCATCATGGGCTAAATAATCCTTATTAATACCAATTAAATCATGAGGGGGGAATCCACACCTCATGAACCACGCTCTAATCAATATGGTGTCAAGGGCTTATCGTGCCAAATAATAATAACCTTATACTAGGGTCTTGCCAGAAACTGGGCGGTAACTAGACAAGATTGTTATTATTTGTCGACGAAAAGTCAAAACCTCCACAGAAATTAGAGGGGAAGAGAAAATAAATTTACCAAATAAAGGCCATGACACATGTTGAGACTTCACCTTCAACCCAAGCTTGAAAGAAAATTAGCTACTCATTATTGAACTAGGGGTAAAATGGGAATTTCATTAAAATACGTAGAAAATACAAGATGGAGAGAGAATTACAGAAAACTAAGCTCAAAAATGGATTCAGGGGTCTCAAATTAAGGGGGGGAGGCCCCCTTTTTATAGATACATTGAGTGAATCATGGCCATCGGATTAAAAATAGTTTGGATGCACAGGATTGCGCCACGTCATCGCGAACAAGAATACCTACGGTTTGACCACGGGTTTGACCACGCGGTTTGAATAACACGGTTTGCACACGGTTTGAACAGTAACGCGGTCGAACAAATGTCGTGAATGCGATCCATGAAACGATGCACCGCATACGAATAGTGCACGTGTGAAACAAAGCGTCATTTTTTCCTTTTATCTTTCTCTTAAGGTTTTTGATCACTCCGAATTCAAAAGTGACGTCCGTTTTGCTATCCGAAATCTCGTTCATTGTGAAATGACCATGATACCCCTAAAATACACAAAATACTTAATAAAAACAAAACATATATAATTAAATAACAAAAGACTTAAATAAATAAAATTAGAGATGTTAGTGAGATTTAAAGTGTAAAATGATGAGTTTCTCCTTTATAAATATACACTTTCTAACACTCAACATATAACATTGGCATACAACTTTTGAGCAAATTATGTGATAAATCATGCTCTTTTGACGGGGAGCATTGCACTAGGGGGAGTGAAATTTTCGGAAGAACTTCCACAATAAATTGAAAACTTGTGCACTATATATATATATATTTTTTCTTTGATCAGGTTCTTATTCCACTAGATTTTATTGGTAAGGTTTTAATAAAGCAATATTAAAGCACGTCTAATCTCATTTATGATCATTTTAAAGTGATGGATATTCAAGGGGCAAGTATAATGAAACAATGGATGATTATTTAATCTCTTAAATTAATACACTCCATTTAATCTCTTGAATTAATAGCCTTTAGTTGTTCATTCTTTTAATTTAAAGGATAATTATTTTTACTATAAATGGCAATGAGATTGTAATGTAAATCATACAAAAAATACGAAGAATTCAATAAAAAGAAAGGATTAATAGCCTCTGTTATTTTTCTTTTATCAATACTCTTATTCAAGAATCAATCTAGTTAAATTATAACAACCTTTTCGTTGTTACAACAAAGTGTTTTTTATTTAAAAAAAAAACAAGAAACCAAGTCGGTTAGGGGAAGAAAGAAAAAAATGAACCGTCAACATCTTAAATTCATGATATGATAAGGGTGTGAGTTATTTTAAACGCAATATGGTTAAAAATGTAAATTTACGAAATAGGTGTTGAGTGAGAATTTCCAGAGGGTGTTAGTAGCTCTACCCATCATTTGGTGGTTAAATAAAATCATACTCCGATGCGGCCCAGCCCACTTTATAAACTTCGATTGCGTCATCGCATCTCCATTTGAAACAATAAAACCCATGAGCCCCCTATTCTCAAGACAAGTCTTGGTGTATTTGGTTTATGAAGCTCAAGTGAAGCGCTAGTTCCATTCTCACCAAAGATATACAAGAAAATGAAGAGCAGGGATACACTAACTTATCTCCTGATCATAATTTACTCAATTGCTGCCGTCTCCGCTGATTCGATCCATGGTTGTGGCGGATTCGTCGAGGTGAATCTTTACCTCTTTATTATTATTGCCTTTTTCTGGGTGCGGAGAGAATGCAAGAAAAGAAAGAAAAGGGAAGAAAAGAAAAAGGAATCTAAAATCTTGGATAAATAAGGCTAATTCCCAGATGCCTAGCTATGATGGAGTCTTTTTCCACTGAACGAAAAAATGCGGATCTAACGTTCTTGTGTTTTAAATTGGCATCAATTTTGTTGTTAGGAGAGTCAGTCTAACAAGGAATCGCTGTTTTATAGGCGAGTTCATCCTTGATAAAATCGAGGAAAGCAACGGATGCAAGATTGGATTATTCTCATGTTACTGTAAGAATAACCACTGTTTGTTACTAAAATAATGCGGTTATACTATTGACTTTTTTTTGTTTTTTTAAATGTAACATGAGTCTTGAAATTTGTTGTGGGATATAACTATATCTTTTTCCAAATGTTAGGTTGAACTGCGTACATTGGATGGACTGGTGAAGGAGAGTACTCAGTGTGCTCCCAATGGTTATTACTTTATTCCAGTATATGACAAGGTGTGTTTCAAATTTAGTTGTTCTTGCGTACTTACTATTGCTCCGTGCCTGCTGTTACAGAGAGTGGGGCAAATTCTATTAACCATTAAGTGATTATTATTTTCCCAATAATGTCTTCAAAGTTAGGTTTTATTCCATAATTTTTTATGTATCCCTTCCAAACAACCCGGTGACCCATGGAGCCAAGGCCTATCATACATATGCTTGTTTTATACAGCCCGTTCTTGCATTTATTTGAGTTCATCTGATCAGTTTTATTTCTATTTCAGGGTTCTTTTGTGATTAAAGTCAACGGACTGGAAGGATGGTCATGGGACCCAGATAAGGTCCGTCGGTTCACTGTACTTGCACATAATTTCTCATGCTCTAGGTTTCCTTATCCTCCTCTGCCGTCTGTATTGTGTAGTCCCGAAATTAACTTCATGTTTAACCAAGCCAAAGAAATTGCAATTTGCAGGTGGCAGTCACTGTTGATGATACTGGTTGCAACGGTAACGAAGACATTAATTTTCGGTTCACTGGGTTCGTTTTGATTTTTTTCATGTTAAATTTTATTTTTGATAATTATCTTAGTTATATCATTCTCAATTTGAGTTCCATGCTTGCCTCACTCTAGATGTCTTGAAATTCACCATTCACACGTTAATAAATTTGAAGGTTTACCCTATCGGGTAGAGTTGTGGGAGCTGTTGGTGGAGAGAGCTGTCTTGATAAAGGTGGAGGTCCTTCAAATGTGAATGTTGAACTTCTGTCTCATAATGGTGATCTCATATCATCGGTCATAACATCATCGGAAGGGAGTTACTTGTTCAAAAACATCATTCCAGGTATAAAGGGCCCACTTCTTATCTTGTGCTTACACTCCTGCACACATATATTCTGAAAAATGGGGTTACTATACTGGCAATATTGCTTTTTGCATGTAGGAAAATACAAATTATGTGCTTCGCATCCAAATTTAAGTGTTGAAGTCAGAGGTTCCACGGAGGTTGGATGCCATTGGTTTCAATTTCTTTTTCACTGTTTTGGGCTGTTATATTTCTTGCCAATCATACCTTTCAATATTGTGGTTTTGATTACAAATAAACCTTGTAACTAATTCATGTGGAAATACTTTTCTTTCAGGTGGAATTAGGGTTTGAAAATGGTGAAGTGGACGATATTTTCTTTGTCCCTGGGTATGAAATCCGTGGGCTCGTTGTTGCTCAGGTACTGTAGAGCGGGGAGTGGCCTGAATACATATTATTTTTGGTCATTATATTCATCAATTAGTAAGAGATTCTAAAGATTGATAATAAAACTGGAATGTTTTTTACATCTTACCCTTCATTTTTTTTGATGTTATTTTATTTTAAAATTATATCAGCATTATTTTGTTTCCTAGTAGAAAAATGGTTTGTTTTCACATTGATTGAGATTGGGAAGGGTAAAATTGGATTCCAGACCGATCATCATCTAAACATGTGCGGTAGTTTGCTTTTCCCTTTTCCATCAATAATTGAAGTCCATTGTGCTGTTTTGTTAGGGAAATCCAATATTGGGAGTGCACATATATTTGTATTCAGATGATGTTGGTAAGGTAGACTGTCCACAAGGTTCTGGTAATGCCCTGAGAGAAAGAAAAGCTCTCTGTCATGCTGTATCGGATGCTGACGGAAAGTTCATGTTTAAATCAGTGCCTTGCGGTAATTCATGCTCTCAGTTCTATTTGCGAATAAATATCTAAATTGTATTATATGTTGATTTTCTGTTCATATAACTTCCTTCCCACTTATTTGAATATTTTATAAACCTGCTTCCCCTTATGAATACATTTGGTATAAGCCCAAAATTAGTCTTTTTAATGCAGTTTAATGTCAGGTTGGTTTTGCAATTTACTTGAGAATTTTTGCACTTGCCAAAAGAAGCTGAGTTTTTGTTGCTCCATTGTGGTTGATAGTTGTTAATCTGTAGACTTAGGTAGCTTTTGTATTTTTGTCGAAATATGAATAGATCTAAGTACAAATGGCATCTTGTTTGTTTTTATAAATAAATAAAAAAAATTTTAAACACGGTTATTTGACATTTATGTCTTTGCAAGTCAAAATGAAAAAGTATTAGGTTTTATAATTTAGGATATAAATATATTTAATAGAGATGTTTTTGTGATATACTATTTACCTCCCATTCTGACATTTTCCTATTCAGATAAAAGTCACAAAAATTTACCTTCTCTATTGAGATTTAAATACTTAAAAATGAATCATAAGTTATAAAAAACAAACAAGCAAGTTGAAAAAAATCTTAAATTAATAAAACTTCAGACCTCAGACGTTTAACAAACTAGACCTTAGCATAACATCCGGTTGCCGGTCTGGCCATAGCTGTTTTCTGATGAGAAAAGTAGGAATTTTAGGTCAGTTATTTGGTGTCATGAGATGTCAAATTCCCGTTCTGCAGTGCTTTTAGTCACTTTAAAGTTCCTGTTTAGCTGCTAAGGCTTTTTTTTCCATATGCATTGTCTTGAAGGATGAGTTTATTTGTACTAGAACTATGATCTTCATTGCTATATTATAACAGAGGTTGATTGTGCTATGGTTGAAAAGGCAGGCAAAAATAAAGCTTATCAAATTCTAGTTAAGATGGATTGGTTTTTATTTGTGTCCTATGAATGACTTTTACATCCACTTATGTAACTTTTCATTTGGTTCCTACTTCTGCAAATTATTAAATGCTTGATGAAATAGTTAAATTCATATTTATGTCGTATGGGTGCTTTTTTGTCTTCTTATATAACCTTTTACTTGGTGTATATTTCTCAAGATGACATATCACCATTTAGCTGGTTTTATACATCCAGCTGAGCTGAAATGCGTTAAGATTCACATATTCATGCATCTTGGCGTTTATTTTGTGATTCTATTGATTCCAGAGTCTGATGAAGTTGATTATGTACAGGACAATATGAACTTGTACCCCACTACAAGGGCGAGAATACAGTATTTGATGTTTCCCCTTCTCTCGTGTCGGTGTCTGTTAGGCATCAACATGTGACAGTTCCTGAAAGGTTCCAGGTAAAGTGTTTAGTTGTCCACATTAGGATGTCCCGGATTTGCATCCTTAGTGGGCCCTGGATTCTATCCATGCATGTTATCAATCACCCATTTGATGAGATTGGAATGCTATTGTGATTTGGTCCCAACGGACGCTGTAGATTGTAGGCTGTTTTATATCTTAAGTGCAAAACCACCTTATTTCCTTAAGCTCATGAAACTATTCAGAATATCAACATTGTTATTCCTTTTGCATGTGAATATGAATGTATTCAATTCTCTATTCTCTGTTTTTGTAGGTCACAGGATTTTCTGTTGGGGGTCGTGTAGTTGATGAAAATGACATGGGAGTGGAAGGTGTTAAAATATTAGTTGATGGTCATGAGAGGTCTATTACAGACAGGGATGGCTATTATAAGCTTGATCAGGTATGAAGGAATATATTGTTTATTCGTTTACCTCTGTGGTCATGGATGATCTATGTACGCATTTTGTAGCTGAGCATGCTACTTGATCATTGGTGATTTGTTTTGATTACACCCTTTCTTTAGTGCCACAACATGTTTATTTTGAGGCTGGCGCATGCTAATTAATCATTGGTGATTTGTTTTGATAACACCCTTTCTTTAGTGCCACAACATGTTTATTTTGAGGCTGGCGCATGCTAACTTTTTGGTCTTAACACGGTATCAAATTCTCTGTTCTTATTCGCTTTTCATCGTTTGTTTTTGTTTATTTATCCTTAAATCTAAATTTCGTTGATGATAGAAAATAAGTTGCTGCTTCTAAATAGTTTCTTGCAGATTCTCAAGAAATTCCTCTGTATCTGTGGAGCTACTAGGAGATGTACTAAGCTAGCTTTTGTTTCAAACTCAAGATGATTGTCTTTGGTTTATTTGAATTATATCTTACTTTCATGGAGAGTGGATGAATGTTTTCTTGGGCTGATATGAAAGTGATAGGATTCTAGGGTTTTGATTAGAGAATTAAGAGAGAATAGATGAAGAATTTAAGAATTTAAAGAGAATAGATGAAGAATTTAAGAATTTAAAGAGAAAGGAGTAGAATTAATAGGAATTAGAATTAACTTTATTACTTGTCTTCCAAAAATATAATAAGAGCCACTTATTTATAGTAGTTCAAGACAATCCTAATTGTAATTTAATAAGGACTTTAATTGAAATAAGAAAACCTAATACTAATAGGAAAGAAATGAAAACAAGCAATTAAAATAAAATAAACTATTAGGGTCTTAACAGAAAGGAATAGATGTGGATGGTCAAGGAAACCAGATTCATGCAGTATAATCATTTCATTTTTTTTTTAATTCGCTAAGCTCTTGATAATTTTAGGTCACATCAAATCGCTATACAATAGAGGCAGTGAAGGTTCACTACAAGTTCAACAAACTGAAGGAGTATATGGTAAAGCATAGTTCAAAATGCATTATATATCTTTTTGTTGTTCAATGGGACAGTATATTCATTTTTGGGGGGTCAACTTACTGATACTTTCCCGGCCTTTTCCCCATTTTAACTTGCATTTCTTTTAGGTTTTGCCAAATATGGCTTCAATTGCTGATATAAAAGCCATTTCTTATGACATTTGTGGGGTAGTTCGGACAGTTGGTTCAGGCAACAAGGTTAAGGTAATTTCCAAATTTACTTTCTTGTCATCTAGATGCATTTGAACTTTGTTCTAATTTGTCATACATTTTTTCATCTCAGGTAGCATTGACTCACGGACCGGATAAAGTCAAGCCTCAAGTGAAACAGACAGATAATAATGGAAACTTCTGCTTTGAGGTATGTTTCGACACAGCCCCACCCTGTCTAAGCACAAACAGAAATTAAATGGAACCTCATTTTGAGGATGGTGAGCGCCTGAGCTGGGTTAAACTTCTTGGTTCATTGTAGGAGATCTAAACAACTAAGCAATCCCCTTGAGGAACCACTATAGTATGAGTACACCAAATTTTTAATTTTCCTCAATGTGGGATGCTTTTGTTGCTAGTGCTATCTTGTTTTATATTGGGTTGTGTGTTTTTTTTTTTTTCAATATGTTGTGATCCAATGAATCCTTGATGCAAAATGTAAATTTATCAACCTGTGAGATTTTAAATCATCTTTTATATATCTTATGGAAGAGGTAGAATGTCTTGTTTAGGATGAATTAATGCAGTTTGATTTTTACTACCAGCAGTAATCTTAAACAGAAAGTTCGATTAAAAAATCGGAACTGGTGTAATTAGTTAAATCCACAATTTTACTCAAACAGATAATGTAGTAAGCAATTAGGCATTAAACATAATATAGCCTGCTGTTTTTGAACTCTTTTCCATAAAATCACATATGCGATTAAGTGTAACACATCTATTTTCTAGATGAGTTACATTCTCTCCTTCTCTGTCTTCATCATTGTTACAGGTTCCACCAGGTGAATACCGCTTATCTGCAATGGCTGCTACACCTGAGAGCTCTTCGGGAATTCTATTTTTACCACCTTATGCAGATGTTGTAGTCAAGAGCCCATTGTTAAACATTGAATTTTCTCAGGTAATATTATTCATATTTCTTCCACTTCGAAATTGTTAGTTTCATTATGGTGGAAGTCAATTTATCAAGTTAAACATAGAATTTTTGTTGGCTGATTGGTCAGGTTATAAAAATGTTGAGCAATTTTTTAGAAGGAAGGTTACTTTATTTTGTTCTGTTATTGGTGACAACCAAATTTATAATCGGGGATTTATATATTTTCTTGTTAAGAATATTAGCGAGCTGTAAACAATGCTTCTAAATATCTTCTTCTTCCTTTTATTTATTTTTTTTAATTTTTAATTTGTCCTTTTTTTTGTTATAATGAAAAAGGGCACCACATGGGCATTTGAAAGACCTCACAGGCTTAAAACAAATGAGCTTGCTTTTTGGTAATTTCTTATTGCTGATTTTTTTTTTCTTAAATCATTATGAAGGCACTGGTCAATGTGCTTGGTAATGTAGCTTGCAAGGAGAGTTGTGGTCCACTTGTGACTGTTACCCTTATGAGATTGGGTCAAAAACATTATGATGGGACAGAGAAAAAGACTGTTAGTTTGACTGATGATAGTGATCAGTTTCTCTTTCGTGATGTTCTCCCTGGAAAATACAGGCTCGAGGTACAGTTTTTTTTTTTTTTTTATATTTTCTCTTTTATTTTGTTTTACCATTCACGTGCCCCATCCCAATCTAAATTAAACTTATTCCCTTGAAATTGAACCCTTGACCTCTTACTTCCACGGCAAGTGGCCAACCAACTGGCTAGTGCTTCTCTATTTCTTATATTATAAATTGTAGATAAATGAACAAGAACAGTCGTGGAGATGGCTATGTAGTTGTGTGTTATCCTACTGTTATTGAAGTGTTTCATGCACTTTGGAGCTTTTTAAAATTTTATGATTTTTGGGTCTCCATCCTTATTGTTTGTTGCCTTTTAAGGTCAAACGCACTTCCGGAGAAGCTTCGTCCATGGAAGATAATTGGTGCTGGGAGCAGAGCTTCATTGATGTGGATGTTGGCACTAATGACGTTAAAGGTGTTGAATTTGTTCAGAAGGGTTATTGGGTAAATGTTATATCCACTCACGACGTAGATGCTTACATGACTCAACAAGATGGCTCGCGTGTTCCTCTGAAAGTGAAGGTGGTCTTTTTGTTTGCTAGAAACTCCCAAGTGAAAATTCATATGAGACATCAGCGATACATATCCATTCGTTTATTTTCATACTTGTGCCTTCGTGAAATGCAGAAAGGTTCACAGCATATATGTGTTGAATCTCCTGGGATTCATAACCTTCACTTTGTTAATCCATGCGTCTTCTTTGGGAGTCCGGTACTGGAGATGGACACATCAAACCCATCGGTACAGTATTTACATAGCTTTTCTCTTGTGCTTTGTGACTTTGACATTATCAATGCCTTTTTTCCTTCTATATTTGTTGCATCTAATTTTCCTTTTTCAGTCACATCGTTTATTTTATTTCTGTAGCCTATTTATCTCAAAGGGGAGAAATATCAACTTAAAGGACATATCAATGTTCAGTCTAGGTCACCTATTGGTGTACATGAATTACCTGAAAATATCATTGTGGACATTCTCAATGGTGATGGCAGTATTAGTAATAGAACAACCGCCACACTTACATCCCCTGAAAATGATCAAACAAGCTATGCTGTTTACGAATTTTCTTTGTGGGCTAACCTTGGAGACCAACTCACTTTTGTTCCTAGGGACCCAAGGTACATGTTTCTAACGGTGGTTCTCAATTTTTCTTTATTATCTGTGTCAGTTATACATATCTTGATTATTTTAAGGTTGTACAGCATGCATACAGCTCATTTATCTTGAGCATGTGGAATGTGATATATAGAAGAGCAGCAGTTATTGTATTATTTACATATTGCTTCATAGGAATGCATGAATCGTTTGGGAAGTGGTATTTTCCTTTGATTATAGAAAAAAGTTTTTACCAGCTCAGCCAATTGTTTTCATTTTATTTTTTCTTGTTTCTCTCTCTTATTCTTTTCCCTTGCTCTATCGTGTGGCATCACGCCACTATGATTTCTATATCTTTGTGGCTTCTGTTGAACCACTTCTTGCTGTTAACTTGCATTCTCTCTCCACCGTTTATGCACTCAAATTTAACTGTGATCTGCTGCAGGGGTAATGAGGAAAAGAAAATCTTGTTTTATCCTAGACAACGTCAGGTGAGCATTACTTGGGGGAGTGCAAAAGTTATTCTGCAATATTGAATCAGTCTTTGTAATTTTCTTATTTCGTGCTGTTAGGTCTCTCTGACAAATGATGGCTGCCAAGCTTTAATCCCCACTTTCTCTGGTCGACTAGGGCTGTACACTGAGGGATCAGTTTCTCCCCCACTTTCTGGTGTAAATATAAGGATTATTGCTGCAGAAGACAGCCAAATTGCTTCACTGAAGAAAGGTCATTTAGCACTTGAAACTTCTACTGGGGCAGATGGTTCCTTTATTGGGGGTCCTCTTTATGACGATATAACCTACAACGTTGAGGCTTCAAAGGTCTGGATGACTTTTCTTTTTCTTTGAGATAATTCTATACAACTCTACTTTCATGTTATATAACTAAATATATTCAAGTGACATGCTTCCTGTAATTAACTTTTTATGTTCTTATGTTTTGTATACTTCTTTTCTTCAGGTAGATCCAAATTCCAAAATGCTATTATGTGGTTGATAAACTAATCACTTGTTTTCTGAGACTGTTCTAACATTTGGTTCTAAATATGATTATAGTCTCCGATGTTGATAAAAATTCCAATAGTTTATTATGGTTACAGATTCCTTTACATCTCACTTTCATCTTGTGCAGCCTGGTTATTATCTGAAACAAGTAGATCCAAATTCTTTCTCTTGTCAGAAGCTTAGCCAAATATCTGTACGCATATATTCTAAAGATGATGCTGCAGAACCTATTCCTTCCGTGCTATTATCACTGAGTGGTGACGATGGTTATAGGAATAACTCAGTATCTTGGGCTGGCGGAAGTTTTCACTTTGATAACCTATTTCCTGGGAATTTCTACCTGCGTCCTCTACTCAAGGTACCGTCTTTCTTGGTGGCATTTTGTCCGAATAGATATTATATATATGTTTCCAATCCCAAAGCCCAATTGAAACCTTGGTATTTTCAGTTGGGAATTGCTGCCTGCATTCAGAATCTCTGCATTAAGCTATTTAATTCAGCATTGTGGTTAGTATAAAAAATGTTAAACCATGAGTTAAATTGCTCCTTTTGTAGATGTTATTATATTGTTTACCTTGTGACTGTGTGAACTATCTGGCACAAAGTTCAATTTCAGGGTCTGGAACAACATGATTATTTTTGTTGTTAATGCCAGATGCTGCTGCAACTACCTCATCCAATGTTCTGTCCTTGTTTCTGTAGGAGTATGCTTTTTCACCTCCGGCACAGGCAATAGAACTTGGTTCTGGGGAGTCTAGAGAAGTGATTTTCCAAGCAACCCGTGTTGCTTACAGGTTATTTTATAGTCTCTGCTTACCTTGCAGTTGTTGTTTCTTTTGTTTCTTCCCTTCCCTGCAAAGAGAATACAGCTTTACTTTCTTTCTCTTTTTGGTTAAAATATGAACCTGGGATATGAACCTGGGATCTAAGCCAATTACTTAGTTGCCTCGAACAAGTCTCTATCTGATCACTGCACGGCATTCCTCAAGATGTTACCCTCATACGCTCTATGTCTTCTTCTCTATCTTAAACTCCTCGTCTTCAGTTGTCAGATGCTTCAAATATTAAGCTCTAGCTTTGGTGGTTCTTCTCTTGGAGAAATCCCAAGACCAATGGTTGCTTTACATTTTCATAATTTTCAATTTTCCCTACAATTAATAAAATTAGAATGCTGCATAAACCATACTTACAACTTGCTGCGAATTTCTAGTTTCATCTCCAACATCTTTTTCTGAGATACTAATACAGTTGCATTCTCTCAGTGCTACAGGTACAATAACCCTGTTGTCTGGCCAGCCAAAAGATGGCGTGTCAGTTGAAGCACGTTCAGAGTCAAAAGGCTACTATGAGGAGACTGTGACAGATACATCTGGAAGTTATCGTCTCAGAGGATTGCATCCTGACACAACTTACACAATCAAAGTAGTCAAAAAGGATGGCTTTGGTAGTACTAAAATTGAGCGTGCATCTCCTGAATCTGTTACTGTGAAGGTTAATATTGTTGCATTATTTTATTTCATTCATTTTCTTTCACGTTTAAAAAGGTGATGTGATATCAAATATGATTAATGTATGGAAAGAATGCCTCAGAATGTTATTTCAACATCTTTTATGCATATGAGGTCCTTGTAATGTTGAGAACCTATTTTTGTTATCTAGATGAAGCTGAAATTCCAACAGAAAAGATAAAAAGGGTTCTACCAGATATCATACATAGGGTCTTTCTAATATGTTCACTCTTACTACTACTACTACTATTATTATTATTATTTTTGCTTATCATTTGTTCTTATTGGCATTCAATATGTGAACTCTGGTGTGCTATCTTGATTGATTTTGTAGGTTGGATCCGGTGATATCAAGGGATTGGACTTTTTGGTCTTTGAACAGCCAGAAAAGACTATTCTAAGTGGCCACGTTGAAGGAAATAGAATCAGAGAACTAAATTCACATCTCCTGGTGGAAATCAAGTCAGCTAGTGACACCTCTAAGGTGGAGTCTGTTATTTCGCTACCAATGTCCAACTTCTTCCAGGTGAAGGACTTACCCAAGGGTAAGCATCTTCTGCAGCTGAGATCTAGTCTCCCATCAAGCACCCATAGATTTGAATCAGAGATTGTTGAAGTTGATCTAGAGAAAAATGCACAAATTCATGTGGGTCCACTCAGATACAGTGTTGAAGAGAATCATCACAAACAGGTATATTTCAGTTATGACAAATGCATAGCGTCAGTTAGAACCTTGCACATGACGGAATAATAATGAGTTGGAGATTATTTCTCACCCTCCAATAAATAATTGATTGTTGATTTCATGTTCTTACCATTAGGTATTGTATTGTTTTTGTTTCTTATTTTCAACTTCTATGTCTTCTACCTATAAAGAACTCTAGCTGTAGTAGGTTAATTTATGAAGTAGATCCTTTTCTCTTCCATAACCTTTTTCCTTTCCAACAGGACTTAACTCCTGCACCAGTATTTCCCCTTATTGTTGGAGTTTCGGTGATTGGTCTTTTTATCAGTATGCCAAGGTAAGGCAGCACTTTTAACCCCATTATGTTCTTGCTTCATGAATTAGCATAATTTTAAATGGACTCTGGTTATTAATTATTATTTTTCTTTATTATATTGTACTGAAGATTGAAGGATCTATACCAAGCTGCAATGGGAATTCCAACACCTGGGTTTATTGTGACTGCGAAAAAGGAAGCACGGAAGCCAGTTGTGAGAAAGAAGACATACTGAAGCCAGTTGTGAGAATGAAGACATACTGAATATCCGTTTTGCAGTCATTATGGGATTACACTAGTAACATAAGGATAGGTAAAAGTACAAACAAAGGGAAGGAAAGGGATGATGGAAACAAAGAAAGGGAAAAGCTCAACTGTCTGGATGGGTTTATTGCCACTGTAAAAGGCATCTCCGTGTAGTAAGAAGGATAGAAGAGATCCCATTTTTCATCGACGCAAGGGCTTAAAAATTGACAACTAAGGCTAGTTGAGGGTTTTTCTTTTCTTTTCTTTTTCTTTTTTTAACTTCCTTAGGACCTTTGGCGCGATTATATTTACAATTTTGTATGTTCCATCTTGAAAGGAGGGGCTGTTTTGTATGTACCCATTTGAAGAAATTTATTAAAATAGCACAAAACTTAATGCAGTCGATTTTATATAAATTCCAGCTCTTCGATGCCATGGGAACAATTGGAATCGGATGATCATTCGTTTCAAGCGGGATCTACTTTAGACTAGAATATTCACCTGGTTCGGGTAAATGCCTTGGGACACCATCTTGCTCGGTTTGTGGAATCTTTTATTTTTCACTTCGAGACGCTGCACCCGCACTAATTTGTTTAACTTGGTACGTTATTTATAGTTATATTAACTAGTTATACCATAGGACAAAACTAGTATCTTACTCCCAATGGTTTGTAACTTTGTATCAAAATCGATCAGTTGAATCTGCGCAACCACAAAGTACACTCTTTTTGAGCCGATATGAAGTCTGAAAGTATCATATCACTTCATTTAGCAGTTGATGAGAGATCGTTCCCTGAGAGCATTTGATTTATTTGAGTAGATGAAGAAACAAAGAAGGATTGAGAAAAGCGTGATTAAAATAAGAAAAAATAAGAAGAAGACAAACCACAGACGTCGAGAAGGGGTGAAGGGGAGAGCATACAGGTAAGGAAAAGAAAAAGATACAAATATGCGCCAAAAATTTGGAATCTTTTAGCCTATCTAATTTACAACAGGGGCTTCAGCTTCAACAATAAAAAGAAGCATTTACACCATCGAATTACTTTTCCGTTAAATCTAAGGTGAAAGTGAAAAAAAAATAAAAATAAAATTGGGAGTATCTTGCACCACTCGGACCCTAAGTTATGATATTATAAAAATGGAAAATTTACACAAATAACCTTAAAAAATTTGTTATTTTCACAACTAACCCCTCAACTTTTTTTCCTATCAACATTAGCCAATATTCATCCCTAGTACCGAAACTACCCCTCCCATAACTCTCCCTCCCATAAATCGCGCGCGACATGTGCGATAGGCGCGTGCGACAGGCATGTATGTCGCACCAAATTGCAGTGGCCTTTGTTTTTTGGTGAAGTCAATTTCCATTTTTTTTAAATGCAATGTAATAATGTTATAAATATTACAGATACATGGCGAAATCAGAAGTATCGAAAAATAAATTAGGCAGTATGTATTTTGCTTATGCCGATTATTTTCCAGGTCGAATTTCGAGCATGCGTAACTTACCTACGGTTGTAAAAGCCATCGAGCGAAAATTAACAAAGCGACAGTTGCATATGTTCAAGAAGGACATATTTGGGCATTTCTTGGAGTGTCGAAGCTTTTCATTTAGTGGTGTAATTTTGTACAATATTTTGCTTAGGCAAGTGGCCCATGAAGAAGATGAAGAAGACAGTAGGGAGGATCAATTATGGTTTCAAATTGGTGAGCATTTGATTCACTTGTCAATTGTTGAATGGTGCCTGGTTACTAGGCTTTCCTGTGGTGTAGATAGGACACTAAAAAAATAAAAAAATGCATAGACTACTGAATACATATTTTGATGGTTTGCATCGCAACATCAATCACGACAAACGACCCTATGGATAATTGCGGAAGTACTGTATATCATCTACTTCGTCAAGCCATGAGAAATTGATTTAACAGTGACTTTTTCTTCCATTTAGCCTCGATGGGATGGCTAGGCGATGAGATAATTATATTTTCGACGTTCTTTGAGTGTTTTGGATTTGGGTATAATTTTTTTAAAATCAAAATGTTTTTGTTCCGCTACAGTATATTCACGCATATTTTCACTTTATTAGCGAGGAACAACGACAGTATCTGAATGCCTTAGTTCAACGTGTCACACATATTGACATATTTTTTTGGGTAATGTGCCGAGATAACTTATAATTACCATTTCTATTTGTTTATTATTGCCTTTAAGTTTTGTTAATTTATGCTACTTTCTTGGTTATCCATGTACTAAGTGTTCTTAAATTAGTTATGGATTAACGGGGATTGTGCGGTCAATTTATTAGTCTACGACGACCGCTTGAATAACTATATTTGTGGGCGACAGCACAGTATATCCAAACTAATGACGGATGTCGATATAGTATGTATGTTATTGCATTTCACAGCCATAATCAAAATATACAAGTTATCATTTTTTGTTGGTTGTTTGTCAATTTCATATATAACGAACATTATTAATTAACGATACGTTTTTATATACAGTTACTCATCCATGTTAACTTGGATGACCCGCATTGGGTACTAGCCCGAGTAGACTTTTATAAAAATAAAGTCTGGATTTATGACTCATTACTGACATTTCGCGACGACAAAAGATACAAGTTGAAATGCAAGCCGCTTGAAGTTATCTTCCCTTGATGGTTGGAATATGTTGGCTTTTACAACATCCGACCTGAGTTGCGGAGTGCCAACCCTTGAAAAGTTGTCGCAGTTAAGAGCGTGCCACAACAAGAGTCCAGAACCGGCGATTGCGGTATTTTTTTTATTGATATTTACGATGTATTTAATGTTCAGGCTTAAATTAGAGTTTAACAGTAGTCATGGGGAGTACTTTAAAAATAAGATTGCAGTTAACATATTTAATGACGATATTGTATTGTAAGCCGTTGTAGGATCGAATGTTGAAACATGAATTTTTATTTTAATTTGCGCACTTAAGTTTATATAATTTTAATACTCATATTTTAATATTAAGAATAAAATAAAATTTCATGACATATAAGTGTACAATACACAAAAAATAATAACAATTTTAACCAAGGAATCAGTTATGAAACAATACAACTAACTTCGACTTGACGCAATGGGATTCTTACATCGCTTACGGTTATGACCCAATTCATTACACTGCCCGTATCTAACAATCTGCCGGTTAATGTCTTCACCAATCGAGGGCATTCTAAGCTCTTTCAACCAAGTAGTGGTGCCTCAACTGGTGGATATACTTGCATCTCTTGAATTTCGTCTGAAACTTTCTAATCAGTGACGTCGGCAACCAGCTCCACTGGTTGTGCATAAGCCATCGCCAACGATTTTGTAGTGTAAAAGTCTTAACAAAGGTTAATGAAATCCACTCGGACAATTAGACACGCCACAATTGCATGAGCACATATAAGCTGATCAAGCTGAAACACTCTGCAGGAGCAAGTTTTTTTTTTTTGCAGGTCAACTAAACATTCCTTAATCTCACCACCTACAACTTGAAATCGATGCGGAGACACTGGCCGAACGATCATTCTTTCAGCTATAGTTCTCCTCTGAATGACTATTTCATCCGCCCATGTTGTTAGCAGAGTACTTATCGATTCAACTACAATTTTTCTATTATAAAACCATTGCTTCAATGTTTTCCTAAAGTAATCAACAAGATGAGTAACATGAAATTTTCGCAGTTCTCTCATGAAAGAATTAACACTCTCCGCGATGTTGGTGGTAAGTATGTGAAATACAAGTTATACAACCCAAGAGGGGGGATGAATTGAGATTTTAAAAATATGCAATACAATTCGCACAATAATTTAATCTATTACCTTAATCAAATAAAAAATAATAAATTCAATCAAGCACAATATTAAAAGAGTAAGGGAAGAGAAAACAAACACAAAGCTTTTTACGTGGTTCGGCTATCCCTGCCTACGTCCACGCCTCCAAGCTCACCTGGCTTGAGGATTTTACTATCCAAGCCTCCCAGGCTTCAAATGTTTACAATTGACTTTTAAGGTGTCAATGGACCTTTACAACAAGAGATTATCTCCCCAATCTCTTCACCCCAAGTGTTTCTCACACTTGTACACTCACAATTTGATGAGAAATGAAAATCACAACAATGAAACTCTCTTTAAGAGTGGATAACAAATTATAGCTCAATAATGATTCAACAAATGATGATTTATGAAATGGAAGCCCAATATATGTTATATAATCTTGTTTATACTTGCATTAGTTCTTAAAATGAAGTTGCAGTTGAGTTTTTATAGTTAAAGCCTGAAAACTAACCGTTATAGACAAATTCCCGCAACCAAGCGCTTAGCCGCTTGATTTATCCGGCTAGCTGCTTGTAACAGTGATATTACCGTTAAATTTGAATTTTACTACAGTAAAATTACACTTTAGCCCAAAACTTTATGTAATTATACTATGGCCCAAAACACCATAAAACTTTACAAACAATTCCAATTTCAGAACTTCTAAATAATACTTAACATCCCTAAACTTTTTAAAATTATGATATCTTCCAAATATAATAATATTTTAAAAAATGTCCTTTTTAAATTTAGCATAATACCCATAATTTTTAAAGTTTTTAAAACCTTTCACTTTAGTCCAAAATTTGAAAATATAAGATTTTCCTCATGCAGCTAGCCGCTAGCCTCAGGCGGTTAGCCGCTTCCTCTCTATCCAATTTGGGATTTCAAGTGTTTAGATTTCATTTGGTTCTTCAAACTTTCATATATTATAGTATGGCCCAAAACGTTTTAAAACTTTGTAAATAAGTCCAAATCTGAAATTTAAAATAATATTTATCAAACTCAAAGATTGTAAAACTTTTCATTCAAATCCAAATTACTCAAATCCATAAAATATTCTATCTTATAAATATAAAACCTTTTAGTTCATGAAAAGTAATTATTGAATTAATCTCTTGAGCTTCTCAAATGTTAAATTATGCATAAATTAAATCATATCGACTTTATAAGAATTTGTCACAATAATTTATCCGTTGAGTTCTAAACTTTATTATTTGATTTCGTCGTTGTCCGATGAGTGTCTTGAGCTTGATTTCATTTGATTCACTTGCATAAATATTATTCTTCCAAAACTAGTGAAAATGTAAAATATAATGTTTATTATATCACTTAAGACACATATTTGTTATCATCAAAATTACATTATGTGTAGCATTTTAGGCTAACAGTATGTTGTACCTCCTACCTTCAAACTGAGACCTTACCCAATTACACGTACCAACATTATTTTCTAAGTAATCAGCCGCACCCGAATAGATCATCCACAACCGTTCAAGTTGTCTTTTAAATTCCTTGTGTTCATATGCTTTTGCCGCATTAATAAAGGCATGCTCAAATTCATCCTAACCCTTAACTTAATGTTACCTTTCACATAGTAAAAACAAACACCATGAGTTGCATTGTGAAATACTTTCAGAACGGCTCTTCTTATGGCGGTGTATGGATCAAAGATAATTACCAATTCAGGTCTATCGACAATCACTCCATGTAACTTCATCATAAATTATTCCCAAGCATCATTGTTTTCTGAATTCATAACTCTAATGGCTAACAGATACAATTGATTAATACCATCCAGACATTGCTACGAACATACTTCCAGAATATAACCCCTTTAAATGAGTACCATCTACAGTAATGACAGGCAGAATGTACTGCATATCTGCTCGATGGAAGATCCAAGTGATACAAAATAGTACAAGAAATTACCATCTTCATCCCGCTCGAGGTGAGTGACTGTATCCTCATTCGCTTTAGTCAGTACGCGAGAGTATTTAGGGAGCAAGTTGTATGACTCTTCAGGGTTGTCTCGAACTATTTCAACACCAACTTCTCTGGCCCGATATGCCTGCTGGTATGTTAACTAAACACCACATTCCTGTTGTATGTATGCTTTAATGCCATTCGGAGTATAAATCCTCTTGTCTTGAATATATTTATCTGCCATAATATGAACAACAACCTAACTCCTTACTTGATGACAACCGTCAACCAATACCTCATTATGACAAGTGTGCACATTGTCAATTCTCCGCACCACCCAAAGAATATTTTGTTCGTTTGAACTTCTAGTTGCTCAAATACGCCATTTACATGATTCCGAATAACAGTGAGGCTCGAAACGTGTCGTTGTAGAGCGTGCAATCTCAAAATCAAACTTATCCTTAAAGGCAACCTTGCGCAGTTGTAATATAAACTCATTCTTTTCAGCAAATAGCTTACCCACACTGATATCATCTGAGTCACAACTACTAAGAAAGCTTGGTCCAACTATATTCGAAAGTAAAATTGGAGCAAGACTTTTGAGGGGGTCAATCCTCCTTATCGATCGAACCATTGGAGGAATAGATCTATTACCTCTGTTATTCACAAGAATATCGTCTTCACACTCATCCTCGTGCTGAAACTACAGAATATTGGAAGGATCGACTCCTTCATCATCACCTGCATTATTGAAATGAATGCCCTTCATACTGTTAGAAGGTTCTGCACAAATATTTTCCCCTTCTGTCTCATCATGCAAATCATCATTATCTTGGAAATCATTGTTGTGACACGGAGAATACCGTTGCTCCAACGGCGTCGTTAGTGGTAACACATCTTCTCCAACATCCTCTAATATAATGTCGTTGTTATTAATGTTGTCATAATTATCGTGGATTGGAGAGTAATATTGCTGCAGCGACATTATCCTTGGCAACACCTCTTCTTCATTATCAGGGCCAGGCATATTTGCTCTAAAGAAAGTTTCTGTTTCGACATGTGGCTCAATATCTTCGCTCGGTACTCGAGGTGATGTGGTAACGAATATAAGAATGCATCCATAATTAGCCACATTAGATGCCATATGCAACACAACCCTCACGATTTCATCATCAAATATATCCATAGATAATGCACATATACGATATAATTTGTTACTAGACCTCAAAGTTGTCTTTATTGTAATACTATATTCATTAGGATTTAATTGTAACACCTCATATACTCTTACCAAAAACTGATCAAACAGACAATTTTTCCCGACAAAAAAAACTCTATTTTTACCATTCACATACTCCATACAGCCATCCTCTAACGTATTCCACCAACCATCATAACACAATTCAAGCACAACTGAATCCATTAAACTTGAAATTATAAAAGACAAATTATGTACGCACTATCAAAATAATAAAGAATGCAATGAATCTGTTTTTTAGTGCGACAAGATGTGTGTCGCACAGTTTTTGGTGCGACTGGCAAAAGGCAGAGTCGGTGAATCTGTCTTTTGGTGCGACAGGCAAATTTTGGTGCGACAGGGTGCCTGTCACGCGAAGTTTGGTGCGACAGGGTGCCTGTCACGCGAAGTTTGGTGCGACAGGCTGTCCGTCGCACCAAAAGGCAGATTCCGTGAATCTGCTTCAGCTTGTTGCACCAAAAGGCAGATTGTCCCACGCACCAACCAACCGCACTGAAACTCTCTCGAAAGTTTAGAAAATAACTCATACCACTCAGTGATGCCGATTGGTGTTGGATCCGGATGGATTACGATTGGATTTCACTTTTATCGTTCGCCGTCAGTGTTTACCGTTGCCTTTTGCCATTGCCGGTGATGATTCAAGAGTGTAAATCTGCATTTGATTTGATAAAAGGGGAGAAAAAAAGTTATTTTTGGTTTGTAAATAAGGGTAATTTAGGGAGAAAAGCGTGTGTTTGGCTAATGTTGATAGAAAAAAAATTATAGGGTTAATTATAAAAAATGGCAAAAGTTTTATTGTTATTTTTTTAAATTTCCCTATAAAAATAAGAATGTGGCATAAGCGAAATGGAAAATTTATATAATTATGGCATATTTCGCAATAATAACAAATAGTGATATTTAAGGCTTGTTCGGTACCATCTTTGAGACTTTGTTTTCATTATCGTTTTGAGAGTACAGAGATAATACATGTTCAATGAGCTGGATTCTAAAAAAGATTACAAAGAAGAAATTTAGATTCACTTTTATAATTGTTAAAGTGAGAATATATTTAATATGTTCTCCACGTATTACAAAACTTATAAACTCAAACATAAATTAAAAAACAAAATCCAAATGCTGTCAGCCTTATCTCTTCATCCTCATCTTTTCGTCCAACCGCTTTGATTCTTTCTCCTTATCTCTCTCGATCTACTCATAGTGGTTATTACTCTCTCTTGGTGTGCCCAAATCGGTTGTTGTACTCCATCTTCGCTGTTGCTATTGTTTCTACTTCGTCTCCACCGTTGCTGCTTCGTCTATGCCATTGCCACTACTGCTCTCTCGGATCTATCTCTACTATTGTGAGTTATTGGTATTTTTTTTTATTTGAGTAAATTTTTAGTAATTATTATTTCTTTTGTAAATGTGGTTTTATTCTTGTTTAGAATTAATTATCTTTTTATTTTGAATTGGTCAATTTATACTATAATATATTTGATTTTGATATGTTCAATTTTAAATCTATGACATGTTGCTGAAATTTTCATGCTATGTTAAATTTGATTAATTTCGAATGTTTAAGCTATGTATATGTATGAACATTTTCTTTAATTTGATTAATAATATATAGATAGATAAATAGATAGATAGTAACATTCGATTTTTATTTATGACATGTTGCTCAAATGGCTTTCATGCAATGTTGAGTTTGATTAATTTCAAAATGCAAGTGATAAGTTCCTTAAGGACTTTGATGTGGAAGATATAGTTACCAATGACGAAGGAGATATCAGTAGGCCGTTTATTGATGTTGATTTATCTCTAGAAGCGTTGTAAAGATAAATGCTACAAGAGATAGAATTGTAACTTTTACGTGGTACGATTACACACGTAATACATGATGTCCATCTTATAATTTTTTATAATTATTTCGTTTAAATCATGTGTTGTAACTTGTATCTTAATTATAGTGTAAAAGTAATGATAATGTAATTTTTTTTTATTAATGCTAATACTAAAATTTTATTATCATGTGATTTTTTTATAATTATTTTGTTTAAATTATCTATGGTATGTCTGTGTATGTATTAATTAAACTATTATTTTCGAACTATAAATATGACTCAAATATTTAATAAAAATTATTTTTAAATATAGTACTACCGAACACGTATTCATTATTTTAATTATTTTCAATTGTCTACCGAATTCATATTAGTGCTTTTAGTTTTAAAGTACAAGATGCATAAAAATGATAGGAGATGCATACTTAACAATTATAAAACATCATTTTCATTCTCATTTTTATTTTCAAAAATAAGAATTCAGAAACAATACCAAATAGCCACTAGCCTTCTGAATTTATATATCAGCCAGATTTTTTTAATCATTCTAATCATTTTCATAATTATCCTCATTAAAAGTAAATAAATAATGACAATAATTATATTTATTTTGTTCTCTCTCATCAATTCTTTCTCTCGACCATCACCAACACCTCTTGCTATAAATCCCATTGGCTTTGTAGAATCATTTTATAAATTTCATCTCATGTATAATTTCTCAAATTTCTCTTCAATCCATTTTCCTTTTTAACTTCTCCAACAACGCAAAGAGAGATAGCGAGAGTGATGCAAAAGAACGGCATGTATATCCAACAAAATGACTCCGGATTTGGTATCCACAAAACTTTGTTGATGATGATGGTTGAGAAAAAAGAACCGGTACAGACTTAATGATCGCTCCAAATTTTATTTTTATTTTTTTACGTTTTTGTTTCAGTTATGAAAGTGGTGGATTTTTTATTTGATGACAAACAAAGAAAAAAAAAATATTTTGTGAACTAAAAGGATCTGAGAGATGAGATAAGTATGAAAGTAAATACGGTTAATTCAAAATTAGGGTTAATGAGATAAAAGTCGTTGACTGCAAATATCACTGCTTCTAATAAAATTTATCGAGCCGAAAAAGGAATGGGCCAGATTTCCACTTGGAATTGAGACAAACCAACTTTTCAGATTCTACCTTAAATGGATGGGTAGATATAGGAGCAGTGACCTCTCTCATAAGCCTAATCTTGTTTTTTCCCATTGTGGAGTAAACTTACTTGGGCCTCAATCTACCTGCTCCCACCGTGTTGGAATTGCTGTAGCCCGTACAAAGGTGTAAGCGTGCGCAACCTTCACATTTTCTTAATTGACATATCACTCCTGCGGTAAAAATATAGAGTTCTTGAAATAATAATGATGATAATGATAATAATAATAATAATAATTTTAAAGATTATACAAATAAAATTTTCCAAGATGAAGTCGCCATTTCTGCATATGGCGTCGGGTGACCAACAAGGAACTGGAATTTAGAATTTTGCAGTTTGAATAATTTTAGCATATATAAACAACTGGAGTAATAAATTATTACATGTATATATTTAATTATTGGAAAAGTATTTCAAGCTCAAATCCCTGTATTTCTCAGTTCTCACGGAACAGCCAGCTAAGATGCATTCATGGATACCTACCGCGGCCAGTTTCTTTGAATCCGTTGATCCACTGTTGAATGTGCGGAAAAAGTTGTGACGTAAATGCAGTCATTTACGGGTATTGTTATGCTCACTACTCCGTGACAGAAACCGAGTTGTTGCGCAATCACAATAAGCATATTCTTCAGCCAAGGTCTACTCCTGTTTCAATCTCACCGTTAATTAATTGCTCACACAGACTGTGCTGACGCCAGGCAAGTCGGAGCTCCTCCGTTGATTCATCCACGCTGCGTGTAGGTCCCACAGGCATCATGCACGGTCCTGAGTCAGTAGAGTGCGGTAGGTCAATGGACCAATCTTTTTTCCGCTATTTGAGCAAATTTTGCCAAATTAAAATTACCAAATGAAGCCCAAAATGGTCACAAAAAAAAATGTTGTGGGACCCAAGAGACGTAGATTCCAATGTCTGAACCAACAACTCTCCAACTCAGCTAAGTTTTGTTACTATTCACAATCTCTCTCTCGCTCTCTCTCCAAATCTTATCGCTTCGCTCTCTCACTCCCAAATATCCTCGACAAAAACAATGGCCGCTTCATCTCCTTCCTCTCTCACCAAACCCCTCCTAAACCCTCTTTAGCCTCCAGAACGCTCCTGTCTTGTATCTATCGTATGTACGTATACACGTATTTATCTACAAAAATTGGGGAGTTTGACCAGAATGGCGTCAACGCCGCCGCACTGTTCAATCACGGCGACAAAGCCGTACCAAAATCATCAGTATCCACATAACCATCTCAAAAACAATCACCACCGTCAATCACACCAACCAAGCTCTCACCCTCACTGGACTTCTCATAAGGTCTCCCTCACCAAACCCCCTCTCTCCCCCTCACCCCGCAATGCGCCTAAGGCGGCTGCTACCTCCACGACCGTCACCCCAAACCCTAAACCTTTCCATTCACTCTCTCCACTTCCCTCCTCAAAATCCGAACTTGCTCCTGATTTCTCCGGCCGCCGGTCCACTCGCTTCGTTTCCAAAATGCACTTCGGGCGCCCCAAAATTGCTATGAGCACGCGCCACTCGGCAGTAGCTGAAGAAGCACTTCACCACGTCACTGCTTTCGCTAGAGATGACGTGTCTCTCGGTGATATTTTGAAAAAGTTCGAGTTTAAGCTCTGTGGTGCTGACGACTACACGTTCCTGCTTAGAGAGCTTGGAAACCGAGGTGAGTGGTCAAAGGCCATCCGATGTTTTGACTTTGCGGTCAAAAGGGAGGAAAGAAAGAATGATCAAGGGAAATTAGCGAGTGCCATGATCAGCATTCTTGGTAGATTAGGAAAAGTTGATCTTGCTAAGAACATTTTCGAAACTGCGTTAAATGAAGGTTATGGAAACACTGTATATGCTTTTTCTGCGTTAATTAGTGCTTATGGGAGGAGTGGTTATTGCCAAGAGGCCATAAGTGTGTTTAATTCTATGAAAAGATATAATTTAAAGCCGAATTTAGTCACTTACAATGCTGTGATTGATGCGTGTGGTAAAGGGGGTGTAGATTTTAAGCGTGTAGTGGAGATTTTTGATGATATGTTAAGAAATGGAGTGCAGCCTGATCGAATAACGTTTAATTCTTTGCTTGCCGTGTGTAGTAGAGGAGGATTATGGGAGGCAGCAAGGAATTTGTTCAATGAGATGGTTCATAGAGGGATTGATCAGGATATTTTCACTTATAATACTCTATTAGATGCCATTTGTAAAGGTGCGCAAATGGATTTGGCTTTTGAGATCATGGCGGAAATGCCCGCCAAGAATATCTCTCCCAATGTTGTGACTTATAGCACAATGATTGATGGGTATGCAAAGGCTGGGAGATTAGATGACGCTTTGAATATGTTTAGTGAAATGAAGTTTTTGGGAATTGGGTTGGATAGGGTTTCGTATAATACAGTGCTCTCGATTTATGCCAAACTTGGTAGGTTTGAGGAGGCTTTGCTTGTTTGCAAGGAGATGGAGAGTTCTGGAATTAGGAAGGATGCTGTGACTTATAATGCACTTTTGGGCGGATATGGGAAGCAAGGGAAGTATGATGAAGTTAGAAGAATGTTTGAACAGATGAAAGCAGATCGTGTATCACCAAATCTATTGACTTACTCGACCTTGATTGATGTGTACTCAAAAGGTGGTTTGTATAAGGAGGCAATGCAAATTTTTAGAGAGTTTAAGCAGGCGGGATTGAAGGCTGATGTGGTGCTTTATAGTGCACTTATAGATGCCTTGTGTAAGAATGGTCTGGTGGAGTCAGCTGTATCTTTACTGGACGAGATGACAAAGGAAGGAATTAGGCCTAATGTTGTCACTTACAATTCCATAATTGATGCCTTTGGTCGGTCTGCAACTACAGAGTTTACTGTTGATGATGTCGAAACAGATCTCGGGAAGCAAAAGGAATCAGCAAATTTGGACACAATGGGTAGTCAGGATGACAAGGATGTCCAGGAGGCAGGAAGGACAGATAATCAAATTATAAAAATTTTTGGGCAGCTAGTTGCTGAGAAAGCAGGTCAAGGGAAGAAAGAGAACAGATGTCGACAGGAGATTTTGTGCATTTTGGGTGTCTTTCAAAAGATGCATGAGCTGAAAATTAAACCAAACGTTGTTACTTTTTCAGCCATTCTAAATGCTTGCAGGTAGAGTCCGTTGTCTGCTTATTTCCATCTTCTACAAGGATCGTGCCATATGATCTTATTTTGAAAATTTTGAACTTGGTACAATTATATTTTAATCTTTATCTGTTGGTGGTATATATTTCCCAAAATTTAAGCTTGTTGGTTGTTCTTGTTGCTCCAGCCTAAAGGATGATGTCAGTTGATTTTTTATTTTGCTCTATTTTTAGAATTATGGTGATTTTGGAGCATGCTAGTTTAAACTAACAGCAAGTGTACCTCCTGCTAAATTTGATGGCTGGAACATGACATATCTGAAATGTAACTCTAGTTTAATAATGATCAAGAAAGATATTGTGTTCTTTTTATCAGTATTTGTAAATGTAACTGGTATCTTCCCATGTGCATATTACACGCTATCAGCAAATGTAAGAAGTCTGCTTGCTGTACATCCAGCTTTTGCATGGACGTGATTTAAGTTAGAACAATAATTTCTCAACACATTGAGCCTGACTCGTTCATTTGCCTTTTGACATCAGTTTTAGTTGGTGTCTGTTTGGTATGGCTTATTTAACGGTCATAAGTGCTTATTTAATCTCATAAGTTCTATTAAAAATTGTTATTGTTGTTTGGTTGTTTTTGGAGTAGAGCTTTTAAAGATTAAATTAGTTATTTTGACTTTACTTGTAATAGCTCAAATTTTAGTCTTTTAAGAGCAGATGTTGAAAAGCTTTTTTAAAATGTTAAAATATCTAAAGTATCATTTCTTTATTTCATAATCTTATTTCATTTCTTCAGAACAAAACTTTAAATAACTTGTCTATTAAAGTAATTTTACAATTTTTAATAACAGCTCTCATTGACAACCAAACAACTAAATTTTTTTAGTAAAAGCTTTACTTGTAAAATCTCTACTTAAATAAGCTATATTTGAAAAGCTATACCAAACGGAGCCTTAATTGAGTGATAAATCCCTGTGTTTGGGTTCATCAACATCCAAAATAAAATTTTTGGTTCCATTTTGTGCACTTAAAACAGGGGAAAAAAAGTGCTAACTCTTTTCTTCTGTCATTGTCTGCTTTCGTCTTTTTCATTTATAAGTTTAAAATAATAGTGGATTTTATTCACACTCTCTATCTTTACGTGCAGCCGTTGTAATTCATTTGAAGACGCCTCAATGTTATTGGAAGAGCTTCGTTTGTTTGATAATCAGGTCTATGGTGTGGCACATGGACTTCTTATGGGTTATAGGGATAATATTTGGGTTCAAGCCCTGTCCCTCTTTGATGAAGTAAAGCTGATGGACTCTTCTACTGCTTCTGCCTTTTATAATGCTCTGACTGACATGCTCTGGCACTTTGGTCAGGTTAGTTTATATTATAGCTGCCAAGTACGTGTTCAGTTAAAGCTCGGTTGGGTTTCTAACGATTTTTTGTTATTCCACAGAAACGAGGAGCCCAACTGGTCGTGCTAGAAGGTAAACGTCGGCAAGTATGGGAGAATGTGTGGTCTGAGTCGTGCTTAGATTTGCATCTCATGTCTTCTGGCGCTGCTCGAGCAATGGTTCATGCATGGTTACTGAACATACACTCAATTGTGTTTGAAGGTCACGAATTACCAAAACTGTTAAGGTATATGATTATTTGCCTTTCTATTGCAGATGAATGTTTGCTTTTATTAAAATTTCACTTAAATTGGATATACTTAAGCTGCTCTTTTCTTTAGCATCTTGACTGGATGGGGCAAACACAGCAAAGTTGTTGGTGATGGTGCTCTAAGGCGAGCTATTGAGGTGCTCCTCACTGGAATGGGTGCACCATTTTGGGTTGCAAACTGCAACTTAGGCAGATTTATATCACCGGGACCCATGGTCGCTTCTTGGTTAAGAGAATCTGGCACGTTAAAGGTGCTTGTTCTTCATGATGATAGAACTCATTCAGAAAATGCGGGGTTTGATGAAATGCTCAATATGCAGACTCTTACCTTGTAGCTGTTCGAATCTGTTTACTTTTTATTTTTACTTTTATTTTTATTTTTTTCCCATTTCCCTACATGTTTATAGTAGCATCAGAAAATGAACATATACAGCTTCATCTCTCTGTTTTGTGCTCTATCGATCTCTCATTCTCTCTTATAAATCCTTTTTTTGTAGTTGTGTTGCTTTTAACGTGCTATTGCTGCAGTGTTCTGTCAGATGATCCAGGCAGAAAGAAACCACAATGGATCCATGTACTTAATATTTTTCTTCTGAAGGTAGTAATCTCGACTATTATGAATAGCTCTCGTAAAATATGTTTTTTTGTTCACATAATGTTAATATGTTTCTCAGCAAGGCATAATAATGTATTTTTGTCGTCTCTGAGACTCTGCCTTAGCCCTGCCAGTGCTTTGAAAAAAATTACTGGGTAAATATTAATTAATATACTGTTGGCCAAACAAACAGCTGAAAACTGTAGGTCACACTGAGAAACAGGCAGGGAGACATTTACTCATTTATTTCATCGAAATTACGCCCCAAATGATCCGATACTTTGTCGCATCAACGGCGCTCATAAATAGTCACAATTGGTGCTGAACTAATATGTTATGCCTCACACTCGTTTTACGTTGGCTGTATGACGGGTACGGCCGAGATTGATGAGTCATATACATGCCGTTAACATCATCGTAGTTGCTAGAGACGTTTATTGGCTTCCTATTCTTACGCGATCAAGTTTCCATGGTCACACATTCGTTTACATCTGTTTTATCAAATCCTGGTTTCAGAAGGCAAAAAGGGGAGAGAAAAAAGCAAAAGAAGAGAAAAGCATACCATATGCAATTTCCGTCTTCCACTCCACGAAAACAAAACTCGGTGGTACTCGTTTCCAAAAGCTATAGAATTGTGCTAACAATCGTGTGATTGGATCAGCAGGAATACATAATACATGCCGAACGAACCTTTTACTACCCGCGTACGCCCTTGTTTCGCCGAGGGGCGGCATGCTTATTGATTAAAATTTATCCCATCTTGTTGCTATGATCTTCCATGATTTAGACTTATTTGTTTCATTGTTTGTTCCCTCCTGCTGTAAGTCGTCATCCATATTGCGCGTGACATTCAGAATAAAAGATAACTTCGCATGTGTAGTTTTTGGGCCCTGGCGGAAAGTATGAGGCGCGAAGTGATGGCCCATCACTCTTCAAATTTGCTTTCATTATCTTTGGGGCTTAAGCCCATCCAAATCAAAACTAATGAGCCCAAATCTTCAAAGTCAGAGCTCCCCGCCACTGGTTAGATAAATTGGGGTTATACATACATTGACCGTACACGTACCCAACTCAATTGTCAAACAGTGTGGCCCACGCAATAAACTCCTCCTCCCTGGTGCTTCTTCATTCTGTGCTGTGCCCCAGTGCTTACCAACCCAAAAAGCAGGTAGCGAAGTTTTAGCAAGATACGTAACGTACTTGTCTAACACTAATTTGAAACCAACTGCACTAATGGCTAGTGGAGTAGCTTTTATGGACTCGGGAAATCCGTAACGGAGGCACGTACAATCCACTGACTCATTACACTGGGTTAGAGTAATAACATAATTGTGGTGAGATCGATCTAACCCTCTAGGTGCTTTGTTAATGGCCTTGATATTCAATTACTATTTGGATTTTCCTTCTAATGCCCTTTAGTACAAAGCTCATATTGCATTTCCACGTTTTCTACTGGCAAGAGAAAGACCTAGCCAAAGGTTGGTATTACGTTGTTGAGGGTTGCTGTTTAATTACAAGTGGCACCGCCCCCAAGTTTCCTGTTGACGATTCATCACAGTGAGCACTCCGGGGAATCAGGAGTGGTGCAATGTGCTTTCATCAATATCAGAATTATGACTCGTATCCGCCACTTCCTTTCGCACAGTGCAGTAATCCTCCCTTATAAATAGGCATCTTGATGCAAAATATGCGGCATCAGATTCAGACGAGCTGGCATTGCAACTCTTCATTCTCTTTATTTGTTTTCTGCGATCATTGTTTTGCCTACTCTTCAATAAGTCCTTTTTAGAGGAACATGGCGACGTTCTTAAGAAATGTTGGGATGTATGCCATCACATTATTCATGCTGATAGCTGTAGTAGGAATAACTGAAGGGCGGCGAATTGAGAAAGAAAGTATGACTATGCACAAGGACCGTGGTGGTGCTATTGCACGGTGTCCAACTAATGGTGCTGCAGTTGGTGTTGCTGCAAGTGGCATTGGAGATAGTAAATGGGGTTGTGGCAGAGGTGGTGGTGTAGGGGCAGGTGGGGGAGCTGGAGGTGGAGTGGGAGGAGGAATAGGAGCAGGTGGTGGAGTTGGAGGAGGTGCAGGTGGAGGGGGCGGCACTGGAGGTGGGAGAGGTGGAGGCGGTGGTGGTGCAGGGGCAGGTGGTGGAGTTGGAGGGGGTGTAGGTGCAGGTGGCGGCGTTGGAGGAGGTGTTGGTGTAGGGGGCGGAGGTGGAGTGGGAGGAGGTATAGGAGCAGGTGGTGGAGTTGGAGGAGGTGCAGGTGGAGGGGGCGGCACTGGAGGTGGGAGAGGTGGAGGCGGTGGTGGTGCAGGGGCAGGTGGTGGAGTTGGAGGGGGTGTAGGTGCAGGTGGCGGCGTTGGAGGAGGTGTTGGTGTAGGGGGCGGAGGTGGAGTGGGAGGTGGTATAGGAGCAGGTGGTGGAGTTGGAGGAGGTGCAGGTGGTGGGGGTGGCATTGGAGGTGGAAGAGGTGGAGGCGGTGGTGGAGGTGGAAGGGGAGGTGGTGGTGTAGGAGGAGGCGGAGGAGTTGGCGGAGGTGCAGGAGGAGGTGTTGGTGGCGGTGCAGGAGGAGGCGGAGGTGGTGGTGTAGGAGCTGGCGGCGGAGTTAGTGTAGGTGCCGGTGGAGGTGTGGGTGCGGGAGGAGGTGCAGGTGGAGGCGGTGGCGCTGGTGCTGGAGCCGGTGGTGGTGTAGGAGCTGGCGGCGGAGTTAGTGTAGGTGCCGGTGGAGGTGTGGGCGCTGGAGGAGGCGTAGGTGGAGGTGGTGGCGCTGGTGCTGGAGCAGGTGGTGGTGTTGGAGGTGGCGCCGGAGCAGGTGGTGGTGTTGGAGGAGGTTTAGGTGGAGGTGGTGGCGTTGGAGTAGGTGGTGCTGTTGGAGGAGGCGTTGGAGCAGGTGGTGGAGTTGGAGGTGGTGTTGGCGTAGGTGGTGGAGTTGGTGTTGGTGCTGGCGCAGGTGTAGGTGCTGGTGCTGGTGCCGGTGTCGCCGCAGCCGGTTCCGGTTCGAAAAGAGTGGAAGGCATTGGAAATGTGCGTGGACATGGTGATGACAAAGGTGCTGCAGGTGTGCATGGTCATGGCGATGGATTTTAAATGATTTTGTTGCAATATCATTAGAAGGTCATAATGTAAGCTCCGTATATACATGCAACGCTTGCATGGGATGGCATAGCTATTACTAATTTGGGACTTGTAAGCATATCAATGTTACGTGATGAATCGAAAAATAATAAATAATGGAGAATAAAGAGATGTTTAAATTTGGATTGCCTTTTATTCCAACCAATTAAGTTTCGTTTCTTTTTTCAGTCTGTTTGTTTTGATGAATTAATGATGACCATGTTATGAATAGTTGTCACTTTTTAAGATTAATATTCTCATTATAAAATCAAATTTTACAAGAGAACTCATATTCGGAACTGATCAGGATGAATATTAATTAAAGACTAAGAGGAGAAGTGAATTAATAAGAATTTTTCTTTGTTAGTTTAAAATAAAATTGATAAATGAACAGCAACACAAAGGTACTGCAGTTAACGCATATTGATTATGAGCAATAAGAAATTAACAGCAACGGATGCAGTCAATATAATTAAATAAATACACTACAAGACCGCAGGTTGTTTGGCAATCCACCCGTCCTGTTCTATGAATGAATTATCCGTAAATTTTTTCACTTCATCAACGCTGAGATGCTTCTCCCAACGCACACGCTTGGATGTGTCAGCTCCAGCTCCTCTGCAACGTGCCTCCGCATACTCAATATTTTCTCTACAGTTGCAAATTACAGAAAGTGTCCGTACAATTAGTATTTAATTTCTCTGCGATCGAGCATATTCAATATATAGAGTATATGAATTAAAATTAATTTAATTTAAAAGTCTTACTCATGCTCAACGTAGTTCCATGCATTCCAACCTTGAGGTTCCACCATATCTGTTAGCACTGAATTAACGATAATAACTCTTGAAAAGGCTCCATAAGCTCTTCCAAGATAAGCTTTACCACTCCCAAGAAACTGACAGCTTGTGAAATACAAAACCACTGGGATCATCTGTAGAATTTCTCCCCTGAGCTGTTATATAGCCATAATCTTTTTCTGGAAGGTACTCTTTTAATGTAACATTTACTACACAATTCTGCGAATCACAGTACGTAGGCGCGTAAGATTTTTACCATTCATTATCAAATTCATTTAAGTTAATTTTATATATAATATGACAGCCGGTACTTTACGTCAACCAAAAAATTTTTTTTTATTATTATTATTTGTTATATACTTACGCGATAGATAGACTGGCCATTGCCAAAAATGAAATCAATTGCACCTTCTATGTAACATTGATGGAAGTAATGGCGGCCGTGGTCGTCAAACAAGGTATCTTGCAGGCCTGCAAAACCACAGTTATAGAAAGCTGATTTATCCCCTGATATTCTTGCAGCCAAAGCTTGTTTTACTTCCACTCTCTCTTGGTTCTGACGGTGGCTAGGCGGCACGTTATACGTATTCTGCATGTTAATATTGTTCAAATTAAACGCACATACATGATTAAAACATATATACATAAGCTACCTGCTAGCCAATTATATTTATCTATCTAGCTACCTGAAACAAAATGCCCTTAGCAACTACATTTTCGGAAAGGGAAGTGAAAGTAGGGCGCCTGATGGTGGTGTCTTGGTCGCCCCATTGGATTTTTGTGGTCCCACTGCCTGCTCCTTCAAGAAATATGCACGGTTTGTTCTGTGGAATTGTAACCTTTTCCCTGTATATACGTGCATGTAACAAACAACACACACCTCTCGAAATAAATTAACCAATTGACACGATTAAGCTCGTACAAATGTACTCGTGCATATATGAATGTGTGTGATTATATATATATATATATATAAATGGGTTTTTACTGATATATTTCAGGAGAAATTTGAATGCGTATCCACTGATCGTTGTTGACGGGAATGAAGTTGATGGCATCTTGAATCTTTGTGAAGTTTCCCCCACCAGAACGAGATACACTAATGGTATACGCCACTTTAAGTGGATTGGCATTATTCAATTTACAATCCAAGGCTGTGGAGACATTGGAAGAAAGCAATAACAAAGTTACAGCAAACAAAAATGAATTTAAATAGTCCATTTTATGTTAACAAATTAAGAATACTTTCTTCTTAAAAAAGATAACAAAATAAAGAAGCTTTTGAAAGAACAGTTTGATAGAGAATAATTCTACAGGATATGGCTATGTTATGTTATGTAAAGAGACCAAATGTACATGTTATATAACCATGTAAACAGCTCCATTAGTGCTAAGGAAAAAACAACAAGGTAACCTAGTCTGTCCTATTGCCAGGAAAAGAAATAAAATCTCAATCCTTACCAACTAGATCTCGATTTCTTTCCGGCTCAGTTGAATCCAGGGCAGAGATTTTGTGGGTTAAGTTGGGCGGCAGTCTTTTAACACATTTTTGTTAAGTAATTGTAGGTTAAGCCTAAGCCTAAGCCTAAGCCAAAGCCAAAGCCAAAGCCAAAGCTTTTGTGAAAAAGATGTAAACATAATAAATAATTAATAAAAATAGAGATATTTCAACTTAAATTTTTTACTAAAATTTTGACACAAATTTTATTTTAAGAATCCAATGGTGGATAACTACCATCATTGAATTCTACTTTGATTTTTAATATTTATTATTGAATTGTTTGGGAACAATAATTCAAAATTTGTATCAAAATTTAATGTCAAAAATTTAAGTGAAAATATCCCCACATAGAATTTATTCTCATTTTTATTTTTTTCAGTTCTTAAAAATATTTCACTTTTTAAAAGATCCAAACAAGTCTATTCATTAATTTCCACTTTCTCCCTCTTGATAAACCTTTTTAACAAAATACTTATTCTATTTTTCACTTTTATTTCTTCTATTTTTTTCTAATTGAAACTCATCAACTCTCTAAATAAATTGAGATACTTCAATTGAGATAGTTCTATTAAGTGCAAAGGGAGGGAGACAGGGAAGACTGAAGAGAATAAGTAAAATGTCACTAATTATGTACATATATAGATTTTTTTTTTTCTTTTTTCGGGAAGAGGATTGACCAGTGAGTGGCTGAATTACAAGTAGAAGATTCTATATTTATAAATAAATCAGAAAATTAAAAAAGGGGCAGTTGCAAAAAATGGTGTTAAGGTGATCAATGAATCAGTAATCACAACCTGGTTGTTCAAAAAGTGATTCACTCGCACCGAGTTTCTCTCCCACGGTACACGCTTCGAAGCGTCGGCAGTCGGCACCGGGTCCGCTACATTTTGCCTTCGGGCACGTACCGCGATTAATTACAATTTCACCGTTAATGTTTTAATACATTTTATATTGCAAATTAATTCATCTAGTATCTAGTCTGCGATGAATTTGAGACATGCACACGTCTGAATTATAAAAAAATATCTCCGGAATAGGCTCCATAAGCTATTCCACTGTAAGCTTTGCCAGTTCCATGTCCCCTGGGTTCGTGTGAAGCACTCCTGCTTTGGCCTGTTACATAGCCGTGACTTTGCTCTAGAGTATTTATTCCCACTGTTACATTTATTGTACAACCCAGCATGCACATGCGAAAACAAAAAGATATATATATTATTTAAAAAAATACAAATTTTAATGTAATGCATTTTGTCTTATAGTATATTAAAATATTATATTTTTTTATCTTTTTTTTTTCAACAATATAGATTTATAAATGGTGTTCCTAGTATAATAATATGATGGATGTCGCTTTTAAGTTTTAAATTTTAACCTATTATTGACTTTAATATGATCAGAAATTCTTGATTGGAAACTCATCTATATATTGTATGTTTATAATGTACATTGGATGTAATGCCTATAGCAACATTGTGAGGATTGGAATGTTGTATTAATTTCTCACATGTTGTGAATTAGTATAAATTATTATAATTGTCTTACATTTTATCATACTAATATGTGATTAATAGGGATCGCAGAATTCTCCATGAGTTTGGAGTCTTATGGAGCCCCACCCTAAATGGGGTGAATTTTGAATTTTTTAGAGAATGTGAAAAAAATAATCTTCAAATTCTTAATGAAACGAGGTTTGATTTTGTACTTTCCGCCACATCCATACCCCCATCCCAATCCCTATTATATATGAATATTTTTTAATTTTTGTTCAATAATTTTTGTTTTATCAATTATGATATTGGTTAATAAATTTCTTTTTTATTTGTACTTCATATAAACAGCTTATAACTGAAATATTATCATTCTTATTTAACCCTAAATATTGTTATATCTTATTTTCTCTATCAAGGAACTGCTCTCTTCAAATATTTTTAAGTTTTGATATTATTTCAATATTTTGGAGATCTTTTAAGATGGGAATGATAAAATCATTCCCAATAATTTTTGTTTTATCACAAGTAAAAATTCTTTTTATTTGTACTTCATTCGCATTCTTATTTAACTAAATTTGTTTTAGAAAAAGAAAATGATGTTTTTGATGTGATATTTTTTAAATTGAAAACACGTTTGGCAACTGATTTTCAAATATTACATGAAAATAAAAAATAATAAAAATGTGTTTGGTTGTTTGTCTGAAAATATGAAAAGTAATGAAAATCTGTTTAGCATATTATTTTATAAAACACATTTTTGGACTTTTTATTATTCACTAAAAATAAATTTTTTATTGGTCTATTATTATTTTTCATTAATTTAAATAAAATAAAATACAAATGAACTCGACCACAACTTTTTTTAATCTTTCTAGAGTGGTTTATTTGTGGATAATTGGAATTTACATTCCAAAAAATATTATAAAGATGTAAAGTACAAATTATTTTTTCATTTACTTATACCCTACCTAATTATTTATATATTTATAGCAATGGCATCAGTTAACACATTAAAAAGAGAAAAAAAAAATCATCGTACTTGACACAAATAAATTATGGTACAGTACTTCTAAATTAATTTTTAATTACATTAATTTAATTTTTACTTTTGATCAAATAAAATAAATTTAAGATTGTCACTTCATATTATTTTTATAATTTAATAATTAGAAGTCAGACACATACTGTATGAATTATTTTTATGTATGGAAACATTTTATTAGGGAGCTTGCAAGGAGAGGGAGGGGATTTTTTGTCAAGAAAGAAAGAAAAATTAATGAGATGCACACGAGAGGGTCCCGGGAAGACAAATCACTGACAGACTTTTTTTTTTTTTATAACTTTTTACCATTGTTCTCTTAGAGTTCCCCAACTTTTCTTCACAAATGATAGAGAATGGGGGAACTTTTTATTTTTATTTTTTTGTTTTCAATTTACTGTTACAAAACTGTTTACCAAACATATTTTTTTAATTTTTATTCTTGAAAAACAGAAAATACTGAGTGAAAAGCGCTACTAAATACACCCCAAGTAACTGACCCATTGAGAGTTACTATACAACTATTTGGCAAGAGTTTAGTCACTCTCATATTTCTCTCCCGTTCATGCTTTGCTGCTCTTGCGCATGCGTGCAGATGGAGGTGTTGAGTTTGGTTTTCCAGCAAGTAGTAGTTGAATTGAAGAAGTCAAAATCTGTAACAGGAGCTGAGCAGCGGGTGCGTGATAAGTGCATATTTTTTATTATTAATTTTTTGATTTTTTTATTTTGATCTTAAATAGTCTAATTATTTTAATTAATTTTTAATTTAATAAATTATATTTTTATTGTGTTGATTTTTATCTTAATTTTTTTATTTTGTTACTTTAGATATATTATGGGATTAAAGAGGAATTAAATCGGAACATTTAAAAAGAAATTTGCTTAAAAGAATTAAGAAATGAAATAATTAAAATTTTTTTAAAAACCAATTAATTAATTGATGTACATTTAAAAAATTGTTTAATATGCATAGATTTATTTGACCAATTTAAAAAGATCGCGTCCATTGAATTAAATTATGGAAAGTAAATTGAAGAAAAAGAAAATTAGAAAATGGAAGCCAAGCCAATTACAAGTTAAGCCATCACATGGAGCTAAAATTAGAAAAAGGAGATTGCCATCCAGCACGTGAGAGGAAGAAAAGAATAAAGCCTTTTGGCTTTAAGAAATCATGACCAATCAAAAGAGTTTGTGCACGAAGACGAAAAAGGAAGCAAATATTTTGCATGACAATTTAAATGGCAAGCACATTATGAAAGTGGCGGTTTTGGCTTGGATTTAATTCTTTCCATGCAAGGATTTAAAAGCCACAATTGAAGCATTATATAAGGGCCAAGTGGAAGCAACACGAGGGGAGATTTTTATTCGGCAGCCACACATACAAAAGAATTTGTAGCCGCAAAGGAGAAGAAAAAATAGAAGAGGCAACCGTTTGAATTAATCTCTATGTCTGGTTCTATTAACTCTCTTATTTCCAATTTAATTATACTAGGCTAGATTTTTTATTTGGTTGAGGGTAAATTCAAAAACCCAAACATGTCATATGATTAATGTTCAAATTCTATCATTCAATTTATTTAATTGAGATTATTTATGCTCTTCTATAATTAATGTTTATTATTTTATTCTTGTCTTATTTGAGTGGCCAATTAGATAGGACTTGAATAAATTCTATTACTAGATTAAAATTCTTGATCCGTAATTGTCTTGATATTTTAATCATTAGTAGCAGGTTGGAATCAATGATTTCAATTGGAGAACATAACCTAGGTTAAATAATCCGAGCTTGTGTGTTTATTGCCTAAATCAACCTAATATCTTTCTCTGTTTAATGCTTCCATTATCTTAAATTTAAAGAGATTGTTTTAAATTATTTAATGGTTAGAGAGTAGGTGAAGAGTTTGTTTTTCCTAACGACACACTAAGGAAAGATTGAGACTAACAGAGCTTATTGTTGCCTACAGTTGATAGTTTCAATATAAATTGATGATATAATTGATATATTATGTGCATGTTTGGTAGTGGCGATTGATCATTTAACCAAAGTTTTTCTCATTGTTATTTCTTTCTCCTTTAATTAGAGTTTTTATTAAATTATTGTTTTCGTAGTTTTAATTTCTTTATTTCTTGCTATTTAGTTAAAAATTCAAAAACCTCCATTTTTTTATTTTTAATTGACATTTTCTTTAGTTAGATTAATTTATATTATTATTCCTATTATTATTTTATTTTAAGTCTTGCTTTAGAGTTGACAATAAATACAGCTAGCATACTCTCTGTGGGATCGATCCTTACTCGCTCTATACTAATTATTTATACTAGTAGTAAAGTTTTAAATTTGGTGCACCCTAACGACACTACCAGTGCGTTTGAGATTGAAGTTGGGCAGTTGTAACTTAAAAAGTACAGCACTAAAGTATTTGGTAAGCACTATCTGCTGTAACTTGGAAGATATGTTGATATGATTTTTCACTTGTATAATGATAAATATTATTATATTTTTAATAATTTTATCTAAATTATTATTTAAAATTTATATTTTTATTATGTGTTACTAACTTTTGTTTAATAATTACAATTTTTTTTCTACGACAACTATAGTTTAAAAGATACAGCACTTCAATTCCAAATGCACCCTTAATCATGATTAACCAATGTGAGAACTTGAATTTCTTTCACAAGCATGTGCATTTTTGGAAATGCAAGATCACGGGCTTAGAGGTTAATTAAGATTTTTTTTTGTTCACATAATGTTAATATGTTTCTCAGCAAGGCATAATAATGTATTTTTGTCGTCTTAGAGACTCTGCCTTAGCCCTGCCAGTGGCATGAAAAAATTACTGGGTAAATATTAATATATAGTTGGCTTAACAAACGGCTGAAAACTGTAGCTCACACTGCGAAACAGGAAGGAAGACACTTACTCATTTAGTCATTTATTTCATCGAAATTACGCCCCAAATGATCCGATACTTTGTCGCATCAACGGCGCTCATAAATAGTCACAATTGGTGCTGAACTAATATGTTATGCCTCACACTTGTTTGACGTTGGCTGTATGACGGGTACGGAGGAGATTGATGAGTCATATACATGCCGTTAACATCATCGTAGTTGCTAGGAACGTTTATTGGCTTCCTATTCTTACGCGATCAAGTTTCCATGGTCACACATTCGTTTACATCTGTTTTATCAATTCCTGGTTTCAGAAGCCAAAAAGGGGAGAAAAAAAAAGAAAAGAGAAAAGCATACCATATGCAATTTACGTCTTCCACTCCACGAAAACAAAACTTGGTGGTACTTGTTTCCAAAAGCTATAGAATTGTGCTAACAATCGTGCGATTGGATCAGCAGGAATACATAATACATACTTGTTGTGAAAATTTTAATATACTCGCAAGCGCACGAATCTAGAGATAGAATAGTGATAACGAGGTCGATCCCACAAGGATTGTTATAAATTGAAAAGTCTAATTTAAATCTAAAATTAATATTAATTCTAACCTAGTTGAGCAAATTGAGTCTTTAAGAGAAATTAAACTAATTAAACTAAGAAAACAATTAAAGTAAAGGAAAATTCAATAAGACAAAGATTACCAAGGTTTCAGAATCCACCACTATTCAACTAGTAATCATCTAATTATTAATTAATCCCCAATTTTAGAGTGACAAATCGAAATCAATCTATGTCATCTCATGAATATAACAATTAAGCCCAATTAAAATTAATCTAACATAGGTTCTTTTTTCTACTTAATAGTATGATATCTAAGCATCCCATGTAAACATATTGAATAACAAAGAGTCAAAGTTTCCCTAAGTACTCTATGTAAACAATTTAATAAAAGACATAGAATCAAATATAATCATGTATAAACTTTATAAATCCAAACATAAATTTAATCGAATATTAATCTTAACAATCAATAATACATGACAGAATTGGTGAAAAGATTTAATAATATCCAATTAATCATGTGAAACAAAAACCATAAACATTAAAGAACACATGTAGGGAATTAATTAAATAAAAAGACAATTATTTCATTGAATAGGGCTTCATCCTTAACCTTAGTATGAGAAAATTAGATAGACATACTTGAGTTAAGAGCAACAAAATTAATAAAACTAGCCATGGAAGCCGAAGTTCTGCTGCAGGTTTTCTTCTGTGTCTCGCGTCTCCCTCCTCTAGCCGCTGCTCCTTCTAAAACCAAAGTTTGGCTTTTCTATTTTTAATCCCTGGCCGAATCCTTGTCAAATTATGATAGCTAGTAGATTGCTCACACAAGCGAAAATCAGCCCACGTTTACAAAGCCCACATCAATCTTGATTTAATTCTCATGTGCTGGCAAAGCTTTTAATTTGTTTTGGCTTCACTCATGTGCACTCCAAAAGGAACTTTCCAGTTTCCACTCATGAAAGCCAAACACGGGTCCCTTTAAATTGCTTTCCATCACTTTATCTTCTTTGTCCGCATGTGCATGGGTAAATGAATTTGTTGAATTCTGTTTCCTTGGCTCGGCATCACATAGAAATATGCTTAATTACTTCCACAAATTGACTTGATCTTTAATGCCGTCTAATTGTTACTCTTTATGCACTTTTCATCCAAAATCTCTAATTAATTCTCTATTCAATAAAATAATTTAATTAATTAAAAATGATAAATATAAATAATTAGCAATTAAGTAATTAAGGGTAAATTATGTATATAAATTATGCTCATCAATACTGTTAGCATATGTGCTGAAGCAGAGCTGTAGTGTGGAAGCAGAGCTGTTGCGTGGACTTTCTGTAAGCAACTAGATGCACACACAGCAGATTCTTCCTCATGCTGAGCTGGACAGAATTTGTTACCTTCCTCTAGTGTGCATAACAGAATTTGTTAATTGTATTTTGTATTACTATTTTTTGTAGTTCTAATAGCTTTAGTTAGTTATTCCAGCTGATATATATAACTGAAGTGAACACTCATTCTGTGTAAGTAACAATAATATTAGATCCAGATTCTTCTTTAAACTTTCCTCTCGTTTCCTTGTTATTTTCTTGCTTAACAAACACAATCATTTACATTTTCTCACATGGTATCAGAGCCAATGGCTAATACAAATCAAAACTCACAATCTTATAACTTCATTATACCAATCAAACTTGATTAAAACAACTTTCTGGTTTGGAGAAATCAAGTTTTAGCTTCAATCAAAGGGAATGGACTGGAAGGTTTTATAACTGGAGTTAATCAATGTCCGGATCAGTATCTCAATCAGATCAATGAAGTATCAAGCTCAACAAATGTTGGATCCAATTCAAGAACTGAGAATCCTGCGTTTGCTGCCTGGATCAGAACAGATCAATTGTTCCTCAGTTGGATGTTTTCATCAATTCAGGAGAATTTGCTGACATCTGTTATTCACTGTGTTTCCTCCAAAGAACTGTGGGAGTCACTTACTCGAATGCTTGTTTCTCAAACTCATGCAAGAATAATGTCACTCAAAATGCAACTTCAGACTGCTAAAAAATGTTTTATGCCGATGACTGCTTATTTTTCTAAAATGAAACGTTTAGTTGATAATCTTGCTATTGTTGAAAAGCCTGTTAAACATAATGATCTGATAAACTACATTTTGACTGGTCTGGATTCACAAGATTATGAATCACTAGTTACTACATTGCTTGCAAAAGGAGAAAATATGAGTCTAGATGAATTATATGCTGTATTGTTGAGTCATGAAATGAGGCTAGATCAGAAGAAAGGGAAATTAAGTGATGATGTTTGCTCAAAAGAATCAAGGATTTTATAAAGGTAATTTTGGCTATCAAAGAGGTGGTAATAGTGGTTTTAGTGGTAATACACCAAATAATTTTGGAAATGGAAGTAATGGTGGAAATAATATGCCTTTTGAACCAAATATAGTTTGTCAGATATGTTTTATTCCAGGTCATAGTGCAAACAAGTGCAGAAACAGGTATAATTCTGCATTTGTTCCTCAAAGAGGTACTGGAAGAGGAAATTTTAGACCTGTGTTTAATCAGTATGGTAGAGGTTTTAATCAAAATAATGTTGGTTAAAGGCTTTTCAATAATTTTGGAAGAGGTGGTAATAGTGCATTCTCTGGTAAGGTGCATTCTTAAAAGGTTTTGGCTATCAAGGTTATCAAGGTCATATTGCTTATCCAGAACCTGCACAATCAGATCATGCTGCTGGAATACCTTTAGGCTCATTTCACTCAGGTCCTAGTAATCCTGCTGCTTTCAACTGCTACAATGGAGTGAATAATGATCAGAAGTTTAATCAGAATCAAAATCCTGCTGGTCCAGTCATTTCTCCACCTGAAGTAATTGAAGACCCCTCGTGGTATATAGATAGTGGAGCATTTAGCCACATCACAAATGATTCAGTTAAAATTCTTGACTTGCAACCTTATTATGGATCAGAAGAATTACTTGTAGGAAATGGAAATGGCTTGAAAATCAAACATATAGGATCTGTATTGCTTGCTACATATTCACATAAGCCCTTGTTACTTAACTATGTTTTTGTTGAGTGTTAGAAAGTGTATATTTATAAAGGAGAAATTTATCATTTTACACTTCAAATCTCACTAACATCTCTAATTTTATTTATTTAAGTCCCTTGTTATTTAATTATATATGTTTTGTTTTAATTAAGTATTTTGTGTATTTTAGGGGTATCATGGTCATTTCACAATGAACGAGATTTCGGATAGCAAAACGGACGTCACTTTTGAACTCAGGACAGTCGAAAACCTTAAGAAGAGCATAAAAGGAAAAATGGCACTGTTCACACGTACGGCACTATTCACACGTACGGCACTATTCACATGTACTGAATCGTTTTCATGGATATTGCTTCACGACAATCGCTCGCACCTTTATTGTTCAAAACCGCGGTGCAAACCGTTTCTTGTTTCACTGATGACGTGGCGCAATCCTGTGCATCCAAACTATTTTTAATCCGATGGCCATGATTCACTCAATGTATCTATAAAAAGGGGGCCTCCCCCCCTAATTTGATACCCCTGAATCTATTTTTGAGCTTAGTTTTCTGTAATTCTTTCTCCATCTTGTATTTTCTACGTATTTTAATAAATTTCCATTTTACCCTTAGTTCAATAATGAGTGGCTAATTTTCTTTCAAGTTTGGGTTGAAGGTGAAGTCTCAACATGTGTCATGGGCTTTATTTGGTAAATTTATTTTCTCTTCCCCTCTAATTTCTGTGGAGGTTTTGACTTTTCGTCGACAAATAATAATAATCTTGTCTAGTTACCGCCCTGGTTTTACCGGCATCCTAGTATAAGGTTATTATTATTTGGCACGATAAGCCCTTAACACCATATTGATTAGAGCGTGGTTCATGAGGTGTGGATTCCCCCCTCATGATTTAATTGGTATTAATAAGGATTATTTAGCCCATGATGCATGTTGATACGGATCCAGATACCCAAGTACTTTATTTCAATAGTTCCCAATTCAATTTAATTCCGCTATTCCAATTTAAATTCTAGCATCCTCTAAATCAATTTCCTCACAAATCCAACCACCCATTTACATAATTAATTCTACACACAATTAAAATCCACCTCTTCGTGGGATCGACACTCAAATCGTTAATCTATTCTACAATAGATTCGATGTAAACTGCCATGAGTTCAACAAAATTTGCACAACAAGTTTTTGGCGCCGTTGCCGGGGAGGTAAGTATTTTGATTTGTAGAATTAATTTTTTGTAAATAATTTTATTTTTATTATTATTATTATTATTGTTATTGTTATTATTATTATTATTTTAGTTGTTTCCTTGTATTTTTTTAATCAATTAAAAAAAAGCGAATTTATATTTTAGGTAAGAATTTCTTTTTCTCTTCTTTAAATTTCTGCAATTTAATTTTCAAGTTATTTTTCTTTGTAATTTTTCATTTATCTTGTTAATTTATTTTTATTTTATTTTATTTCACGTATTTTTTTATGTGCTTTAATAGAAAGGTTGTAACAGCGCAATAAGGTTAGTATCGTAATTTCTCCTTCTTCTTTATTTTTATTTGTTTTGTTCTCAATTTATTTTCTTTATTTGCATGCATGGTCGTAGGTCATTATCACCTAATCTCGAACCTATAGACCTTGAATTAGAAAGAACACTTCGCACACACAAACACATCGCACTTAAAGAAAAAATTGAAATGGATTTGCAACAACCAGAACCACAGGAGAGGCCATTTAAGGACTACTTGATCCTTAGCTAATTTGAGCACATCATGCATACGATACCCAAATGTAGCCGCTAGGAGTTTTGAGCTAAAACCTAGTGTGCTAAATTGTCTCCCAACATTCTATGGCTTAGAAAATGAGGACCCATATAATCATCTGAATGATTTTCATACAATTTGTCAAACCTTTAAATATGAGAATTTTTCGAAAGATGATGTTAAACTTAGACTATTCCCATTTTCTTTAAAGGATAGAGCTCGTTCATGGTTCAATACATTGCCTGCTAATAGCATTACAACATGGGAACAAATGGTAACGAAATTTTTAAATAAATATTTCCCGATTATAAAACCAATGCTATTCGCAGGGAAATCTCAGAATTCACCCAAAGAGAAGACGAGCAGTTTTTCGAAGCATGGGAGCGATTCAATGGGCTACTTTTGAAGTGTCCACATCATGGGTACGAGAAATGGCACCAATGCCAACACTTCTTGGAGGGATTATTGCCAAATGTGCAAGAATGGCTAATGGCGACAAGTGGAGGAGAGCTAATGTCAAAAAGTGCATCAGAGATTTGGAATTTCTTCCAGCGACAAGCGGATAATTCCCAACAGCGGAGTCGATCTCTCAGGAATACTACAAGAATTAAAGGAGTGAATGGGGTTCACATTGGCGAGTCCGGTTCGGGAATCAAAGAAGTCAAAGAGATGGTTGAAGGCCTTTCTCGACAAATAGCATCGTTAACGACTGCCAAATCAACAGAGCCACATGACCATGAGTCGTATTCAGATCAAGCCAATGCCATCGGTGTAATGAGAAAACCATCAAATTACAACCCATACTCCAACACATATAATCCTGGATGGAGAGACCACCCCAATTTTTCATGGTCTCAAGGATTCCAACAGAATGGACCAAAGACTCGGCTCCACCAATGCAACCAATCCCTCAAGTTCCTCAAGCCTCTCAGCCACCATTTAGACCATACAATCAGAACCAAAACTACTCTCAACCCAGACAATGGGAGGATGCATTCCAGAATGTCAAGAATGTTACTAACTCCATGATCGAACAACAAAACCGCACCATTGATGGACTACAGAATGAGATGAGAGCAGGCTTCAACTCACAAGCCCAATCAGTTTCAAGCCTCGAGAAGATAGTGGGACAACTTGCTTCTTCAGTTCAAACTTTGGCAATGACTGTTGAAAAAGGCAAATTTCCAAGTCAACCAGTGCCTAATCCTAAAGAAGTGCATGAAGCAAGTACCAGTTCACCGCAACAGCATGGAGAGGTCAAAGCCGTCATGACCTTGCGAAAAGGGAAAGAAGTCGAATACAAAGTGGAGATGCCAGCGACAAAAGAAAATCAGATTGTACCTGTAAATGCTGAGGACTCACCACCGGAGGAGAAAGAAGAAACCAACCCACGAGAATACGTTCTTAAAGCTCCATTTCCTCAGAGGTTAGCTAAAGGAAAGAAGGGAAAATCCACAGGTGAGATTCTTGAAGTCTTCAAACAGGTAAGTGTTAACATCCCTTTACTTGATGCAATAAAGCAAGTTCCATCTTATGCCAAGTTTCTTAAAGACCTTTGTACTAAAAAGAGAAACATTCATGTTCAGAAAAAGGCATTTTTAACAGAAAACGTTAGTTCTATACTCCAACACAAAATTCCTCTAAAATGTAAAGACCTAGGCTCCCCCACTATTTCATGTAGTATAGGGAACCACACAATTGAGAATGCTTTGTTGGATTTAGGAGCTAGTGTTAATCTTTTTCCTTACTCAGTATTTGTGAAACTTGGATTGGGAGAATTACACCCAACTCCAGTGGTGTTACAGCTTGCAGATCGGTCCACGAAAATCCCTCGTGGTATTGTGGAGGACGTGCTTATCCAGGTAGACAAGTTTTATTTTCCTGTTGATTTCATTGTAATTGACACTCAACCAATACAGGATTCAAGGAAGCACATCCCCATTATCCTAGGCCGACCTTTCTTGGCAACTGCGGATGCTCACATTCAATGCAGGACTGGAAATATGCAGTTGTCCTTTGGCAATATGACCATGGAGCTCAACATCTTTAACATTGCGAAACAACCTTACAATGCAGATGATGGAATTGCTGATGTGGATTTAATTGAAGCATTAATTGATGATACTTTTATTTCAAACCTTAGTGATGACCCTTTACAAACATGTTTAACTCACTTTGGTTTGGATTTTGATGTTGACAGATCAGTTGATGAGGTCAACGCCTTACTTGACTCAGCACCAGCCATAGACACTAATAAATGGAAGTCAAGAGTTAAACAACTAGCACCATCAGAGAAGAAAATCATCCCATCATCAGAGTCACCACCGAAACTCGAGCTCAAACCATTACCCAACACTTTGGAATATGCGTTCTTGGGAGAAGAAAGCACTCTACCGGTAATCATCTCATCATCCCTAAATGACGAGCAAAAAGGTAAGTTGTTGGATGTTTTAAAAGAGCACAAAGGAGCATTAGGATGGACCATAGCAGACATAAAAGGTATAAACCCAAAGAGATCGCATGCATGCATTACATTCACCTTGATGAAAATGCTAAATCTACTAGGGAAATGCAACATCGGTTAAATCCTAATATGAAAGAAGTTGTTAGAACGGAAGTGCTTAAACTATTAGATGCAGGTATCATTTACCCCATTTCTGATAGTTCATGGGTCAGTCATGTGCAAGTGGTCCCCAAAAAATCAGGAGTCACAGTAGTTACCAATGCTGATAATGAATTGATACCCACTAGAGTGACTACAGGATGGCGTGTATGCATTGATTATAGAAAGTTAAATTCTGTCACACGTAAAGACCATTTTCCTTTACCATTTATTGATCAAATGCTTGATAGATTAGCAGGCCATGAATTTTATTGCTTTCTAGATTGCTACTCAGGATACAATCAGATTCTCATAGCACCAAAAGATCAAGAGAAAACTACTTTCACTTGTCCTTTTGGCACTTTTGCATATATGAGAATGCCATTTGGATTATGTAATGCACCTGCTACATTTCAACGTTGTATGTTAAGCATTTTTTCTGATATGGTTAAAAGATTTCTTGAGGTCTTTATGGATGATTTTTCTGTCTTTGGTGACTCATTTGATCAATGTTTACATCATCTAACACAAGTTTTGCAGAGATGTATAGAGAAGAATTTGATCTTAAATTGGGAGAAATGCCATTTTATGGTAAAATAAGGTATAGTTCTCGGTCACATCATTTTAGGGGTGGGCACGGGTCGGGTTGGGTCGGGTTGATATCACCCCGACCCAACCCGCATATAGAACGGGTTGAAATTTTTCAACCCAACCCAACCCATTACATATCTCAATTCACCCGACCCAACCCGCAGCTTTTGCGGGTTGGGCCTTAAATGATGATGGAGATAGATTTTTAAAAAAATTTATTTTTATAGTATAATTAAATAGTGATAAAAAATTAATTAATTAATTAAAAAACTAAAAAATACAAATATTAAAATCTTTAGAACAAATCCAACATTTCAAATTTCTTTATATTTATATTTTTTTAATTTTTATATGAAATATCAAAATTTACATAATAATTTTTATATACATACGAGTTGACTGGTTGAGTTAGGTTGATTGGATTGAGTTTTTGAAAAAATATATTATTATAGTCTAATTAAATAGTGAACAAAAATAAATACATAAATAAAATAAACAAAAAAATGTAAATATTAAAATCCTTAAAACAAATCCAAGATTTCAAAGTTTTTATATTTATATTTTTTTAATTTTTATATAAAATATCAAAATTCATATAATAATTTATATATATATACGGGTTGACGGGTTGGGTTGGGTTAAAAATTTTTAACCCAACCCAACCCGCAAATAGTGCGGGTTGGGAATTTAACAACCCAACCCAACCCGTTTATTTTAACAACCCAACCCAACCAGCAAAAAATCATACGGGTTGGGTCGGGTTCACGGGTTGGGCGGGTTGATGCCCACCCCTATCATTTCATGCAAAGGTATTGAGGTTGACAAAGCCAATGTGGATCTCATTTCTAATCTTCCTCCACCTAAAACAGTCAGAGAAGTAAGATCTTTCCTTGGGCATGCTGGTTTTTATAGACGTTTCATTAAGGATTTTAGCAAAGTTTCTAGACCCTTATGCAATTTACTTGCTAAGGATGCACATTTTATCTTTGATGATTCATGTCTTGTAGCATTTGAAAAGTTAAAGCAATTGTTGACGTCATCACCCATCATTCAGCCACCAAACTGGAGCTTACCATTCGAACTCATGTGTGATGCATCTAATTATGCAGTAGGAGCAGTATTAGGACAAAGAGTAGATCAAATTCCTCATGTTATTTACTATGCTAGTATGACATTAAACGATGCACAGTTGAACTATTCAACTACTGAAAAAGAAATGCTAGCAGTAGTGTTTGCATTAGAAAAATTTCGGTCTTATCTTATTGGTTGTAAAATAATTGTATTCACAGATCATGCTGCTCTTAAATTTCTCCTCACAAAGAAAGATGCAAAAGCTAGACTAATTCGTTGGGTGTTGCTTTTGCAGGAATTTGACTTGGAATTCAAAGATAAGAAAGGGACAGAAAATGTTGTGGCTGACCATCTCTCTCGTCTCCACTTTGACATCAACACAGAACCCTTAATATTGAATGAGTCATTTCCAGATGAACAATTAATGAGTGTGGAAGTATTACCTTGGTATCTTTGATATAGTTAATTATCTTGTTACGTAAACTTCCGCAGTATTGGACCAAGCAAGACATGGGCCAAATTCTTTGCGAAATAAAGAATTTTTTGGGATGACCCCTATCTGTTCAAGTATTGTGCAGATCAAATTATTCGACGATGTGTCCCAGAGAATGAATTTCATAACATCCTTTCGTTCTGCCATGAACAAGCTTGTTGAGGCCATTTCAGCGCTAAGAAAACAGGGACTAAAGTTCTACAATGTGGTTTCTATTGGCCAACTATATTTCGAAATGCTTACACCTTTTGTTCTTCATGTGATAGGTGTCAAAGAATGGGGAGCATTACACGAATGAACATGATGCCACTAAATCCAATTTTAGTGGTTGAGATTTTTGATGTATGGGGTATCGACTTCATGGGACCTTTCCCCCATCTTTTGGCCATCAATACATATTGGTTGCTGTTGACTATGTTTCGAAATGGGTAGAGGCAATTCCATGCAGAACCAATGATCATAAAGTGGTGATAGGGTTTTTGAAGAGCAACATTGTTTCACGCTTTGGATTCCTTCGAACGATAATCAGTGATGGTGGTACCCACTTTTGTAACAAATCATTCAAAGCACTTTTGACAAAGTACTCCATCACTCATAAAGTGGCGACCCCGTATCATCCGCAAACCAGTGGCCAAGTTGAGATCTCCAATCGAGAAATAAAGCACATCTTAGAAAAGACCATGAGGCCAGACAGAAAAGATTGGTCATTAAGACTCGATGATGCATTATGGGCATATAGAACGGCTTTCAAGACCCCAATTGGGATGTCACCCTACAGGCTAGTGTATGGAAAAGCTTGCCACATACCTGTGGAACTCGAGCATCGTGCGTACTGGGCCATCAAGAAATTCAATTTTGACATGCGCAAAGAAGGCGCTCGAAAGACGACGATTACAATGGTGGCGAACTTGAAGAAATTCGTAATGATGCATACGAAAATGCCAAGGTTTACAAGCAAATGAATGAAAGTCTTTCATGATAAGCAGATTATGAGAAAATCTTTCACTCCAGGTCAGAAAGTACTTTTATTCAATTCTCGTTTGCACCTATTCCCAGGTAAGCTACGCTCTCGATGGTCTGGCCCTTTCATTGTTCATACTGTTTTTTCACATGGGGCAATTGAAATTAAGGATCCAAAGAACGGTGTCACGTTTAAAGTTAATGGTCAAAGATTAAAGCCATATCTAGAGTACCAACCACATGGAGAGGACACCGAAATAAATTTGAGTGACCCACCACATTTGAATTAAGATTTTTCTGTTTTTTTTCGTGATTTGATTTTTTTTTCTTTCTTTTTACTATTCTTTTGCTAATTGAAATTATTTGTGCATAAGTGTATTTGTTTAACCATTGAGCTTTCTTTTATCACTTTTAATCATGAGACAGTTCCTCTTGAACATCCTTAGACGACTTCAACGTGTCCAATCTCATCTCAGAGGCCAGATACAATTTTGTAAAACACATCGTATTTGGAAGCTACAACCACCGGAGTTAATATCCCACGTTGAGGATTTAGAAAGCCAACTCAAAGACATTGAGAGAAGTGTCTACAACATCCAATGGAGCTTGAGGTAAATTCTATAAGAGGACGATTGTGATTTTCTTTGTGTGTTTTTATTTGTTTGTTATTCCGTCTGTGTTTTTAGTTTGTCACCCCTGTTAAGTGGCGGATAACGGTACTCGTGACAATCAAGTCGGTTACTTCATTTCCCATAATTACCGATCTTCGAGGCGAAGGTATGGATAGAAACGAGATCTTAGCAAAGCTTCATAGTCGATTCCCTTCACTTCCTCAGAATGCCCTCCTCACAATCTATAAAGCTCGATCCGAACGCATGCGATTGCTCATGAGGAATAACATACCTGCTGATATTCGCTGGTTAATCGAGGCTAAAGTACGCTTAGCAGGTGAGTTGCCTCCTAAATTTATTGCATACATGCCTGGTTGTGGTAAAGGAAATTATGCAAGAAAGCGCAGAGCTCGAAAAATTTTGGTTGCTTGTCATAAGTGTGCCAGAATGATATGCAATAAAAAATGATGTTCTTTAGGAATGATGTCTGATAACAGAGAAGATAAGATTCAATTCATTAGGGATGGCTTGAATAAGGAGTCATTGGATGATATCCTTTTGTCTCTTGAAACGCATCCCAGTGGATATGTGCAAGGAGCGATTCTCCAGTTATGGCCATCATTTCAGAAAGAGCATGCACGATACAGTCTCGGGAATCTGACTATAAACGACCTTGTTTGTCAGTTTATAAGAAAACTGGATGGGAAGCCTATCCTCGACCCATAGAGGGCGTTGAAGCCGTTTCTGGACGTAAAACCAGAGGAAGATGTGAGCCACAGTCGCAACTACCTGTAAATATCCTTTTACTTTACTGTTGTTTTATTTTACTGTTGTTTTACCATTTGCATTATTGTCTTTAATAATTTTATATTTGTCATTACTTGCTTTTCCTTTTTACTGTTTCCTTTTTGACTCTCAAGCCATGTGCATTACACGATTAATTGACATAGACATGACACCTCATTCACAGCTATGACCCATTGCCGCCAAGATCCTTAAATATGATTCTTTTCATTTGCACTCACAAATTATTTTTGAGAATTATCCTAATGGCAGCTACTACTCCCAATAAACAATTCAAGAACATTTGTGTGCTTTCTGGATTTAACTATGGCAAATATAAAGAGTTCTTTGAGGCAGCCATTGATCTTGGTCGATGCATAGAGAGAAAATTACACTTAGTATACGGCGGAGGTGACCGAGGGTTATCAAAATTGGTCTCGTAAACCGCTTTTGTCGAGAGGAAGTCAAGTGTTAGGCATCATACCACAAGCCCTAAAACCTTTGGGCTTTGTCTAACTCAATGACGGAGAAGAGTTAGTTGTCTCGGGTATGCAAGAAAGAATAATCAAATGCTTAATCATGCTTGATGCTTTTATTTTCTTACCAGAGATCTTGCAACTCTAGAGGCACTTATCACTTTAGCATCTTGGGTCCATCTCGCACATTCATCGAAAACCAATCGGTTTGTTAAATGTCAATAATTTTTATGATGGCTTTATCGCATTTCTTAACCATGCAATAAAAACTACTTCATTCCTCTACGGTGAAAAAACTTTTATTTGTGCTCACACTTGCTAATGAGCTACTTGATCTGCATACAAGCTTATCGACTGAGCGGATCCCAAGACCTTGGTGTTGGAGTGTACAAATAACGATGGTAACAATAGCGCAGTAAGTAGAAGTACAAATTAGATTTAAATCTCCGCCTGTAAATATTTTATTCTGTGTTGCACCACCCAGGTGATGTCTTCTAAACTCTACTTCTTTCCTTTAAAACATTGAGGACAATGTTTAGTTCTGGTTGGGGGGAGGGGATAGTTGACAATTGTGGAATGTTGGTTAAGTTTTTACTAATTTTTTGTTGTAGAAACTAATCACAAATTTTTGTGTTGAAGATGGCTGAATATGGAGTGTAGTTACTCTATAAACGCATCTTCTTAGTTAATAATAATAATAATAATGAAAAAAAAAATTATTTTTCGTGTGATCTTTCTAACTTTTTGACTTCTCCTTTATAAATATGCATTTTCAAATTTTGAGTCGAAGATGGCTGAATATAGAGTGTAGTGCCTCTAGAAACGCATCTTCTTAGTTAAAAAAAAAATCATTTTTCTATCATTTTAAGTGTAACATTTTCAATTAGTTTTTCTGCATCAATTTCACATTTCTGCATGCATACTTCCCTTTCATGTTTAGAATAGGTTGGGGGGTAGAATGTTGTTTAAAAAAAATGGTGTGATTTTGTTTTTATTTTTGGATGACATGATGATTTTTGAATTTTAGTATTTGTATTATCTTTGGTCTTGAGTGATGTTACACTATGTTTGATACTCTACATGTTGATGTCAGAGATAAATATAAGTTGCTTGAAAGAATTGACATGTCATAATGAATACCAAGTGAGCTTTTGAGCCTCTTTTTTTTTTTTTGGAGAGTAACCTTTTTTGTCCATTTTTCATACAACTTAGCAGTTTACTATTTTATATACGATCTCTATATTCTTTTGAATCAACCCTCTAAAAAAAAATTTGCTTTAAAAAAAAAAAAGAAAAAAAAGTGTGTTGCTACATCTGAATGTCCATTTAACTAGTAGATATGAAGGATTATCTAGAGCCCTAAAAGATGATGGAAAGGCCATCTTTGACTCGTTTGAGCCTTTCTAGCCATCCCTTATGTGAAATATCCATAGTTAGCCCTTTTGAGCCTTTTATTAAAAAAAAAAACTTTTCTTTGTCAACTTATCGTCTTCACCCACTCTAATTTGGAGTATTACCCGATATCTTACAAGTTCCATCACCTATTCATGTTTGAGAAAAATATAAATAATTGTTTTGTTTAGTAAAGTTGTGCAGTACTGAAAAAAAAAAGAAAGCAAAGAAAAAAAAAGAAATTCTCTAAAAAAAAAAAAAGAGAGAGAGATATAATACAATAATAAATAAGTGAAAAGCATTTTTTTAGTTTCCAAAAGATATTATTTTTCTCAAACATATATTTTGTTTTCTCTATTTTCCTTTCTTTGTTAGCCATGTCCCTAGCCTACGTTACATCCTAATAAAAATCCTTCTTGATTTTAGGGAACTATAGTCTGAAGTAGAAGTTAGTTATATGGGCTATAAAGATGTAGTAATGCATAAAAAAATAATAAAAAAAAAGAAAAAAAAACATTGGGTTGACTAATACTTTATTTGACTTGAGATCGTATTATTTCTAAGCTATGGGCATATTTCTTTCATCTTGGTGAGAGTGTGTGATAATGCTTGTTCATTATTTTCTCTCAATTTATCATTTATAGAAGTGACAATTTATATTGGGTTTAATTTTCTTGTGAGAGTGTCACTATTACCGGTGAGATTTTGGGGTTTGACATGTCATTTTTGAAAGTAGCTGTATTTACTTGGTTGATTCATGTGGATGGTTGATGTGGGTGTGATGTTTCTTTAGACTGGAGATATCAACATTAGTCTGATTGAATAAACAAGTTTGTTTTAAAAAAAAAAATTGGGTTTGAATTTTATTTTCGCTTTATTTACTAGGGACTAAAGAATAAAAATGGTTGGGGGGTGTGTTGAGTGTTAGAAAGTGTATATTTATAAAGGAGAAATTCATCATTTTACACTTCAAATCTCACTAACATCTCTAATTTTATTTATTTAAGTCCCTTGTTATTTAATTATATATGTTTTGTTTTAATTAAATATTTTGTGTATTTTAGGGGTATCATGGTCATTTCACAATGAACGAGATTTCGGATAGCAAAACGGAAGTCACTTTTGAACACATGGATACGAAAACCTTAAGAATAGCATAAAAGGAAAAATGGCATCGCTTAAACCGCGGTGCAAACCGTGTTCACTATTCAAACCGCTGGTCAAACCGCGGTCAAACCGTGTTCACTGATGACGTGGCGCAATCCTGTGCATCCAAACTATTTTTAATCCGATGGCCATGATTCACTCAATGTATCTATAAAAAGGGGGCCTCCCCCCCCTAATTTGATACCCCTGAATCTATTTTTGAGCTTAGTTTTCTGTAATTCTTTCTCCATCTTGTATTTTCTACGTATTTTAATAAATTTCCATTTTACCCTTAGTTCAATAATGAGTGGCTAATTTTCTTTCAAGCTTGGGTTGAAGGTGAAGTCTCAACATGTGTCATGGGCTTTATTTGGTAAATTTATTTTCTCTTCCCTCTAATTTCTGTGGAGGTTTTGACTTTTTTTCGCGACAAAAATAATAATAATCTTGTCTAGTTACCGCCCTGGTTTTACCGGCATCCTAGTATAAGGTTATTATTATTTGGCACGATAAGCCCTTAACACCATATTGATTAGAGCGTGGTTCATGAGGTGTGGATTCCCCCCTCATGATTTAATTGGTATTAATAAGGATTATTTAAATTTGTGATGCATGTTGATACGGATCCAGATACCCAAGTACTTTATTTCAATAGTTCCCAATTCAATTTAATTCCGCTATTCCAATTTAAATTCTAGCATCCTCTAAATCAATTTCCTCACAAATCCAACCACCCATTTACATAATTAATTCTACACACAATTAAAATCCACCTCCTCGTGGGATCGACACTCGTCACCGTTAATCTATTCTACAATAGATTCGTGCGCTTGCGAGTTCAACAAAATTTGCACAACAGTTTTACATGTGCCTCACATAAATAAAAATTTGCTAAGTGTGTCCCAGCTCTTTACTGATAACAATGTTCTTGTTGAATTTGTTGATAATCTTTGTCTCATTAAGGCCAGGAACTCAGGAATTCTGTTGCTTAGAGGTATTGCTAAGGAAAGCTTGTATCAGATTCAAGATGTTACCTTCTCAAACTCTGAGGTCTCTAAGTCAACTCTCTCAGCTCACTACTCTCAAATTCCTATTCATAAGCATTTGTCTATGTTTGCTACTCTTTCTGCTCCTGACGAGTCAAGTTTCAGTTCAAGTCAATCAAAAACTTTAGCTTGAAAGCCTACTGCTATGTCAGTGTCTAATCATTCAGTAGATGTAAATTTGCTTCATCAAAGGCTAGGACATCCAGCCATACATATTCTCAAAACTGTAATGAAGCATTGTAATACATTTGCTGATTTAAATAAAACTTCAAATTTGCCTTTTTATATTGCCTGTCAACTTGGTAAAAACCATCTTCAACATTTTGGTTCTTTAAAAGCCAAAACTACAGCACCATTGCAGCTCATATATGCAGACCTCTGGGGACCCTCTCATATAACATCAACTCAAGGTTACAACTATTACTTATCCATCCTAGATGACTTCAATAGATTCACTTGGTTATTTCCCTTAAAAGCCAAGTCTGATGCATTACAAGTTTTTACAATGCTCAAAACTTTTATTGGGCAACACCTTGACAGAAAAATCAAAACTATACAAACTGACTGGGGGGTGAATTTAGATCTTTTTCTTCCTTATTAGCTGCTTCTGGGATTCAGTTTAAGAATCCTTGTCCTCATATCCATCATCAAAATGGAAGGATAGAAAGGAAACATAGGCACATTGTTGATATTGGTCTGACTTTATTAGCTCAATCTAAATTACCATTGCCTTTCTGGTGGAATACATTTCACACAGCTGTATTTCTTATAAACATATTACCTACACATGTTCTAAACAATGTCTCACCTTTCTTCAAACTTTTTTAGCAGCATCCAGATTACTCAATCTTGAGAGTTTTTGGATGTGCATGTTATCCCTATCTTAGACCCTATAATAGATATAAGCTTGAGTTCGGGTATAGCAGATACATATTCATAGGTTACAGCCCACATCATAAAGGCTATCAATGTCTTCATTCATCTAGGAGAGTGTATGTTTCAAACCATGTAATTTTTGATGAAAAATCATTTCCATATTAGTCAGGTGTTGATTTTTCTTCAGTTACAAATTTAAGTCATTCAAATTCTGATACAACATCTTCATCTTCCTCAATGCAAGCCTTTCCAGTACCTTTTTCAGTAACTGAATTCCAAGAACCTCAACCTCAAGGTTCTCATCAAATTTCATTTCTTTCATTTATTAATGTCTCACCTATATCTTCCTCAAGTAATCAAGTTCCTGTCACAGCAGAATCTAATACATCCTCTTTATCTCCACCTCCTCATCAATTACCAGCTTCACAGCCCCTTGGTCATCCCATGATCACTAGGTCTAAAGCTGGTATTTTCAAACCAAAAACATATCTTACTGCTCTTCTATCAAAACCCTCTGAACCAACCTCTGTAGCACAAGCTTTAACAGATCCTAAATGGTTTGAAGCCATGAAAGAATAGTTTAATGCTTTTTAAGCAAATCAAACTTGGGTTCTTGTTAAACCTACAATACCTGTCAAGGTAGTTGGTAATAAGTGGGTATTGAGAATCAAGTATAACTCAGATGGATCAGTATTTAGATACAAAGCAAGACTTGTTGCTAAGGGGTTTCATCAGACATATGGTATTGATTATAACGAAACATTCAGCCCTGTTATTAAGTCATCTATAATAAGAATAGTTCTCAGTCTGGCAGTGATGAATGGATGGTTAATAAGACAGGTTGATGTCAACAATGTCTTCTTAAATGGCATTCTTACTGAAGATGTATATATGGAACAGCCAGCAGGTTTTGTTCACCCTTCCAAGCCTCATCACATTTGCAAACTTAAAAAGGCTCTCTATGGATTAAAACAAGCTCCAAGAGCTTGGTTTGATAGATTGAAATCTGCCATGATTACTCAGTGGAATTTTATTAATTGCAAATCAGATTCATCTTTATTTTACAAATGGGATAAAGGTCATATTTTGCTGGTTCTGGTGTATGTAGATGACATAATCATCACAGGTTCTAATTCACTTAGTGTGTTGCAAGTCATTTATGATATGCAGGCCACTTTTGCTCTTAAAGATTTATGAGAGCTTAGTTATTTTCTTGGTATTGAAGTAACAAAAACCAAGGAAGGTATTCATCTTTCACAAAGCAAATATATTGCTGATTTGCTGGCAAAACAAGGTATGGATAACTGCAGTCCAGTACCTACACCAATGGCCACTTCTCATCAACTAACAAAACACTCAGGCACTGAAATTGAAAATTCCTATCAGTACAGAAGTGTTATTGGGGCACTGCAGTATGTGACATTGACACGGCCAGACATAGCTTTTACAGTGAACAAACTAAGCCAATTTCTGGCAGCTCCTACCACAAAACATTGGCAAGCATGTAAGAGGCTGCTGAGGTATCTTAAGGGTACAATTCACTTTGGTCTCCAGCTCTACCACAGTGGAAATTTACAAATAACTTGCTTAAGTGACTCAGATTGGGCATGTGACAGAGATGACAGAAGGTCTGTAGCAGGTTATGCAGTGTATCTTGACTCAAATTTGGTGTCATGGTCTTCAAAGAAGCAGCATGTAGTATCTAGATCTAGCACAGAATCAGAGTACAGAGCTCTGGCACTTGGGACAACTGAGGTTTTATGGATTCAGGCTTTACTTGCTGAATTAAGATTTAAAATGGAAACAACTCCAGTTATGTGGTGTGATAATCAAAGTGCTATATCCTTGGCTACTAACCCAGTTTATCATGCAAAAACCAAACACATTGAGCTCGATATTCATTTTATTAGAGAGAAAATTGCAGCAAAACAAATTTCTATTAGTTTTGTTCCCAGTAAGGATCAAACAGCTGATGTCCTTACTAAAGCTCTAACATATGGCCAATTTCAGTATCTTAGATCCAAGCTAAATGTTCTTCCTGGACCATTCAGCTTGAGGGGGGATGTTAGCATATGTGCTGAAGCAGAGCTGTAGTGTGGAAGCAGAGCTGTTACGTGGACTTTCTGTAAGCAACTAGATGCACACACAGCAGATTCTTCCTCATGCTGAGCTGGACATAATTTGTTACCTTCCTCTAGTGTGCATAACAGAATTTGTTAATTGTATTTTGTATTATTATTTTTTGTAGTTCTAATAGCTTCAGTTAGTTATTCCAGCTGATATATATAACTGAAGTAAACACTCATTCTGTGTAAGTAACAATAATATTATATCCAGATTCTTCTTCAAACTTTCCTCTCGTTTCCTTGTTATTTTCTTGCTTAACAAACACAATCATTTACATTTTCTCACACATACCGAATGAACCTTTTACTGCCTGCGTACGCCCTTGTTTCGCCGAGGGGCGGTATGCTTATTGATTAAAATTTATCCCATCTTATTGCTATAATCTTCCTTTAATTTAGACTTATTTGTTTCATTATTTGTTCCCTTCTGCTGTGAGTCGTCATCCTTATTGCACGTGACAATCAGAATTAAAAAGATATCTTCGCATGTGTAGTTTTTGGGCCTTGACTGAAAGTATGATACGCGAAAGCGATGGGCCATTTGCTTTCACTATCTTTGGGGCTTAAGCCCATCCAAATCAAAACTAATAATCCCAAAACAAAAAAGTCACAGCTCCCCGCCACTGGTAAGATCAATTGGGGGTATGCATACATTGACCACACACGTACCCAGCTCGATTGTCAAACAATGTGGCCCACGCAACAAACTCCTCTTCCCCGATGCTTCTTCATTGTGTGCTGTGCTAGTGCTTTCCAACCCAAGAGGAAGGTTAGTTTTAGCAAGATACGCAACGTACTTATCTCCTAATTTGAAACCAACTGGACTAATGGTTAGTGGAGTAGCTTTTATGGACTCGGGAAATCCGTAACGGAGGCACGTATAATCCACTGACTCATTACACCGTGGTGGAGTGGTGAGTTCTACCCATCTAGGTGCTTCGATAATGGCCTTCACATTCAATTGCTATTTGGATTTTCCTTCTAATGTCTTTAGTACAGAGCTCATATTGCACTTGCACGTTTTCTATTGGCAAGAGAAAGACCTAGCGAAAGGTTGGTATTACGTTGCTGAGGGCTGCTGTTTGGTTATAAGTGGCTCCGGCCACAAGTTTCCTGTTGACGATTCATCACAATAAGCACTCCGGGTGACGATTCATCACAATAAGCACTCGGGGGAATCAGGAGTGGTGCTATGTGCTTTTATCAATATCAAAATTATGACTCGTATCCGCCACTTCCTTTCACACAGTGTAGTAATCCTCCCTTATAAATTGGTGTCTTGATGCAAAATATACGGCATCAGATTCAGACGAGCTAGCATTGCAATTCTTGATTCTCTTTACTTGTTTTCTTTGATCATTGTCTTGCCTACTCTTCAATAAGTTCTATTGAGAGAAACATGGCTACGTTCTTAAGAAATGTTGGGATGTATGCCATCACATTGTTCATGCTGATAGCTGTAGTAGGGATAACTGAAGGGCGGCGAATTGAGAAAGAAAGTATGACTATGCACAAGGACCATGCTGGTGCTATTGCACGGTGCATAAATGGTTCTGGAGTGGGCGATAGCAAATGGGTTTGTGGCAGAGGTAGTGGTGGACTCGGGCCAGGTAGGGGAGTTGGAGGTGGTGGTGTAGGTGCTGGAGGAGGTGTTGGTGCAGGAGCTGGAGGTGAAGTGGGAGTGGGAGGAGGTGTAGGAGCTGGTAGCGGAAGAGGTGGAGTTGGTGGCGGAAGAGGTGGAGTTGGAGGAGGTGTAGGAGCTGGTGGCGGAAGAGGTGGAGTTGGAGGAGGTGTAGGAGCTGGTGGCGGAAGAGGTGGAGTTGGAGGAGGTGTAGGTGCAGGTGCAGGTGGTGGAGTTGGAGGAGGTGTAGGTGGCGGGGGTGGCGTCGGAGGTGCTCCAGGTGGAAGAGGTGGAAGGGGAGGTAGTGGTCGTTGTAGAAGTGGAAGAGGAGGCGGTGGTGTAGGGGGAGGTGGAGGAGTTGGTGGAGGTCCAGGAGGAGGTGTAGGTGGCGGTGTTGGAGGTGGCGCCGGAGCAGGTGGTGGTGTTGGAGGAGGCGTTGGAGCAGGTGGTGGAATTGGAGGAGGCGTTGGAGCAGGTGGTGGAATTGGAGGTGGGGTTGGCGCAGGTGGTGGAGTTGATGTTGGTGGCGGTGCTGATGCCGGTGACGGTGGCGGTGACGGTTACGGTTCCGGTGCGAAAAGAGTGAAAGGCATTGGAAATGTGCGCGGACATGGTGATGACAAAGGTGCTGCAAGTGTGCATGGTCATGGCGATGGATTTTAAATGATTCCGGTTCAATATCATTAGAAAGTCGTAATGTAAGCGCTATATACATGCAACACTTGCATGGGATGGCATCGCTAAGATGAATCGAAAAATAATAAATAATGGAGAATAAAGAGATGTTTAAATTTGGATTGCCTTTTATTCCAACCAATTAAGTTTCGTTTCTTTTTTCAGTCTGTTTGTTTTGATGAATTAATGATGACCATGTTATGAATAGTTGTCACTTTTTAAGATTAATATTCTCATTATAAAATCAAATTTTACAAGAGAACTCATATTCGGAACTGATCAGGATGAATATTAATTAAAGACTAAGAGGAGAAGTGAAATAATAAGAATTTTTCTTTGTTAGTTTAAAATAAAATTGATAAATGAACAGCAACACAAAGGTACTGGAGTTAACGCATATTGATTATGAGCAATAAGAAATTAACAGCAACGGATGCAGTCAATATAATTAAATAAATACGCTATAAGACGGCAGGTAGTTTGGCAATCCACCCGTCCTGTTCTATGAATGAATTATCCGTAAATTTTTTCACTTCATCAACGCTGAGATGCTTCTCCCAACGCACACGCTTGGATGTGTCAGCTCCAGCTCCTCTGCAACGTGCCTCCGCATACTCAATATTTTCTCTACAGTTGCAAATTACAGAAATTGTCCGTACAATTAGTATTTAATTTCTCTGCGATCGAGCATATTCAATATATAGAGTATATGAATTAAAATTAATTTAATTTAAAAGTCTTACTCATGCTCAACGTAGTTCCATGCATTCCAACCTTGAGGTTCCACCATATCTGTTAGCACTGAATTAACGATAATAACTCTTGAAAAGGCTCCATAAGCTCTTCCAAGATAAGCTTTACCACTCCCAAGAAACTGACAGCTTGTGAATACAAAACCACTGGGATCATCTGTAGAATTTCTCCCCTGAGCTGTTATATAGCCATAATCTTTTCCTGGAAGGTACTCTTTTAATGTAACATTTACTACACAATTCTGCGAATCACAGTACGTAGGCGCGTAAGATTTTTACCATTCATTAACAAATTCATTTAAGTTAATTTTATATATAATATGACAGCCGGTACTTTACGTCAACCAAAAATTATTTATTATTATTATTATTTTTTCTATACTTACGCGATAGATAGACTGGCCATTGCCAAAAATGAAATCAATTGCACCTTCTATGTAACATTGATGGAAGTAATGGCGGCCGTGGTCGTCAAACAAGGTATCTTGCAGGCCTGCAAAACCACAGTTATAGAAAGCTGATTTATCCCCTGATATTCTTGCAGCCAAAGCTTGTTTTACTTCCACTCTCTCTTGGTTCTGACGGTGGCTAGGCGGCACGTTATACGTATTCTGCATGTTAATATTGTTCAAATTAAACGCACATACATGATTAAAACATATATACATAAGCTACCTGCTAGCCAATTATATTTATCTATCTAGCTACCTGAAACAAAATGCCCTTAGCAACTACATTTTCGGAAAGGGAAGTGAAAGTAGGGCGCCTGATGGTGGTGTCTTGGTCGCCCCATTGGATTTTTGTGGTCCCACTGCCTGCTCCTTCAAGAAATATGCACGGTTTGTTCTGTGGAATTGTAACCTTTTCCCTGTATATACGTGCATGTAACAAACAACACACACCTCTCGAAATAAATTAACCAATTGACACGATTAAGCTCGTACAAATGTACTCGTGCATATATGAATGTGTGTGATTATATATATAAGTAGGGTTTTACTGATATATTTCAGGAGAAATTTGAATGCGTATCCACTGATCGTTGTTGACGGGAATGAAGTTGATGGCATCTTGAATCTTTGTGAAGTTTCCCCCACCAGAACGAGATACACTAATGGTATACGCCACTTTAAGTGGATTGGCATTATTCAATTTACAATCCAAGGCTGTGGAGACATTGGAAGAAAGCAATAACAAAGTTACAGCAAACAAAAATGAATTTAAATAGTCCATTTTATGTTAACAAATTAAGAATACTTTCTTCTTAAAAAAGATAACAAAATAAAGAAGCTTTTGAAAGAACAGTTTGATAGAGAATAATTCTACAGGATATGGCTATGTTATGTTATGTAAAGAGACCAAATGGACATGTTATATAACCATGTAAACAGCTCCATTAGTGCTAAGGAAAAAACAACAAGGTAACCTAATCTGTCCTATTGCCAGGAAAAGAAATAAAATCTCAACCCTTACCAACTAGATCTCGATTTCTTTCCTGCTCAGTTGAATCCAGGGCAGAGATTTTGTGGGTTAAGTTGGGCGGCAGTCTTTGAACACATTTTTGTTAAGTAATTGTAGGTTAAGCCGAAGCTTTTGTGAAAAAGATGTAAACATAATAAATAATTAATAAAAATGGAGATATTTCAACTTAAATTTTTTACTAAAATTTTGACACAAATTTTATTTTAAGAATCCAATGGTGGATAACTACCATCATTGAATTCTACTTTGATTTTTAATATCGATTGTTGGATTGTTTGGGAACAATAATTCAAAATTTGTGTCAAAATTTTATGTCAAAAATTTAAGTGAAAATATCAATTTATTATCATTTTTATTTTTTTCAGTTTTTGAAAATATTTTACTTCTTAAAAGATCCAAACAATTCTATTCATTAATTCCCAATTTCTCCCTCTTGATAAACCTTTTTAACAAAATACTTACTCTATTTTTCACTTTTATTTGTTCCAGTTTTTAATGAAAACTCGTCAAATTAAATTTAGTTTACTATTTTTCTAATTTATTACACTTCTATTTTTTCTGATTAAAACTTATCCTATTAACATAATTTTCATCCTATTAACATAATTTACTCTCTAAATAAATTGAGATATTTCTATTAAGTCCGAAAGGGAGACATAAAAAAGAAAGAGGATGAGTAAAATATCACTAATTTTGTACGTGTATAAATTTTTTTTTCTTTTTTTCCGGGGGAGGATTGATCCCTTTGGCTGAGTTACAAGAAGATTCTTTATTTATAAATAAATCAGAAAATTAGAAAAGGAGCAGTAACAAAAAATGGGTTAAGGTGATCGATGAGTCAGTATTCACAAACTGGCTCACCCGCACCGAGTTTCTTCTCCCGCGGCGCACGCTTCCAAGCGTCGGCACGGGGTCCGCTACATTTTACCTTCGAGCACGTACTGCGATTAATTAGAATTTCATCATTAATGTTTAATGCATTTTATATTTCAAATTAATTAAAATCTAGTAGTATCTAGTCTGCGATTAATTAGAGACGTGCATATGTCTGCACGGAAGATTAATTAATTAAAACAGTTCTCTTTCTTACTCGTGACCGACGAGGTCCCCAACTTTTAGGAGCTACTACGTACATCTGAATCTAGTAGCTCTGAATTATAAAAAAAAATGTTTCTGGAGCAGGCTCCACAAGCTCTTCCAAGGTAAGCTTTGCTAGTTCCAATAGCACTCCTGCTTTGGCCTGTTACGTAGCCGTGACTTTGCTCTGGAGTATTTATTCCCACTGTATCATTTATTGTACTACCCAGCAGGCACACGTGGAAACAAAAAGTTCAATATACATACTTTTTTTACATACAAATACATGTGCATACATACATATACATACTTTTTTTCATATATATATATATATACTTTTTTCAGTTAAGAATTTCTTATCATAATCAGAAATGAATTACAAAATAAAAAATATATATTTGGGCTTCAACGGAATGTATTTAATCTTATAGTACATTAAAATATAAAGTATATATGTTATATTATGTTGCATGTATATATTATACATTGAACGTAATGCCTATAGTAACAACGTTGACCGGAATAAAATATTGTATTAATTTCTTAAATGTTATGGACTAGCATAAATTATTCTAATTGTCTTATATTAATATGTGATTAATGTCAAATATTAAAGAGTAATTTTAATAAACTCATTTAGTAAGTGATAAAAAATATTATGTTAATAGAGTCTAATTTTATCACATCACATATAATAATATATTATGAAAAAGTATAACATTTAATCCGTTATTTTAGTTCGTAATGAGGTAAAATTTTATAACTAAAACTTAAGTATCCGTACACTCAGCCATGCAAGTAACTCTGACCCATTGAGAGGTAGTCAGTAATATGCAGCCATTTGGAAAGAGTGCGGTCACTCTCATATTTCTCTCTCTCGTTCATATTTCTCCCATGTGCGTGCAGATGGGGGTGTTGAATTTGGTTTTGCAGCAAGTGGTAGTTGAATTGAAGAAGTCAAAAACTGTAGCCGGTGATAAGCAGCATTAATCATGGCTAACGAAGGTGAGAACTTGAGTTTCTTTCGCAAGCATGTGTCCGTTTGGAAATGCAAGACAACGGGCTTAAAGCTGAAGATTTATTCAGCATGGGAGTGAAACTAGCGCTAATAGATGCGCTTTGATGCTCGCTGGCTTCGATAACGCATGGTTTCTTCTTTGGAATTTTAATTTTCTCCCTGCATATATGCCTGTACACATGTATGAATGTATACATATCGTTTTAATTTAAGATACTGCAAGTAGAAATTAATCAATGTTACATTTCCGGGTTTATTAATTACTTGCTCATATTTTCCAAGAGGAATATGGATGCGTATCCACTGATTGTTGTTAGCTGGAGTCAAATCAATCGCAGTTTGAACAATATTCGTGAAGTTTCCATAGTAAGAATGATCTACATTTATGGTAAATGCGACACTGAGAGAAAGATATAACATTAAAAACAGAAATTAAGAAGAATGAGACTGGTTGGTTTATTTGGTGCATTTTATGTTAATTTGTTTCTGAAGGTTTAATTTTCAAGAATATTTTTGTTATAAGATGGTATAATCTAATTGTCAAGGGACCAGGTGAGCATTTATAACTATGTAAAACAGTGGCAGGCATATGCAATTATAAAAATGAACATACAGCCACTAGATCTTTTTGCAATGGAAACAAAATCAACCAATATATACAGTTTCTTGATTACGAAACAAAATCAACCAAGATATAACGTTTCTTGATTAAGTATTTACTCATTTATCAGTATATGATCATATAGATTCTTTGGCCATTAGTACTGTAACGAATTTTTGGGTATAACAGAAAAAAATCTTATTTTTCTTAAATGATTCATTTTCCCCAAATGCACATATAAGGATGTATAATCCATTAATCAAACTTTCTGTACTTCTGTAAATTATATATTATGATTAATTTTCTTTCCTCTCTGACTTAATTCACTTTCTAAAAAAGTTCGAACAAATGTAGATTATACTTTATTTGCGAAAACAAAATTATAGAGAATATATTCATAATTAGTTCTAACTAGGCAGGTTTACGAAAAATAATAAAGTGCTATCAATTTTTTAAGTAAACTTTTTTTAACATCGAGAAGATTTGTTCTTAAATCTTAAGAATACATTAAGGAGGTGTGCACCAACTCAACCAAAAAAAAAACACTATTTAGTACTATTAATCTTTAAAGCCAGTTAATAAAATGTGCATCGCCTTTCTAGATGCGCATGAAATTAGCCTGTTAATGTCATATGTCTCTCTAAATGTGCGCGAAATTTAAACTCCAGACTTCTCATAGCATCCATCATAATTCATAAGAGAGTGTGTCATGGCTTATCCACTAAGCACTCGCAATTCATATTATATATATACCAAGACAAGAAAAATGTGAAGCTCAGAAAAGAAATTGAGTCCAATTTGGATAGAAAGAACATATTCGAACCAAAAAAACAGATGCATATTCTCTGCTTTTTGCATGATGGTTCTTTAAACGGATAATCCATTTGTTCCTTTACAAAGTGAATGTTTACCTTTTCTGGTCCTGTCAGTGTACCAAAAGAAATAGGCTGGTAGAATCTTATCGACCAATAAGAAATGTACAAGTTTTCTTCATTGCGTCCAAAATTAAAAAAAAAAAGATACTTACACCCTAAGTTTAGCAAAATAATCACAAAAATTTTTAAATTTTTAAAAATAGATATCAAGATTCTTTTTTTACCATAATATATTTTGAATATAATAATTAAAAAATTAACTTTAAAATTTTTTAATAAATACAAATTTAATATAAATAATATAATATATCTGATAGACTAATAATATTAAATTATTTTTAATTATTTAAAATAGTATTAAAATTTTTAATTGTTATAGTAATTTTAATAATATATTCGTATTTATTATAAAAAATTTAAATAAATTTTTGAGTTAAATAGATCTTACAATTAACAGAATATCTTCCTATTAAATTAAAATTATTTCTTACATAACATTCAAAATAATTTTAATTTTAATTTATTTATTTATTTTAATATTATGTTTCTATTTACTATTAATATAATAAAATAGATCTAATATATTGTAAAATATAAAATATAAAATTTTAAAATTATTTAAAAATTTATATATTATTATATTTATTTGAATGTCATATTTTTACTTGTTATAAATTTTTGAGGTCAATTTTTTAAAAATCAAAAAATATTATGGTCAAATGAGAGTCTTGTCCGAGTTTTTGTAACTTTTTTTCTAAATCTTAAGGTTAGATTTCCTCTTTTTTTTTCTTTTTTATCTAAATTCTTATTATCCGCCGTCCAGCAGTTAGGCCTAAGAAAAAGACCCCATGTTGAGATTATGTTCCAAAATGGGGGGCTTAATAATGTTGGTCTAATATTAAAGAAAATCAATTGTTTATTGATTGTAAATTTGCATTACTTTATGCCTGGTCAAGGATGAAGAAGAAGAAAATTATAATAACCAGAAATCTAATTTAATAATGAGTGAAAATTAAGAACTTGCAAGTCGGTATTTCCAGATTTATCACATCTGTCCTTGGCAATCTTCCAGAGAGACCCGTGCGTCCATGACCTTCATCATCCAATAATATAGTATGTTTTATTTTTATAATTATTTAATCAAGAGCATCTCCTAACCTTCGACTTTTAAAATGTTATTTTAATCATTTGCCAATTACATATACGGAAAATATATTTATATATAGGGCAATCACACTTAATTTTCTCATCTCAAATTTTCTCATCTCAACTGGCTGTAAAAAGCAAAATGAAATAAAATTAATGTATACAGAAGGAAAAAAAAGAAATGAAAATCATGTAACCTGCATGCTCACTAGGAACTTTCCAGCGTTCCATTATCTTCATTTTTCAGCAACTCAATATGTCCCACAACGTCCCACACAAGCTTGATTCTTGAATTTAAATATTCAAATTCAACCAATCTTAGAACCACACTTCCAATTTCTCAATTTAAATATTAAGCATTTTCGCTTCAAAAGTTCGGAATTAATTTCCCACCAAAAACAAATGAGCATGTGATATGTTGCAAATGAGCATTCTTGCATGTCCCATAAACGATTAGCCAAATGGCATACATGCATGCAAGGATCATGGATGTTTCTTTCTTTTCAACCCTCTAAATTAATTATTTACTTACAAATTTTGGATAAAGTTTCGAACCTTTTAATTTCTATTCTTGCGGTAGTTGTCCATGGAAACAAAAAAAATAAATTACCCAATTCTTTTTCATATGAAGAATTTTTTTTTTTTTGCTTTTCCTCAAGGCACTTAAGAGAAGAAGAAACGAGAGGGAAAGAGCAGATAAAAATATTAGAGCCTAAAAAGAAAACAGTCGCGTCACCAACAGCCGCCCAAGCTTCTTATCTGGATAGGTTACTTGATTCTAGTTTCTTATTCCAATTCAAAAGTACCCACTTCAATTTTCTCTATATATACCTGCACGGGCGGCCCGTTTCATTAGCGTAAATTAAACAAACATCTCTTAACGTTCTCTTTGATAGCAATTTATATCCGCTATTATTGTTCTTGCCTTTGTTGTAAGCTAATCTTTTGAGTGATCTCTCTTTACTGTGTCTATATTTGCTCAGTGTATCAAGAAACCTACATTCCTATATAATTGTATATTCCAGTTATAGCTCAAATAATATAGTACTTAAAATATCTTCGCACTTAAACAATTTCCTCTCACTCTGTAGATTTGATAACATACATCAATATTTAAACATTCAATTTCCTGAGTCAGTTTTTCTAAAAGCCCCTTATAAATCCTCTTCGCTGTTGGGTTTCTCGCATCAAAGTCTTGTTTTCTTGTCATATCTTTTAAATTTTTCTCACTTGTTGCTCTGTTCTTTCTCTGTTTTCCCCTGTCATGGCTCCCCCAAACGACCCTGCCAACGCACTACTCATCAAACTCGCAACTAATAGACTGGAGCAACACATAGGCTTGTCCAATGGCAAGCTCTGTGTGAAAGGTTTTCCAGTTCTTTCGGATGTTCCAAGCAATGTTTCCTTCACACCATTTTCTATCTCCAAATCATCTGATGCTCCACTTCCCGTGCTTCAGGCTGTCCAGGCCAATTCTCACAAGGGCGGTTTCCTCGGCTTCAAAGCACAGGAACCGTCTGATAGGTTGATGAACTCCTTGGGTAGATTTAGCGGAAGGGATTTTGTGAGTATCTTCAGATTCAAAACATGGTGGTCCACTCAATGGGTTGGGAATTCTGGTTCTGATTTGCAAATGGAAACCCAATGGGTTCTCTTAGATGTTCCTGAAACAACCTCTTATGTTATGATCATACCCATTATTGAAAGCAGTTTTAGGTCTGCTCTTCATCCTGGCACTGATGGCCATGTCATGATTTGTGTTGAGAGTGGTTCTACTCGATTGAAAGCATCATCATTTGATGCTATCGCTTATGTTCATGTGTCTGATAATCCTTACAATATCATGAAAGAAGCCTATAGTGCTCTTAGAGTTCATCTAAATACTTTTAGGCTTTTGGAAGAGAAACAAGTCCCTTCACTTGTTGACAAATTCGGTTGGTGCACTTGGGATGCATTCTACTTAACGGTAGAACCCGCCGGAGTCTGGCAAGGAGTGAAGGATTTTGTTGACGGTGGTATCTCGCCAAGGTTTCTCATCATTGATGATGGTTGGCAAAGCATCAACCGTGATGATGAGAATCCGAATGAGGATTCCAAAAATCTTGTTCTCGGTGGAGAACAAATGACTGCCAGGCTTCACAGGCTTGATGAATCTGAAAAGTTCAGAAAATACAAGGGTGGATCCTTGTTGGCCCCTAATGCTCCTTCATTTGATATTAAAAAGCCCAAGATGTTGATAAATAAGGCGATTGAACTTGAGCATGCCAACAAGGCTCGCGATAAGGCAATCCAATCCGGAGTCACTGATCTGTTTGAGTTTGATTCAAAGATTAACAACTTGAAAAAAGAATTGGAGGAGATGTTTGGTGGGGAGGAGGGTGGTAATAGTGTCAATGAAGGCTGTGGACGCTGTTCATGCAAGGCTGATAATTATGGGGTTAAGGCTTTTACAAGAGATTTGAGGACTAGTTTCAAAGGATTGGACGATATTTGGGTGTGGCACGCTCTTTGTGGTGCTTGGGGTGGTGTAAGGCCAGGAACTACTCATCTGAACTCGAAGATCATTCCTTGCAATCTGTCTCCTGGACTTGATGGTACAATGGATGATCTTGCTGTGGTCAAAATCGTTGAAGGTGGAATCGGCCTGGTTCATCCTTCTCAAGCTGATGATTTCTATGACTCCATGCACTCTTACCTTGCCCAGGCTGGCATTACTGGAGTCAAAGTTGATGTCATCCATGTATGTTTTCAAATTTACCAATTTTCACCCTAGCTACTTTTATCCCCCTCTTTTTTATGAATGTATTTAATTCTTTATGATCATCAATACAGACTCTTGAATATGTTTCGGAAGAATATGGAGGCCGGGTTGAGCTAGGAAAGGCTTATTACAAAGGACTGTCTAATTCCCTGAAGAAGAACTTCAAAGGAACTGGACTAATCGCCAGCATGCAACAGTGCAATGACTTTTTCTTCCTTGGAACGCACCAGATATCTATGGGAAGAGTCGGTAAGGAAGTCTGAGCCAAATGCTATTCTTTACTCCTCTGATCAGTTTTAGTGAAGAGTTTCATTTTTCTAATCATACGAGTCGATTTATTGTTTGTTACAGGTGATGATTTCTGGTTCCAGGACCCGAATGGGGATCCAAATGGAGTCTATTGGCTGCAAGGCGTTCATATGATCCACTGTTCTTACAACAGCTTGTGGATGGGCCAGTTCATACAGCCTGATTGGGACATGTTCCAATCTGATCATTGCTGTGCCAAATTTCATGCTGGTTCAAGAGCCATCTGCGGTGGTCCTGTATATGTTAGTGATTCAGTTGGGGGACATGATTTCGATCTCTTGAAGCAACTAGTTTATCCTGACGGTACCATTCCCAGGTGCCAGCACTTTGCTCTTCCAACCAGAGATTGCCTCTTCAGAAACCCTCTATTTGACAAAAAGACCGTTCTCAAGATTTGGAACTTCAACAAGGTATCATCATACTTCTTCCATTAATCTGTTCTGTCTAAAAGTATTATCAGAAGACGACGAGCACTCATTTTTGACAAAAATTTTACAGTACGGAGGAGTGATTGGAGCTTTCAACTGCCAAGGAAGTGGGTGGGACAAGAAGGAACGAAGGTTCAAGGGCTACGCAGAATGCTACAAGCCAGTTTCTGGCACTGTTCATGTTACCGATATCGAATGGGACCAAAATGCTGGGGTTGCACATTTGGGTGAAGCAGAAGAGTACATCGTCTATCTCGGCCAGGCTGACAAAATGCACTTGATGACTCCCAAATCTGAGGCAATTAAAATCACTGTCCAGCCGTCGTCATTTGAGCTCTTCAACTTTGTACCGATCAAGAAATTAGGCCCCGGCATCAAATTTGCTCCGGTTGGGATAACCGACATGTTCAACAACGGAGGAACAATAAGAGAATGGGACCACTCTGAGTCCGGACCTGAGACTCGGGTCAAGGTTGAAGTCAAAGGAGGAGGAAATTTCTTGGCGTATTCAAGTGGGTCACCAAAGAAGTGTTACTTGAACGGTGCTGAGGTGGCTTTCGAGTGGATGCCAGATGGCAAACTGATCTTGAATGTTCCTTGGATTGAAGAGGCAGGCGGCATTTCTAATGTTGCTTTTCTCTTTTGAGGTTAAGGACTACTATGTTTGAACTTTAGTCAAGGGCGCCCTGCTGATTTTTAAGTCTTTTAAATAAATTTTTTTCTAGTTACTTGTAAGATTGTTATTAAACTTTGGAATGATGTAATTCATCCCTTAACTAGTTAATTAATAATATTTTACGTAAAGATTGCTTCCTTCCCCGTGGATCATATTAAGTACAAGTTCCATATAATACACTCATTTGATTTGATTCTTGTTTACACTAAAGCAATTTATTATTTGTCTCTCTAATTAGCAAATTGTCGCAGTTGAAAGGATCAAGTATCTCAAGTTTTCTGCATTATCACCATCCCTTATGCGAAAATATATTAAATTATTTTTATTTTAAATGTCACAGTCAAATACAAACCAACTCTTCCCAATAAGTCTGAACATGAGAAACAGGGACAGATTGGTCAAAGAAAAAGAAACATTTCTTTGTAAGGAAAAGAGAATCGCGTAATGAATTTTGTATCTCACATCATACATTATAAAAAAAATTTCGAATAAAAATGGCAAAATATCTCCAGAAATTAAGAAATGTTATTACTCTATGCTTTTCTTCAAGATTTGGAGCCATTCCTGAAACTACAGGCTAGAACCTAGAGTGTACTTTGACGGACTGAAAGCTTCTGGCATATTCGCCAGTTACAAAAAGAAGCTAAACCTAAATTTTGGAACGGCAGCAAGTTGCTGCTTTACAATGAAAAGTAAAGAATAAAGCCAACTTTGGTTCTAGCTTCTAATGATGATCCGTTTGAACTTGATAAAATATTGTTAATGCAGGAAGTGGGGTCATAGACGACGCTCACGGCACTAACTAGAATCTCAAAACCGGAAGGTTCTCAATTTGAGTCTCTAACTTGTTCCTGTACAAACACAGTTATTGCTACAACATTCTTTTTCATTGGGACACTACTTATGTTATGCATATTCGGTTCGTTAATTTGCTTTGTTGCAATATTTATTTATTGGAATTGAACTTCTTAAGAAAAATAAAACAATAAAGATAGAAAAATGGCTAGATGGATTTCACCTTTTTTTTTTTTTTGGTCGGTTACAAAAGCTTTGGCAATAAACTTTTGACCAACAGCAACCCATCCGAGTTTTTTAGTTACAAATGCTGGATCTCAAAAGTCCAGTGGCCCCACTCACAAATAATAACAAATCTTATCACCACGATATCAGCGGCTGTTGTTTTAGCCCATGGGCTGAGGAGCGAGGACGAGACAAGACAGCAGTTTCAAACATTAGAGAAAGTGACGAGTGTCCTTAAAAATCAGGCCACAACAATTGCCTTACAAGGGAAGGAAGGATGATGACATGATGTGATTGTGACTTTGGTTCTTTTCTTTTACTTAATTTCGAAAAAATTCAGATAAGGTCATCGACACAGATACTCTACCGGTGACCGGTGTTTAAAAACACGTACAACATCCAAAAAAAAAAAAAGAAAAAAGAATTTAAATAGGTGCTTGCCTATTATAATTTCTTAAAAGGGAAAGCGTGTGAAGATTATTTTAGTTTGATTTAACTCTGAGTAGATAATTTAAAGATAACTTAAGAGGAGAGAGTAAGAAGGAAGAATTTGGAAATACTTCAGTGGTTCTGGCTGCTTCCTACTTCAACAGTGTCGATGAATTTGTAACTCATTTCTTATTAACGGCCACGCGTTGAGCTGTGATTTGAAAATGTGGCACCCGCTGGTCTGATACAGACGTTGATGCAAGCTTCGCTCAACCTGTCGTACGCAGAGTTGTCAAAATAAAACGTTAACAACAAACAGAACAAACTAGAATTCGTTGCCCACGTCGTTTTACGTTCAAAAGAACGCGCCGTATGCCTGTGGTAATTTTAATTTAATTTAATTTGCACCGACGAAGATACGAAGTTTCCTGTCAACACAACACCTGTGGAATTGGATAAACCTTTCAAAACAAAAAAAATGTTGGCTCGTAGCACTTCAACATCCGGGAGTTTAATCCGTTACCATGACAAAAGGAAGAAAGTGATGTTTTAGAGTGACGGGTCTTTTGCTTGTGAAGACGCGTTCAAGTGTTTCAACAGTTTTTTTTTTTTTTAAATAGTTTCTTGGTCGGCCCAATAGTCATAGTTTCAAAGTGGCCTCCATTTAGGCTGGCATAGAGGAAGGTTATCTGTGAAAAGAGACTTGGACCACCGACAGCAGTCAACTAACAAGATAACTAACTAACCGTCCTTCAATATTTTGAACAAGATAACTGACAAGATATTTTCTGAAAAGGGTCTTAGACCACCAATAGCTGTTAACTAACAAGATAACTAACTAACCGTCCTTCAATATTTTAAAAAAGATCTTGCTGTGACTTTTGACGACTGTACGTATGAGTTGATGTAAGATGATAATATGTTTGACGTATGGATGGCCATGGTGATCTCATATTGCTTGATACATACGGATGGATTGGATGAGGATGCAATGTAAATACACTTGTCATGATTTTAAAACGTTTTCCTTGTCAAACATTTTCTTATTCCTGCAATAATTTTTTTTTTTTTTTTTAAAGATAGGGTTCTTTAACTTCAACTTTTTACTTTAGACCGAGACCTAACTCCACTGGTCAGTCAGCAATCTTACCAAGATTTTGAGTTTAAGTACGTATCATGTATTTTGTGTAGGTGTGTTCAATTAATAAATTAAAAAAAAATCAACTTTTTTTCTTACATCATAACTTAAATTTTCATTATTTCTATTCATCCAATTTGATGGGATAAATTTAAAGTTAAAAAGTAATTTTTAAGTTCTCATTCATTTACCATTAGATTGGTGTGGATATATTAAAGGACAAGTATGAACTATGGCCTCTGTAAAAAAAAATTAATATTGAATATTTTATATTATATTAATAATTATTTATTTACATTAAAAATTTTATTTATTTATTTTTTTGAAAAAATTCTTTGGCCCCCAGTCAAGGTTGGCTTGTTCCGCACCTAGATTGGTGGATCCAATGAACTTAAACCTAAAAAGTTACAGTACCACCAGCTTTTGGTATCCTAGCGCGGGCATGCAAATATATAGTTTCAACATAATAATCTTTAATATTTTCACATCAATATTATTCGCGCTTGTTCTACCCAGCAAAATTAGGCGGTTGCATAGATTTCCATTATCTTTTGAAGCCCTTATAATTTTTTAAAAATATTCCCGTTAATAGTAATGTAAAATTTTAATGTTCTTTTGAACTATGGCCAAACATGATAAAAATTTTAAGAAGATTCACCAGCCATTAATTCTACAACACATTCTTTTTATACACTTTAATAGTCTTTATTTTTTTATTAAAATCTGAATAGATCCAAATTAGTCTGAATTTTGAATAAAACTAAATGTTTGAATCTAAATGATATGTTTTTTTTTTGTCTGAATTACTAAAAATAAATATTAAGTTCTTTGTTTTTTAACTTAAAAACTGATAATTAATATTTTTGCATTTATACTCACAAATTATAAATGTTAAACAAATAATAATTATCTAAAAAATTTTAAATGCGACAATATACTATCATAATATAAATTATGTTCAATTGAATAGAATATTTTTTATTCTAAATTAGTATATATTAATCAATTTTATTATAGTTTATGATGTTTTTATATGAAAAATATTCAAAAAAATTCTTATAAAAACATGAAGATAAATAATGCTAATTTAAAAATAAAAAGATTAAATAATAATAATAATAATAATCATCCACTACATTTATCATAAGTTATACAGATGGATAATAATGCTAATTATTAAATTTTATTTAAGTAAGATAAAAATTAATTAATTATATAGCAATATTTTAAAAAAATCTTTTAATGATATCATTTAGACTTTTTAGATTAAGTAGAAAGCTAAAAAAATTGACTTAATAATTTAACTTAATGACTGAAAATTTTCATTATGTTAAAATGACAAAGAAACTTAATAATTTAACTGATTGAAATTAAATCAATTAAGTTATTAAGTAAAAAAAAAATCTTCTATTTGATTGTATTACTCTTAATATTAGTTACCTATTTTAAGTTAGAAAACTGTTAGGAAGGCCCCACAATAACATTAAGGTTAATTGTATTTTACATATATAGCTATTAAGGTTAATTATTAAACAAAAACAATTATATTTAATTAATAACATCAGAATATGAATTCATAAATTTATTAATTTTTATCACTAATAATAATTAAAATTAAATTAATACTTAATTTAATGAAAATTTATTTTTAATAACTAATTTAGATATTTAATTTATGATAAATATTCACTGATTTATTAATACATATAAAATAATTTAAAATTTTCCATATCTGTATATATTAATTTATTAATATTTACTTACCCAAATAATTAAAACTTAATTAATTTCATTCAATTAATAATATGACATGTCATCTAAGTATTGGAATTAAATGACAAATCATATTTATATATTAGCTGTATTTACATGCCATATATCTTAAGAATTTATGAAAGACATGCCATACAATTTGTTTCCCATGAATTTAGATTAAAAGCTAAGTTGACCTATTTGTTAACCTTTTTGAAAAATATAATTGATAATTATTAGATAAGAAAAAAATTTTAAATCTAAATCATATATTACTATGCATGTGTAGTAGAAGATTATAAAGAGTTGAATAAAGATAAGCTCAATACTAAATCCAAATCTAAGAACCATTCGTTTCCAAGGAATTTATACAATATCTATTTGATGTATCTTAAAGATTTATAATTATTTTCTCAATTTTTCTTTTTTTAACCCTTGCCAAATTTAAATAACAAACTTTAGGAATGCATATGATTGCTTTGTGCACTATTAAGTGTCTACTCATAAATATAATAAATTATTTTATATTATTTTTTTAGTTGATTATATGTATTTTTTATGTCATTTTGGTCATTATACAATCATAGCAATTGCTACAATACAATTACTAAATAACCAATAACTTTAGAAATCTCAATATCTAAATCTCGACTTGAGTCCCAATGTTAGGTGCCACCCTTCTATTTTCAAAGCTTGTAAAAGTATTTCACCACTATCTAATAAATAAATACCACATTAGTTGGAACTCATATACATTTATTTTTTTTTATCTAAAATCTGAATTGTTCTAAATTTTTCTAAAGTCTTAAGTGGATCTAAATATGAATGTTCGAATTACATATTTATTTTTTATATATGAATATAAGCAACATCTTATTCATTTTTATAAATAAAATATATTTTAAATATAATTAGTTGACATTTATATCTTTGTAAATTAAGATAATAAAAGGAATTAGGTTTTACAGTTTAGGAAATATGTACATTTAATAGAGATAGTTTTGGAATATAATATTTATTTCTCATTTCGATATTTTTTTCATTAAGATAAAAATCACAAAAGTTTACTTTTTCTATTTAGATGTAAATATATGAAATCAGACATAAGTTACAAAAAGTAAAAAATAAATTTTAAAAAATCTAAAATTAATAAAATTTTAAACTTAATAAATTTAGCAAACACACCCTCAAATTGTTTTTAACAAACATGCCCTCAAATTGAGAATTAGATATTTAAAATACCTAACGAGTAATGATACTCCGAAATAACTAACCAACTTTTTTCAACCTTCATCAACTATAGAAATCTCAATCTCAAGCTGGCCTTTATTAATAAATTAACTCATCACTACATTGGTACCCTATTATAATAATAATCATCATCACCTCACTACAGAAAAGTGTATTAACCTCACTCCATATGAAATTGTAAAAAGATTTCAAAAAAAGAAAGGATAAAAACATTGTTGCCACAAATACGATCATGTACTGAGCAATAAAATTCCGACAATAAAAAGTGTAGTACCATCCACAAAATCGCAATGACTTATGGTGCATTTACTTATTAGATTGGGGAATCGAAATCCGAAATCAGAATGATTGACGCGTTTACTTCACAAAAATGAAGCGGGAATCAGAATTGGAATGGTGGGGCCCACAACTATTTGGGAATGAGGAATGGGAAATTGATTCCCATGGAGGGAGGTGGGAATCAATCTCCCATTCCAAGGAATTCCCATTTTGCCCTCTCCCAAAACAAAAAATGTCCACTTTGTCCTAAGTTCTATTTAATTAATATATTATTCTAATTAATTAATTAATTAATATATTGTTATAATTAATTAATTAATTACTTATTATGATTAATTAATATATTAATATAATATTAAATATAATTATTAATAATTATAGTTCTTGAACAAATAATCACAATAATTAATATATTATTATTATAGTTTATTAATTAATATGTTATTATAGTAATTATTAATATTATTACTATAATTAATTCATATATTATTATTAATTAATTAATATAATTATTAATTTAATTAATATATTAACATATAATTATAAATAATTATAATTTTTGAATAAATAATCACAATAATTAATTTATTGTTATTGTTGTTATAATTAATTAATTAACTGTTATAATAATTATTAATATAATTATTATAATTAATCATATATTATAATTAATTAAATAATATAATTATTACTACTAATTAATATATTATTAACAATGATTATTAATAATTATAATTTTTGAATAAATAATCACAATAATTAATATATTATTATTGTAATTAATTAATATATTATTATAATAATTATTAATATAATTATTATAATTAATTCATATATTATTATTAATTAATATAATATTAATTAATTAATAATAATTAAATAATAATAATTAAATAATATAATAATATATTATTAACAATAATATATTAATAATTATAGTTCTCGAGTAAATAATCACAATAATTAACATATTATTGTTTTAATTAATTAATTAATTAATATATTATTATTATTATTAATTCATATATATATTATTAATTAAATAATATAATTATTACTAGTAATTAATATATTAATATATTTTTAACAATAATTATTAATAATTATAATTTTTGAATGAATAATCACAATAATTAATATATTATTATAATTAATTAATTAATATTAATATTATTAGTTAATATATTTTTATAATAATTGTTAATATAATTATAATAATTAATTAATAAAATTTTACAATTAATTAATATATTAGTTAATAATAATTATTATTATTATGACAATAATCCATTAAGTACTTTTTATTAATTTGTTACAATCTAACTCATTCCGATTCCGATTCGAAACAAAGTAAACGCATTAATGATAATTCAGCTCATTCCCATTTCGATTCTTATAGCTCAAGTAAACAACTTAATTTGATTCCCATTCCAGCTCATTCCCATTCCTGTCCATTCCGATTCCAGACTATTTCGATTCTAGTTTAGTAAACACATCATTAGTGTACTTAATTCAGCACGGCCTGGCATGCATTAGATAAAGGGTAACAATGCATGGCATGCATTAGATAAAGGCTAACAATGCATTTAATGTATGGCATCCATTAGTTAAAGGATACAAATGTATTTTGATCATGTTGGCATTCAATAAAATCCTGACAATAAAAAAGTGTATAAACATCCAAAAAATCGCAGCGAATTAATTCATGTAATTCAGCATGGCCTGGCATTCCTTACAAGCCTTCTATTTTCTCCATCAATTCCTTCAAACCTTTCGTCAATTTTTGAACAAATCAAGAAAATATCCAACAGTATATTCATCTAGAAATCATGAAGGAACTGAAAGAGATTCAACAGCTAGGGTGCTCCTACCAATTTGTTCATCAATGCACCCAAAAATTATGCTTCCCCGTAGTCTAATATAGCGAAAACCATTAGTAAGTTGCAAGTCAGATTCCATAAGGCTAAAACGGTACATTGACTTTAAAAAGGACTCAACAAATCAATAGAAAAGAAGTCTTAACATTCTCGTCAAGTTAAAGAGGCCGAATTTGCTTTCTTATTAGGGTAAGGATTGGCATTGATTCACGGTTTACCCAATATTCTAGCAGTATTAGGAATAGTTTGCTCGTACTTAACCGGCCTTTTTTATTTACCGAAACCAAATTGCTGTTTTTACTCAAAATCCATCAATCATGGACTATACTAAAACTGAAGAGAAAATTATGTTTGGCGAAATTGAAGAGATCGAAGACATTGTTGAGAAGAGGTTCAAAAGGTACAAGAACTTCGCTAGAATTCCAACTCATCTATTGAACCAGAGCCATCACTTCATCGACCACAAAACCATAAATATTGATCCCAAAAGTGAACTAGCAAAACGAATTCACAGAGAATGGGAAATTTTGGAGAAAAACCTTCCAAGTTCTATTTTTGTTAGAGCTTCTGCAGAAAGAATTGACCTTATGAGAGCTGCAATAATCGGTTTGGAAGGTACCCCTTATTGTCATGGCTTGTTCTTCTTTGACATATTCTTTCCCACCAGTTACCCAGTTACGCCACCGCTGATCTTCTATCATTCTTATGGATTTGATTTGAACCCAAATTTGCATCGAGATGGACAGGTTTCTCTTGACCTTCTAACCGTCAATGTCAGTCATAGCTGGTGGAACTGCAAGAGGGATTCAGACGAAAAGCAACAGTGGAATTCACAGGAATCTAACATAATGCAAGTACTTGTCTTAATTCAACACAAGGTTTTGAATGCCAATCCATATTACTGTCACAAAGGGCAACCCCAGAAGAGTAACAAAGAGGTTTTCAGGCTGAATTGCCAGGCCATGCTGGCTATGCTTCAACCTCATATGCAGTTCAAAAACCCTCATATGCAGTTCAAACACCTCGTGCAAGGTCATTTCAGAAACCGGGCTCACCAAATACTTCAGATTTATAAAGCTGAGATGAAGCCTGATGACGATGAAGAAATGAACCAATTATTCATCAAACTTTTGAATGCATTTGAAGATAATGGAGCATATTGTGGTCATTATTATCCCAAGGCATTAAAAGAAAGAAGATCCATCAGCAACCACAGATAAGAAAGCTCTTTACTCAAAGAGGAGAGAGGTCGTAGTGATGGTTATACACAGAAACTAATTGATGGAGTGCAAATTAAGCATCTGCTGGAATCATTACACTGAAATTAGATGGTTACTGTTTACTAAGCTATACAACAATTTAGTTTTAGTTAGGTCAGCTTTATCATTGGCTTTAGGATGTCCTTTAGCAGTTATCTTTTACTAATCATATTTAGTGCAGTCTCTGCTTTGACAAGTTCTACTTGTTTGAAACTCTACTAGCTTCAGAGAATCAAATCTTTCTTTTCACTAATGCAAGCAAAACTAAAACTTCTAACAAATTTCACTATTGTGCCTGCTTTATTCAACTATTCTCACAAACCTGGATAACTTTGATTTGAAGAATTAACTAGTGTTACAAAATTTATATTTGAGGTAAAGGGACTCGAAAAGGAAATTATGTATGCCCATTGCCCAATGTTTGTTTTAGAGATACTTCAAAATTATATTTTATTATAAACAAATGTATACTAGTTCTCTAGATATATTGTTAATCCAACGGCTATCGAATTATAGGCTATTCTACAAAAGGCAAGTCATTAACTTCTACCGAAATATTTGTATGTTTTCACTCAAAACGCATCACATACCTAAAATCAATGACATCAGATTTCAAAGATTTTGTTATGGGGCATTTCCTAATGCAGCTCCCCAAGCTCCTACAAGAACAAATCTGGGAGGCCAATTATTCCTTAGACTCAAAAGCTTCATAAGAGGCAGGACCTGCTTACAAACATTGTAAACATGGTGTCAAAGAAGATCATAGGATTATCAAGAGCTAGATAGTAACACTAGTATTATGAATATTTATCTCCACTCATCAGTAATTTACACTCATTTTTCCCTGAACTATATAGTTTAAGATTGTTTACATGACAATTTAAACACAGAACACAGAAAGTGATGAAATTAAGAAGCCAAGGTGTGCCCAAGGAGCACTGTCCTTAAAGAGCAGATTCTGCCCCTTCTCAGGTGATTTCCAGGTGTGTAAAAAGAATCGAAAACAGTCTAATCTTCCGGGATTCAGTGGCATTACACTGTAATGGTCCACTCCAAACTACAGTTGCTCTGAAACAGCTAGTTTATTTATTTTCTGACAAAGTGTAAGAGCTTTGATGAAGGAGAGGAGGAAGAAAATAAGTCTTTCTCATTTCTCAAATCAGTGACAGCAGCCATTTATCATTGAATTGCAACGGCCATATCCTTAATTTAAGTCAGGAGATAAGGGGGAAAAAAAATTCAGTGCTCAACACTGATTTTAAAAACTGATATCAAGCAACTACAGTGCTAAACTGCTAATATCAAGCAACTGCTGCTGATCTGTAGATATGCGGCTTGACTGATTCAAATCAGTTCAACTAACTGATTTTCTTAATCCAATATTTATACTTTTCATAAAAGATGCAAAGAACTGGGGCAAGCCCATGTGCGTATGTGCGAAGCCAATATGGTTTTATCAATTTGGAATAATGTGAGTGTTTTGAAATACCTCGCAAATTCACAAGAGTAATCTACTTTTCCTAAAAAAGGTAATATTATTTACTTACCCCAGAAAGAGTAAATTGCTAATCCTCTAAGAGTTCAGATGTTGAACCAAGGAGAAGTAAGAGGAAGAGAACGGCCACTAATTTTGATGAAGACTAGTACCCTTTTCTTGCTGAAAATGATCCTCAGACTTTCAAAGAAGCAATGGCTTCTTGTGATACACCTCTGTGGACAGAGGCAAATAACAGCGAGTTAGATTCCATCACGAGCAATCATGTACTGCAGTTAATTGAATTGCCTCCAGGTACTAAACTTGCAAGGTGCAAATAGACTTTTTAAAGAAAATTGAAAGATGATGGATCAATTGATAAATACAAGACAAGGTTAGTTGCCAAAGGATCCCTACAAAAGAAAGACATAGATTATTTTGATACATATGCGCCTGTACTGGGGACTGCATCCATTAGAGTTTGATTACAATAACTGCAATTCATAACTTACAGGTTCATCAAACAGATATCAAAACTGTTTTTCTAAATAGAGACTTAGATGAAAAAATCTACATGAGTCAACCTGAGGGTGTGTAGTACCAAGCACTGAGCATAAGGTATATAAACTGGTTAAGTCATTATATGGCTTAAAATAGGCACCAAAAATAATGACATGAGAAATTTGATCACGTATTAATATCAAAAGGACATGCGATTAATGACTCAGACGAATATATCTATTTTAAATCAGTTGATGTTACTTGATTATTTCCCTCTATGTTGATGAAATGCTCATCCTAAGTCCCAATTTGGGAACGATAAATGAGACCAAAAGGATGCTTTCGTCTTAACTTTGATATGAAGGATACAGGAGAAGAAGATGCTATATTTGGAGAAGAAGATGGAACATTAGGCATCAAAATCATTAAGATTAAAATGTTGAAGAGGTTTGGGTGTTATGATGAAAATTGGTCGCAACTGGCCACAACAATCCGGCAGCAAAACAAGCAAGATCATCTTCCAAAAAATTAATCATTTCATTCGAATCAAACATGAAAGATTTAACTGCATAATAAATAAATGTGCAAAACAGAGGATTTAAAATTAAAAAAATGTGTACCGAGTAATTAATTCTGAAAAGCCTCCATCTTTCTTCCTCAATCGGTCTCCTCATTCAGGCTTAGCTGCATTTTACGCACTATTATTGATCCAGTGACACACAAACACAAAAAATGAAAAAGGAAAACAATAAAGAGAAGAAGAAAGTTCGAAACTTGAAATCGAAAAGAAAAGACACATCACGAGTTTGTGCGTGAATCTAACACTGACAGCAAAAAATTGTTACTAACAAAAAAATGGGCGAACGAGATTGAAAGAAGCGTTATTTTATTAAATTCACGCACAAACCCGAAACATGCCTCTCCTTTAATTCGATACCCAGCTAAGCTCATGCTGCTACGAACACTACAGAACAGAGATGGAGAAAGAAAACGGAAAGGAGAAGACATAAATTTTTAAAAGAGATTGCATATGACTTAACTATACGAAGGTTTATTTACGGCCGTTCAGTTAAAAGCCGTTTGAGATTCAGAATCGAATGCTAGATAGAATTAGATTACCCCTAATTTACGTGGCTAAGATGTGACCTCGATGCATCACGTGTGATGTACGATTGCCTCAGAGATTTCAGGATCAGCTGCCTGCCTAATGCCTATCAAGCAACCGAAACCACTCAAGACCCCTGTTTTGGACGAGGTACAGTTGAAATGATATTTTTTACTATCTCTGTTCAGTTTCAACCTTCAATCGATCCTTCTCCACTCATTCCTACTTATAGATCTGAGCCACGTCACCTATCTCACCCCAACCCCAGCCCGTTACGAGCTCCATTTGGGTCTCAGCTCTTTTAGCCCGGCCTTACTCGTTGGACCACTTCTCTTTCCAAATAAAGGAAATAGAAAGAAAAAAAAAAAAAAAGGGCTTTCACGGGTGAATTTTCAGTATTTCACCCCTCAATTTTGTTTCGTTAACGTTCACTTTTAATTAATTTTATGTATTTTCAGAATTATCCTTACTTATCAATAAACAATATTCAAATTTTAACAAAATATTGGTGAAACAAAATACAGATCATGATTCAATTTGACACAAGTAATACAATTATTTCATTCATAATGCAGTAAAGTTTTACTACTTTTTTCAACATACATACATACATACATACATACATACATACATATATATAGTACTTCTCTGATGGCATTTCTCTGATGGCATCCTTATTTTATAAGATGTCATTAAAATATGAAAAAATAAATTTTAATGCATTGAAAATTATATATATATTTTTATGTATTATTGTATTGAAATTTATTTTTTTTTTGTTTTTATTTGCCATTCTACACTATCTTTACCTTCACGTATCTAATATTTCTTGTATCCTTGACCAAATAAAAGCGTTTATTCCCCAACATGACTTACATATAGTTCTAACTGCTTGAGATTAGTATCTTAATGTACAGGGATAGTTAAAAGAATATTTAGAGGAGCGCAGTGTTAGAGGAATGCAACATTTAGTATGTGGAAGATACATCCCCATATATTTGATATCCACTTCATTGAAGCTTTATCTGCCCTTGCTGTAAATTATTTGTAGGCAGCAATCGCCTATCAAAATCTAGGGTATCTGGAACAGTTCTTCAATGGGAAGTGATTAATCATCTTTTGCTTGAGCTAAACATTGCTCCAAATGTTCATTGTATAGCTTGAGCTAGTTAGCAATTTAGATTTCAAGAGCAGTTGTTAGGGTGCTTTAGTAGCTCCCCTTATATTGACCATCTGACATCTTTTTAAAGGAGAATAGTGACGATTCCTTCTAATTCTGTAAGTGGGCAACATAAAATGTCGACGCCGTTTGCACTGTATTGAAATTTGAAATCGAGACAATATGGCAATTTGAATTAATGCAACTATGCAACAATCTCAAAATCTACTAAGAATGTATCTCCATGAATTAACTGTTGAAATAAATACGAGCTCTATACTTTAAATCTTTTATTTTTAAGTAAACACACTCTTTAAGTAAAATTTCAAAATTTACTTTGATCACCCATGAATTCGAACTTGAAAGCTTATTATGGAGCTTTAACTGAGTTGTTACAGTCTTGATCTAGCTTTTGAATTCCTACTTCTTTCACTTCAGCTCAAGATTCGGGCTTTTCTCAAAATTTACTATACACACACAGGAGAAGAAAGGAAAGAGCAGGGGCGGACCCACATGTGGGCAGTAGAAAAAATCATTTGTAACCCTTACTTTTTAATTAATTTAGTAAAATAATAGAATTTTTATTTTATTTTCATATATGTCCCTAACTCAATACCCTTATATTTCCATGAATTTAGTATAACAATAGAGTTTTTATTTTATATTCAAATATGTCTCTAACTCAATTACCCTTACGTTTTCATCAATTTTATATAACAGTAGAATTTTTATTTTATTTACAAATATGTTCCTAATTCAATTATATTATTTTCAATTGAAATTAGTGACTTATTTTATAAAATGATTAAATTATTTATTTATTGAATAGATTGAAAACAATAGGGAGCTAAAATTTTATTATTGCTTTAATTTATTTTAAAAAAATTCTAATTGAAAAAAAAAATATGTCAATATAATATAACATCATCACTAGTATTAAAAGTACTTATAGAAAAAATATATAGTAACAATTATCAATATTTTCATAAAATTTGTATGTGCATTTTCAGATTTTATTTATTACTTATATTAATTAAGAGGATAAGTTAGAAAATGAAATTTGAATATTTTAAGGAACTTTTGGTAGAAGAATCATCAACATCTAGTTTTTTAAAGAGAACTAAAGCGCCTAATAAAGAAACAACTACATCTAAATACCTTTTTGTTGAATTGAGTTTAGTTTATTATTGAAACTTTTGACTAATAATACTTTTACAATTTGAAAGGATGAATAAATTTTAATTGTTTAATTTATTAAGTTTGTAATTTAGTACTTACTTCAAATATAAAAAGTTTTACTTGCAGTTTTTAATTGATTGCAATTGCATGTATTGAGCTATTTTAATTTAAAATTATTAATTGATTTTTTAATCATGATATAATTACATATTATTATAGGTTGCAATGTCAGATTTTATAATTGAAAAATAGTGTTTTCATATTTGAGCTGTCTTTTGTTTTCTACTTTTTTTTAATAATTATTTTTGTCTACAGTACATATTTAGAGGGATAAAATTTTTGGTGTTTCTCTTTATTTAATGCACTTCTTTCTACTCATAAATTTTTATGATCGTTTTAAAATATAAATTTTAAAAATTAGCCGGGGATAATATTAAGTCCTGGGTCCGCCCCTGGGAGAGAGAGAGGTGCACTACACTCTTGCCACATATCTGTGAACAGTAAACTTCCAATGGCCTAAGGTGTTGTTTGTTTTTTTATCTGAAGTCTGAATTTAACTTTTTTTTCAGACATTTGGTTATTTTACGTTGTTTTTTTTAGCTTATCACTTATTTTTAGATAATTTTATCTGAATAGAAAAAGTAAAAAAATCCACTTTTATCTGAAGTCTGAAGTTTAAATGGAAAATTTTAATTTCAAATCTCAAAATATCCTTAACAATTCATGTGTTTCCAATATTATGTATAAAGCTAATATTTTTGTATTATTCTTGAAGTTATTTTTTTTAATTGTTTTAAATTTTTATTCACATGATAACATTAGCTAAACTAAAATACTAAACAAATCAAACATGAATAAAAAATAAAATATCAATGTTGACTTTATAATAAAATTTGATGTTATAATTACATCTTTAATTAAAAAATGAAATTAAGATAAACAATGATAATATTTTTTTTAATGCTACCAAACTAATCAACTTATGAAGATTATAAATTGTGAAAAACAAATATATGCACCACTTAAAAGGATATTTATGTCAAACTACTAACTTTTAAGTTGTTCTCTTTAGATGTGGAAAAAGAAAAAAAAACAAATGTATCATTCAGACATTTTCATTTAGACCTATTCATATTTCAGATAAATTCAGATATATTTAGATTTCAGATAAAAAAAACAAACGCAACCTAAGTCACTTAAATACTATGGTTGAGCGCAGTGATCTCTCATGTGTTAGTACAAAATTGTCCATCCCATTATGAGCTGAAATAACACAATTATGGATAATATTTGTCCATAATATACTACTGTATAGGGTATGTCAAAATCAGATTCATTAACATAATATTTGATCACTTAATAAATGAATCTGTCAAAATTGCTCCTTAATATTTGATATCAGTCACGTATTAATTCGGTAAAATATAAAAAATAATTAGAATGATTTATACTAGTCCACAAAATGTGAGAAATAAATCTAACTTTAACGCCAACTGTTCAACTAATGGTGAGATATTTATAATGCATGATTTATCACTTCTCAAAAATTCAATGAGTGCGTTGACATTAGAAGAAGTTTTATTCATGTTAAAGTTGTGTATTGGTTTTCTTATTAGAATTTTTAAAGAAAAAAAAAAGATATTGAATCAATAGTGATATAACGAAGATTAGGATATGTAACATAATTTAATCTACTTGTTGATCAGGTGCGGGTTTTACGGCACAACTTTCCCAATGAGAAATTGTCATGTGCATCCTGCACAATTGCGCGCACTTGGTCGCTATTACTTCTTGCCCCCAGCCTACGGCACAAAGAATGGGTGTCATGCATTACCATCTGGTAATTGTATGTTCATTCATTCGTCCTCAATATTCATCGTAAACTGAAGTCATCAGATCACCAGTCACGTCACTGTCGTTTCAAACTCCAGCCCGTTTACAGGCCTATATAGAAATTAAGATCGAGCTTAATTTGGGTCTCAGCTCTTGGGCATCATTCGTTTTTAGCCCGGCCTTGTTGGACCACTTCCCTTCCAAATATGGAAATGGGAGAAAAAGACACTACCAATTTCACACATGACAATTATTATTAATTCTTTTTTCGGAAAATGCAAATTCGTTACCATACGATGATATCAGATTGTGTTAAGTAAAATACAATCATGTAATCGTCTTGTTGTATAAGAAAATATATAAATTCACATGTAGGTCAAAAATCTTTAAAATATAATCATAATTGGTATATCTATATAGTGAGAATACATAATTGGATGAATGTGTATTTAATTCTTATATTTGAGGTTAAGTATCTGATTAGTCTCTATAATTAAAAATAACCTTAAGGCCTTCTTATTGTTAATTATGTCACGCCCACGTCCTTCCTATTTCTTAATTTTTACAATAATATCCTAACAACAATCTTGGACTTATTAATGAAAAGAACAAAAACATTAATTTACCAAAGTAGCTTTAAGAGTAAAATAATAACATTAATTCTTTTTTTAGTTTTAGCATTAGTTTGATAAATTAACAATTTTATTCATTAATGCCCCAATATTGTTGAAAGGGTGTTATTAATTACAAAAGTAAGGATAGAAGTCTAAATATATAACAATAGGGTTATCTAGGTAAGGGCTAAATGGGTACTATAACCTAAAATATAAAGACTAAATATGTATTCATCCTATAATATGCACTAATATTGCATAGATTCATCATTTAAGGAGAAATAATAAGGCTCAAATTATTACATTACCTTAAAAAATAAGGTCCATTAATTGAATATAAATTTTATATTCCAACTTTGGAAACTTATTATTAGTGGATTTTTGAAACTTCAGACAAGTTGAAATGAACTGTTGTGGCTCATAAATTAACCACAAAATATGATGATGGTGGTGCATCTATAATAGAAAACAAATAATGATTATTCGCATTACATTGCATGTGAACACGTCATTAAGCACATGAGCGTTTGGGAAAACTTAACCCGCTTTTAACGAGCCATGTTTGCAGCCACATCATCCATCTGCCCTTTTCTGTTTGTAAAGCATCCTGCACAGCAACGATGACAACAATTGAGAATTTGTTAAATTCAGAAAACAAGAAATTATAGAAAATAGGCCCTTAAATGGATAGGTTTTAGCTTAGCTAAGGAAGCCTAATAGCCTCTATGTATATATGCACACATGGAGAACGTGCACTCCGTCGTTACCCACAGCTGCTTGATCAACTATTCAAGATCGATCCAAGTACAGTGGTGATTGATTTGGGTTTCATCCCCATCTTGGTCATTTTTGTAGCTTTTGGTGATGCCCTGGTCCAGCGAGGACACTTCATTTGACAAAGATGTCTGACCTGTAACCTGTTACGTAATTAGGGTTGTTTTTGAAGTTAAGAGTTTGTTTCAAGTTAAATTAAGCATATCAATAACCAATGAGTATAAATTAGATGCAGAGAACATACTTAACAACATATATTAATACAGCAAATGCCTACTAGAATTTAAAAAAAAAATCAATAATACATGACTATGAACCTTGGGATTGATACATGTACCGTCATGAGTCATGACGTTTGTTTGGTTTGTGATCTAAGTTTATATGCTCATATATAGCCAAAAAAAAAAAAGAAAAAAGAAAAAAGAAGATAATAAACCAATAAGAGGATGACAGAAAAAGAACATCCCACGTATTCTATCGTACTTGTCCGCTAAATAGGTGTTCATTGGAATATTTATATTATAAAATCGTAACCATGCATGTTTTAAGCCGTGCGCTTCTTTTGTAGATAACACTTTATTTATATGCTTTAATTAATTTTTGCCGGATCAATAATAAAAATCAGCTGTTCTACTTAATTATACGTCAATTATTTGGGTTACATAAGCGCACGTGCGTGCATGTTCTTAATTGGCTTCTTATCCTCGCAAGGCTAAGAGAAATTTTGAGAAAAACGTAATATTTTCGCTATCTTTATGCAAGTATTATCAAAACTTGACTCTTTGTTCGGAGAACCTGTGACTCCCAATTTGAGGGAAAATTTCTAGTTTAGGTTGTGGTGACGAGGCAGAAGATCTCCACGATTAGGCCCTTCCCATAATACCTCGTGGTTAAGACCAAAAAAAAAAATTATCAAAACTTGACTTATGTTGCAATGCCAATGAAGGATTGTTATTTTCCTTTAATTTCTTCACGGGATGGTAATTAAATGTAACATTAGAAGTAATTGTCTATGTTGTTTATAAGATATATATACCTATATTATTCGATCTCGCATGGTATTCATACATATATGATAGATAGTACTAGTGTGTGGGTGTCGGTGTGTGTAAAGGAGCCATTAATGCATGCTGTGCTTTTGTTGCCAGATAATTAAATAAGGAAAAGGAAAATATTAAGTCCATAGCATCCATATATAGTCAATATACTCAGAATTAATGACATCTTATATATTAAGTATCAGCGGCAGCCAAGCCGAAGACGCATGCATTTTGTTTTTAAGATTTTTCTCGGTTGGAACTGCAAAACCAGACATTTTAAAGCATGATTTGCAGTCAATCATCGTTTTGATTCAAAATAGGATTCATGAATGTCAGAAGAATATCTACCTTATCCCAACATTGAGATCTAATATGTCCTTTTTTCTTGAAACAAATATTGACAATTAACAATGATTTGCAGTCAATCAAAATAATCATTTAGTCTTATAAATAGCTTTCCCGTTTGGAAACATTAGCCAATCACCATGAAACCCTAGAGTTTTATCAACTAATAAATATAATACGTAAGTGCGTGGAGTGCCATGCCGTGTTTATTGAGCTGGAATGAGGAAATTAAGGACCCCTCAATTCTCACATTATCTATGCATTGAATTTGGAAAGTAGGAGGAGGAATAATCCAGGGTGTTTTGACGAGATAGGTGTGGAGGTGGTTCGGGAGGTTGAGGAGGTTGAGGAGGTGGCGAAGAATCATGTGGTTGCATGTGCATTGAGTTGGATAACATGCTCAAAGCATTAAGCAACATCATCAGGTACACTTGGCTCTTTCTTATTGATTAGTCCCATTCCCTTGGAGGCCTTCCATCAAATTGTTTGATGTGTCCCTCCCTATTGGCTGCCCCTTTAAATAATTAATTTGCATTATCCTAATTGGCCGTCAACCCGGCTCTCAATATACCTTATAAAACCCATTAGTTTGTGCCCTTTTCTGCTATACGAAGTCTTTTTTGAGAGAACGAAGTTATTAACACCTTTTTGTCAAAAATTTTGAGTCTATGGGAATTGTTTCTTCACCCCTTCTTGATTTGAAGAGCATCATTCAAGGAAATGACAAGGAAAAGTGTAAGTTGAGTGAGTCTTTGTGGAACAAAGTTTTGGAAGCGCAAGCCAAGAGACGATCGTCATCATGGCAAGTAAGGAAAAAAAGAGTTACTCAGAAAAATGGACACATCAAAACCAGAAGGATTTTGATTTTGATGAAGAAGAGAGCTCGTTTGGAAGGTTCTAGAAGGCCTGCTACCGTGATCGAAAAGAAGGTCAAGACCCTGAAGAAGCTTATTCCAAACGGCGAGCCATTGGGATTAGATGGGCTGTTCAGAGAAACTGCTGATTACATTTTGGCTTTACAAATGAGAGTAAAGGTCATGCAGATTATGGTCAATGTATTGACAGGTTCTGAGGAGTGAAAACATTATAATCCATTTGTAAAGGCTGATATCTTTAATTTGTCCTTTTCCTTTTTTAATTGGTGTTTCATCGTCATAGGAGCTTTGTTTGGTAAGACCAGCTGTATGGACTGGTGCTGTCTAGATTTGACAATAGCTTTGGTAATTCTATTCTCTATAGTGTGCGGTGAATTGCTGGATTTACTGATATTTTCCAGATATGTATTCTTTTATTTGAATAACTATTTTTTTAATTTATTATTTTTTTTTTGGTGTTTACTGCGATATTCTGAAACCTGAAAACAGCTGAGATTATAGACATGTCTTGGACGTTAAACCGACGTCTAATAGGCGTCACTTGCAAAACTGTTGAAAGCCCAGAGGCTGTTTCAGAAAATAGCCTTCTTTTGGATTTTTTCAGAACTTTATGACTTGTTTGTTATACTTCATTCTCCACCTAAATATCAACTCTATAACAATTTGTCTATCCGGTTTCCGCCAGCCACCGGTTTACCCAATACTCCTCCATTTCTCTTTTTGGTTTTGTCCGTCTACCGGTTTTCCCTTGAGCTCTCAAGTTCTCGATTTTCCTCAAGATTAATATTCAAGCATCCTCAAGTTTCAAGATTTCTCATGTTTCAAGCTTGCTCCTTTCCCTTCATTCCTGAGTTTGAGGGAGATTGTTAAAGGAAAGAATCTCAAGGAAACTGTTAAGGACACAATCTCAGGTTTAGGGAAAAAATTTAACCATCATAAATCCTAATTCTAAATGATTATGAAACATCTAGGATCAGTGACATAATTGTATTTATATAGTTTCATGGTTTAGTTTGATGTAATATAATGTCTAAACACTCCTATAGGCTTTCTGCGGAATTATCTAGATGATGTTACTTTTGGTGATGGAGTGGCCTTATCCTTCCGCTTACGGCTTGACAGTGAGATTAATTAACTCAATTGATTCCGTTAAGCATGGTGCCAAAGCAAGTTTCTTGGATAAATCATGTGTTTGTATTCACGCAACAGACTTCGAGTTGTTCTAGTTCTTTTATATGGGTGAAAGTTTTTTCGTACCTCTCTATTTGTAATCTATTAAGGTCTTTTTATATTATGATTGGTCTAGTTTCCGCTCCCAAAAGTGAAATAAAGTTCTTTTTATGCTCGGAAGAGTATGACATGTGAACGAGGATCCGTAGTACTTCTATTGGATTTTCACCATTACCGTCTTCCGTATTATTAGGGATGGTAAAATGGGTCATGATTCATTTGTTCAATTCGATTTGGTTCGAATTAAAGGGATTTCGATTTGGAAAAATAAATTCATTCAATAAATGGATGAATAGAATTTAATTCGCTAAATAAATTAATCGAATCCAAAATTTTGAGCTAATTGATTTGTTTATTTATTTAATGTTTTAGACAAATTCTGGGTTCAAATAAAAAGAGAAGTACCTCACTAGTTAGTTATATGCAATATTTTTGAAATTCGGAGGAGGTGAGAAGGGTTGAGAGGCTGGTGGTGGTGAGGGGTATGTATCAAGGAAAAAAATCCTTTAAAATGAGCTTCTACGCTTGTAAAATAATGAAATAGAGGTTAGAGATCAAGCCGGGGTGCCTCGACGTTCACACTCCGACGTTCAAGTTAACAAATCAAGTTTTTTTATGATAAAGAGAGTTTGCCAGCCCTCTGTAAATCGAGGTTTAAAGTTGAAAAAAACTTATTTTGTGGAGTGTGAGTGTTCATGAGTGAACGAATAATCATAAAGAATAAAACCTAGATATTTTTATATATTGAGTACCTCAGCTGCCACTTGACATGTTTTTATAGTTATTAGTTGTCCCCTTTAAGCCCTTTTGTGTCATTTTACATTTTTTATGATTTTTGGGCCGTTATGTGCATGTTTAGGAATCAAGAAGGCGTTCGCGGCGTATCTTATCCTTTTGGGTGCGTGGTGCGCACTGGAGAGTGGTCCATGATACCTCAGCAGTGGCTGTTTGGTAAGGCGGCTGAGGACCACTGTCATTGGGATAACGTCCTTCACTTTTGGCAGAGGTGGCAGGCGGTTGTTGCCACTTCTTAGTACGATGTTTTGCTATTTAATTCTGATAAAATCAATTATTATCCTTCAAGTAATGGAGATATTTCTCATGGCAGAATTTTCAGAGGACTTTCTTGAATATGATCTGTTGGGTACCTTAAGTTATATGAGATAACTCGAGTTACTCTCGAGTTATGCAGAGTACCTCAAATTATGTGCGGTACCTTGAGTTAGTATCGAGCTATACGAGATATCCCGAATTATACTGGAGTTATGTAGGGTACCTCGAATTATGTGTGGTACCTATAATTATGTGGGGTATGTCGAATTATATTAGAGTTATGTGTGGTACCTCGAGTCATGCGGGGTGCTTCAAATTATATAGGGTACCTCGAATTATATTGGAGTTACTCTGCTCATCGACACGTGGTGTTCTGCTACATTTTCCTCTTTCCCCATAAACATTTAATAAATTTAAAAATTTTAAAATTTGAAGGTTAATTTTGTAACTGTAGATTTTAAATAATAAGCAAATAGTAAAGAAAGGCAATGAAGTAGGGTAGCAAACATAAGCAGCCGACTCCAAATCTTCCTATTGTTTTTTCTCACACCTTTCTCCTTCACCGTCGCTGACGTCGATTCCCTCACGATCTGACTTTACCGTCGCTGTCACAGAGATTGAAGCCATGAGATTTAAAAGATAATGCAAAAAGATTCTATTTCATGAGTCTAATGACTCGTTTTGTTATAATTTTATTATTTGTTCTGCAAAGCAAACAGTGAATGTAATAATAAATTACGTAATTTTAGAATAAAATTGACGTCCAATGCCCGTTCGATCATCTCAAACAGGGGCTCCCACCATTTTATTTCAGTGCTGAAGGAGGAGGAATAAGCCCGCCTACGGCCCCTCTCTCAGAATTTTTTTTTATTTAATTATAAAACTACTCTTACTGAAAAATCATATAAGATTTTTTTTTATCTTAATTAGTCGTGTCATCTCTTCAACTATTATTAAATTTTGATCTAAGTTTATCATTTGAGGAATAAATATATTATTTAAATAATTTCAAATGATGTATAAATTAATTATTTAAGGGATATGGCTCATTATATTTTTCTTTATTGCGTATTAATAAAATTTCTCTTATAATAAAAAAATTAAATAAAAAAAATTCTTTCCACAGAGAAAAATGTTGTTAGCTGCATCACTGTACAAACTTATTTGTTAGACAAGTAATTATACTGCGGTAAGGCACAATTTAATCACTAGAACATGCAGCTAATATTTGTTTGATGTAATGAAAGATAAGAAAATTAAGAAAGAATAGTAGTTGTTCAACCGAGGTAGAAAGTGACCGTCATTTTGTTCAGTGACTACTACTTTTAATTACAAAGCGTAGTTAGAAGAGTTAGACCATTGACACCATCCAAATACTTGTTGAAACCCTTTTTTTTTCCTCCCTTCCATTAAAATTATTTAAACATTATGATGTTCTTATGACACCTAAGAGATATCCCTAATTTCTTATTGAATAAATCCCTAAAACATTTGTACCCCCATCTCACTCTCTCGGTTGCTTTCCCTTCCCTTCTATTGTGAACTCTCTCTCCCCCATCGATTCTCTAATGATAATGAACAAATTTGAACTATGTAACCATGATAATCATAATTCTGAATGGAAAAATTAAGATTTGGTCAGAATGGTGGAGTTACTTGGTACTCCTGATTTTCTTTATTGTTATTACTATTATTTCCTTTTTTTAACTTTTGTTAGTAAGTTTGAAAATGAAAGCAAAGCTTCGTTACTCGCCATAACAACAAATTGATGGACATTTAAACTTCGCATTATCTTCTGCATTTCCGTTTACGGTTACAACATTCTGGTTTCAAAAATTTGCTGAAGAGGATCCAAGCTCAGACTTCTCAAAGCCCGCCAAAGTCTATTTGTATCGGTCCATTTGCTAGCAAAGCAGCAAGCCTTATTCCCGCTATATTCACTGAGACATAAGATTTGGGCTACACACTTTGGGCTTAGAAAAAGCAAACTCATCTCCAATCATACTGCCAATGCGTCATTGTCCTTTAACTGGTCACAGGGTGAGCTCGCTCACATCAATAACCACAAAGCCTTGCCCCTTGCCATCGTGGCATTATATATATGAAAGACTGGACACAAAGTACAAGCCATGGCTATTGACTAGGGCGACGTTGATAAACACTGATAGCTTACTTTTTTGAAAGGTTTGAGTTTGATATGGATGAAAAACAAACAATACCATGCAATACAATACAATACAATAGGAGTTGAAGAGCAAATTTGTTGCAACGAATTTATGGCGGGCCCTGACATTTGCCTCATAAAAAGATTTGCCTGTCGCTCAAAACTGAATGAGTATGACGACAATGGGGATGGAGTCGAAGTCGACAGCATCGACTGTTCCAAGATTTCGAACATTGATTTTACAATACCACGTTCACATTCCATCAGTTGTGGGCCGCGGCATGCCAGCCAGCCAACCAACCTTCGTCCCGCCCTTTAAATTTTAACACAAAATCTCACTCGAGTCTAAACAAATTAGAAACGAAACTAATTCAATGCTAAATTTTTCCAGTGGTGTCACTGATATAATTATAAATGTCCTGTCACTCCACTCAAAAATATGAATCATTATTTCTTAAAAGTATATGGTTGAAAAGCTATACGTATGAATCTGACCGGATCGATTGCGTGCAAGTTTGGAAACCGATGATTCATATTTTTGATGATGATGATGATGAAATTGACCATAGGGTAAAATTTGGGTGGGGGCGAAAATGAGAAATGAAAATTGAACAGTCGGAAATGGACCGACAATTGCGTTTAACAAATTGGCCAAAATATTATTTGAATCTAGTTGGAGAGACGAATGTGTCGGCAGCAGCACCAATCGCGTAGAAAGATAGCAACTGGCAACTGCAATTAAGCACTCTGGGCCTAAAACAGAGTTTCCAGCGAATGATGGCTCAGCTAGCAGAGAGTATGGGCCGTTGTCTTTTACCGTTTGCTAATGGGAAACGTTCCTGTTCTGCATAGGCGCACTCTTCGGTTGGAAAGTTGAAAGCTCCATCTATATATTCCGGTCAAATATCATCACATTTTTCTTCACAAAATTACAGAATATTGGTCCATCGCTGGCGGCATGTTTTGCATTGACAGCAAAATTAAAACGTTTTATCACAGACAGTTTCGAGATTAAAAGAACGTTTTTAAAATTTTTCATTTTATTTTTTTTTTCCACAAACATTAGTTTGGAGATTAGTTTGTTTTCATGCATACTCGATCCGACGCATGGCTCAGATAAAATGGACAAAATGTTAGTCAGTTCAATTCATAGTTTCTTAACACATTTAAATAAATAAATAATAATTATAATAACAAAATGAGCAAGCCTAAATGAAAATTTTCGGACTCCTGCTCCTCTCAAGGCCCAAGGGACTAATTCTGAATTGATCTTCATCCTAATCAGTTTAACGAATCGTCGTTGTTTTATATTATGAACCAATTTATGAAATAAAAGTTAGTTATATATATATAATCTTTCTTTAGTACAGATATATATATATATATATATATATATATATATATTTTATGTGAACACATTTTAAAACCAGAGGGTTTAAGAGAGTTAATTTTTAATTTTTTTAAATTTCATGATTTTATATTTTATTTAATAACTAATTCTTTGTAACCGTACGGTTTAAAACTGTGTATGTATTAAGAAAAGTACCGGCATCTGCACTTGAGAATTAGGGATGGCAAAATCCGAATCCGAATCCGGATGTAGGTGCATCCGGATCTAGATCTAGATCTAGATTAAACTTTTGGCATCTGTTACGGATATTCCAGATATCCAAATCTGCATAATAATAATTTTAATTTAAAATTTAATAATTTACATAATAATATTAAATGAAATTCAATTATAATTTAACAATCAATAATTTAACATCAATTCAACATAAATAACACTAATAACACCATAAATTTACAAACAATAATTTCACAATATAAATCTAACATAAAAAATTAAAAAAAACTCTAAGGTAACCCAATTTATTACAATATTCTCTAATTATTATTATTATTATTAGTTTTTTAACCTATTTTTTATAATTAATGAAGATTATAGAGTTAATTATTCTTGTATATTTAAATAAATAATTTAATAAATATATATTAAAATTTAATTATAAATAATTTAATTATAAAAATAATACGAATCTGAATATTCGATTTTTTATATATTAATACAACTCAAATTCACACAGATGCGGATCGGACTTTTTTTCCAATTTTTACGAATTCGGACCGGACGTTTATTGCCAACCCCACCGAAAATGATTCTATATATATATACACACACACCAAAATGAATAAATAAAGATCACGTCGAACATCAAACGTATTTACTTTTGACTTTTTAGCCATGTGCGAGAAGGCCACATATCCCAATTTTTGATATTTGAAAACATTGATGGGAACGAGATTGATTGACGATTTATACCAAAAGTTTTACTTTGCTCACGAGTCAGATCAGATGCATTAGCGACGAGCTTTATGCCCAAAACGTCAACCTTCTAGAAAGTCTTCTCCTCGTGGTGGGGATCTGATCGCTCATCACAGATCAGTCATGGCGAGAGGCATTGATTCTTAGCTTATCTTTGGATCTCATTTGAGGGCAATCATGAAACACGGTAAGTTCACAACTTGAAGATGGTGACTTTTTAATTAAAAGTGACGGTTAGTTGAGTTGAGTTGAGAACTTAAGATAGTCCATAGACGTATTTTAAAATATCAAATCTATCACGAGCGGACACTTGGGTCATAATTTTGGTCTTATGGGCCACTGGTAATGGACGGTTTTAGCAACATATTATTATTATTATTATTAGTGTTACATTAATGAGTCGCCCATATTTTTAGAAAAAAAAAAAAATCTTAACGAAAATTAAACTAAGATCAAGCATATTCTGTATGAACAGTCAATTCCTTTATCTTCTCATATTCTTTTTAAAGAAAAAAGAAAAAGTTTTTAAAATTCAAATAAAATATATAGATCTGTATGATTGATATAAATTGGTTGATCAAATAATTGAGCAATATTCAAGGTTTTGACTGAGTCGTAGTGGTTATAAATATTGATCGGATGTCCCAACAGGAGCAATAATTAGCGGAGACTCGTGACCATAGTCAAAATATTGGGCTCCGAGTCCCAGAATAGACTGGTAAATGGCAATGGAAGATGGTGACTGCTCACATCAAAACAAAAGCTTTATATATATATAATTTTTGTTTTTTTTTTTTTTTGGGCTCCCAAACGTATCCAGGAAGCAACAATACCAGTCAAACAGTCGCATAATCCCTTACTTGCCCATAGGTATATATTTTAATTGTGGATGCCCACATGTGGATGATATCCGTATTTTTAGATTAGGAAAATTATCACTAGTATATAATTAATTAAGATACACTTTTATCAAGCATACTGTAAAAAAAAAAAATTCAAATATGATGTATTATGTCTCATAATATATTGCATTCGGTATTTTTTTTTTTTAGCGTGTTTCTTCTCTAAAATTACTGTTCTTGATTAGTATATAATAGCTAACAAATATAAACAATGTATATCTTCCACTAACACGTATGTTGGCGATGAAGAAATAGTACAAATATAATTAAAAAGAAACGAGATCCTCGCAGCGTGTATCGAAAGCAAACCCTTGAATATTCCAAAACCGCGTTAAATCATGGCTTTCCATTCGTCACATGATCTCATCCCCAATCAGTAGATTATGTAATGCCTGCGTCTAATCAATCGTGTAATTACTTTTTTTATTATTATTATATAAAATTATTATTCAAATTATAATTTATATTATATGATATTATAATTAAACATGTACAAATTAGATTATAATTGGGACTAACTTATATTAATACTAATGAAATTTTATCAAGATTTTAACTCTTACAAATATTCGAGAAATGTCTACTCAATTTATTTTTTGATAAAAAAAAAACTATTTTTACTCAATTATACAATATAATTAATGAATGAAATGCCCTATATTACACTTGTGAGTTCCAACTCGCAAAGTGGCTAATTACTTATTTATTTATAAATAAATAAATAAATAAAATATGTTATCAATACATGAACAGTTTAATAATGGGTTGTTTAAAATTAATTATTAAGGCAAAAAAAAATTAATTTGCATGTCCCCATATAATTATTGTACGAAACTGAACTGTTTAGATATTGAAAATCCATTTAGTGGTAACGTACGTAGACAAGGCATTATTCCCTTTTCTCATCAGAGGCTGGTGAAGGCCAAAGCCAAACTTGCGGCGTAGATTGAGGGCGAAAGATGACCTTTTGATCTCACACGTGAATGGTGAGGATAGAGTAACGGGACCCCTGGAGAGCATGAAAGTTTTAAAAGACAAAAGGACAACACGTGTGAGAAAATGAAAGGGCAACGGCCCGACGGTCGAGCATCGATGTGAGTGGAAGCGATGGGGACAACGGGCCGTGTATCGTGGCCAGCTTTGGTTTCGCGTAAAAGGAGCTGATTTTATCTAAAGTAAGCAAATTACATTGATCATGGGGTTTGGATTTTGCTTGGCAAATCTTTTTAGTGTCGCTGAACCCTTGTCTCTTTTGTTTACGGAAAGATCCATACGAGTCACATAAACTCACAAATTAGATTCTAGCAAAAGGACAACAGAATCAACTAGCTAGCTACTCATATTTTGCTTGTGAATTATGTATTGATTTTTTTTATTTTTTTAATATATATATATATAAAGATATTGGGAAAATGACATTGGAAAAGATTGTCTCAATACTGTCACCATTTGTAAAATGGAGAGAGCTAAATTTATAACCCATTTCCATTAGTTTAGGGAGTTCGGCTACTCGAATGAAGATAAGAGCATTAATTGACGAAGCTATTGTAGGATTTACTTGAGATGATTTTTTTTTTCCTGAGGATGATTTCAAAAAGTTCGTTTTGTTCTTTGAATTTATGAAACCTTTTCAACTAATGATTTTGAAAACTTTTTTAACTTGCCCTCGGTGAAACGTCACCATTTCTTCGATTAGTTCTTACCCCAGCAAGACAAATTTATCAGCTCAATCCCTTGACGAGGGCGTTATACATAGTAGTACATTGATATTGGTCCCATTATGATGATGTATTCATGCTTCTCTTCTCCACATCTAAATAGACAAGACTCACAATGTTCATTTCAAAATTAAATATTATGTTCGGGATGCAATTTTTCATCTATAAATTAGTGGGTATCTAGACGTCTATATAGATAAACGTTCCTTGAGGATATTGAGCGTATTTTTTTTTTCCCTCCCATAATATTGATCATTGGCAAAGATAAGGATGTTCGTAAGAATTAAATGGGTGAAATTACGGGCAGAAAAGAAAATCCTAAAGAGTCGTGAGAATGTTAAAATTGTGTTTGATCCGCAATGTGAAAAAGGACGTTGGTTAACGATACTGAATTATACTCAAAAGAGAAGGTGTGTAAGTGGCATCAGTGGTTTCCAAATGCTTTTGATAAAAGAACACAATGTTAATTGAATTTTTACTAAGAAAAGAGAGAGAGAGAGAGAGACCAAATTATTAGAAGCATGTAATTTGTAAAGGTAAGCTGGGCTTGCACGCAAACTATGTCAGCGAAGGATCCTTGTCTCATTCTACACCGGTAACCACACGTGCAAGAACTTTTCCATACGGTTCTCATCGAAAGAAGAGTACAAACTACAAAGAGCATCCTTATCGGCCATTCTTTTTTCGCCCCTTTTTGTGTATGATCTTATACAAAAGAAAAGATAAAAGAAAAGCAGCCATTACCACCGACCCTGGGATTTAGGAATTATGAATCATTTATAGCACCCATTTCACACCTTTAACTTGAATCTAATTCTCATTTGATGATCATGTTCTTTTGTTCTCCCTCACGAGGCTCGTGTTCTCAGCTATAATTCAAATCCGCTTTAATTTGATAAATTGATCTAAAATTTTTTAGTACTCGATCTTGGTACAAATGAAGTTTAATTTCCCTTTAATTAGCTAATCAGTTTCCCACAGTTTGAGTTTTTCAAAGTATAATTAATTCATATGGAAAATTAATTCTATTCTATGGGCTAGCACCGTAGCGCTAGGTTTTAGCGTTAGCTTATTTATTTCTAAAATCAAATCAATCTATATACGCACACTTAATTAATAGAAGTCCCTTTAGTGGAAGTCGCCACACAATTACTAATTTATTTCGTTAATTTGTCGATTGTCATACAACAAAAAGTTGCGCATACGGCACGACCCAAAGACGAGGAGGAGTTAGAATGAAGAAATAAAATATAAAGAGAAAATTATTTTATTATTATTATTATTAAAAATTAAAAAGAAAAAAAGAGAAAAGATTAGAAGGGAAAGCAAATTAATAAATATTAGAAGAGGATTATTAATTCACTTAATCAGTAGTTGGGCACAATTTCACAATTCCCATGCACGCTGAGCAATCAGCACTCGAGTGAAGAGGGTTTGGAAATAAAAAGCCTTTTTTACGCCGTAAGAATCTCACGTGCAGCCCGACCCCGTTCACACAGTGGAATTAAACCCGTAAACCGGTCAAACTCCACGTATGAAAGCATCGACCAACACCACACCGTCGGACCGACCGCCAACGATCTCATGTGCGTATTCAAACTCGAAACTTGTTACCGGCGCTGGTTTTGTGTCCGTACAAAGTATTGACCTACAATTGCCGGTCAAAGAAATGGAAACATTTGTTGCCACTTAGCCAACTCTGTTGCCAAGTCTCATCCTTGTTCCTTTGTATACCATTCTCTCTCCATCTCTAAACACCCACCCACCTTATAAACCAGATCAAAGTTGAAATCTTACCCTACTTCACACTTCAAAAGCCTCACAGTAACTCTCTATCTCTCTCTCTCCCTTTCCATTTTTTTCTCTTTCCTTTTGTTTTTTATGAAGATTAAGAAGAATTTTAACTGAGGTATAATGGAGAGGAAAGAAGTTACAAAGACGAAGAATAATAACAATATGGGATCATCACCATTTGCTGATCATCTTTCAACTGGTTCTCAGCTTCAAGGCGTATTTGACTTGTACGAGGGAGAGAAGGGGTCATTAGGGTTTATGGAGTTACTGGGTGTTCAAGACTTTGGTTCTTCTCCTCCTCCTCCTCCTTCTTTATTTGATATGGTACAGTTACAGGCACAGAATCGGGTTCCGTCTACAGGAGCATCAGCATCTTCAACTGTCAATGTTACAAAGATTGAATGTTCTGAGTTGTTGAATCAGCCGGCGACGCCTAACTCTTCCTCGATTTCATCTGCATCGAGTGAGGCTTTGAATGATGAACAAGTTAAAGTAGAAGAGCATGTACATGATGAACAAAATCAACAAAAAACCAAGAAACAGTGAGTTTTTTTTTTGGTGTTTTTGTCTTTGATCTTAATTATTTTTCATTTCATTTTTTTTCCAAGAAGCACAGCACAGTACAGTACATATGCATCTGCAAATGAATGGCCCAGAAAAGATATGTGTGTGTGTGTTATATGCGCGCACGGATTTAGTTGTTCTAAGTGTGAAGAATTGAAGATAAGGATTTTGATGATGTATTGAATTGTTTGTTTGGTTTGGGTTTTTGTGGGGATAAGCAGGTTGAAGCCCAAGAAGACAAATCAGAAACGACAGAAGGAGCCGAGATTCGCGTTCATGACAAAGAGCGAGGTTGATCATCTGGAAGATGGATACCGATGGAGAAAGTACGGTCAGAAAGCTGTTAAGGACAGCCCCTTTCCTAGGTACCTTTTACTTTACTACTTCAATATTATTAATTAATTCTATTGTTAATTTCTTCATTATAAATTTCCACCGCTTTCCTCGTTAGTTAATTTTAGTTCAAAAATTAGGTCCAAAGATTATAATATGGGTGGCATTATTGTTGTTGCAGGAGTTACTATCGTTGCACCAGTGCTTCATGTAATGTGAAGAAAAGAGTGGAGAGATCTTACACTGATCCAAGCATTGTCGTGACGACCTATGAGGGCCAGCACAACCACCCGAGTCCACTCCTACCGCGTCCAACCGTTGGCGGTGTTCCTCATGCTGGAAACGGTGTCGTGGGATCCTCTCTTGGTATGCCAATGACGGCGGCATTCTCTCAGCAACAACTGCCCAGCTTGGTTAATTCCTTGTTGCCTATGAATTTTGGTGGTAGTTTTATCAACCCTCCAACAACTGCTTCTTTTCTTCATGAGAGGCGTTTCTGCACTCCTGCAGCAGGGACTGATCTGCTTAAGGATCATGGCCTTCTTCAGGACATTCTTCCTTCACATATGCTAAGGGAAGAGTAGAGTTGAAGGAAGATGAGTATATTGATTATCAATTTAATTATTATTAGTTTTTCCTATTTAACTGACTTCCGTAAAATGTTTAGATGTAAATGTTATGTAATCTACTAGTTGACAGGATCTGATCTTTCTTGCAGAAAGTCTTTTCCCGCATACCCTTATGAATGTCATTGTAAAATGGGTTTTTGATCCAATGCTGGAAGGAACTGGTTTCTTACTTTGGGTTTAATTTTCTAACTCTTCACTCACTCACTCATTCATTCCTTCATTTGTCCTATTTATTTGTTTTTGTTGTCGAAGGAATGTGCATTGATTTCATTGAGAGTGCCACTCCCCAAGTCAAGATCTTTTGAGGGTTAGGGTTTCTGTGGAGAGAACAATTAATGTAAGCATTTGAGTTCCCCCACGGCCCCCACCCCCCCCCCCCCCTCCCTCTTTCTCCTGCCTGGGAACGGCAAAAACAAAATCTCTTTAAAAAATAGGGAACCAATTGTGAGAATTTGGTGAAGTGAAATTAATGTGCTGTCTCCAGAAGTGGTAAAGAGAGATGCAATGTGGAAGAATAACATACCTACTGCTGACCCACTTATAGCCCCTTGAGTTATTATTACCTGCTTTATCTCTTGCGAACTATCATGGGTTTGGTTCATTGAAAATTGTGGGGATATTTTATATATATATATATCATAGAATAAAGAAATAAATTAAAAGATAAAAAAAATTACATTTTAATATATCAGAGAATAAAATATTCTCTACTAAAATATGTACTTTTAATTTATTTCTTATATTGTTAAAGTAATTAAGTAAAATATTTTTAGTAAAAATTTATTAATACATATATTTTTTTTTATCTTTTTATTAATTGTAGTTTAGCATCTGCCATATACAGAACATGTTATATTGTTATTGCTGGGAATATTTTAGTCTTCACCCACAGTGGCACAGAGTGAGTTCTCACTGCTAATTTTATTTTGCATTAGTAAATATGAAATGGTAATTGCTCATCCACGCATTCGATCAAGTACTTCGGAAAGTGATGTGATAATTGACTACCCCACTCTCAGATGCTTCTCAAGGCAAAATGTTTGGCAATACTGTGTGACTGTGTCATTGGCATAGATAATCGGAAAGTTAAATGTCAGGTATGGTGATTACCAAAAGAGAACCTTCGGTCAAATTAAGAAAATTTATCATCAAAGAGTTAAAATAAAGGATTTTTACAATTGCAAGTTTGCAACATTGAGTGAAACATTGTACTTCAAAGATTCTTCAAATGATAAAGAGAAAAAATAGTTGGAGAATCAAATAATTTCAAAAAAAAAATTAAAATCAGATTTTTTTTTTTAATATTGAAGAGTGACTTTTTACTCTTCAAATAATATTATAATACTTATTATATTATCATTATTGAAACGAAAGAAATACCAACCCTACATTATTAAAAACTTATAAAGAATAATCAAATTTATTGAAAGAAAATTTTGATTGAAATCTTTTAATTTTTTATTTATCTAATAAATAAATAAATAAATAAACACAAAATAAAATAAAATGACTAAAACCTCCGGGCAGACACCGTGCACGTCCACTTGTAGCGGCGTTTCCCGAGTTCCAATCTTATATCGTAGATATAATAATACCGAATTTTTTTTTAAAAAAAAATTAAAAAACAAAATTTTCATCCAACAGGCCGGCGCTTCAGGTAAAAATGTAATGTTTTCTTGTCGAGTTCACACCCATCAACCAGTCACACGGAGCTTTATGGAAAATCTCACTTGGAAAGAGGATTCCATGTGTTCGCGAAAGAAAATCACTTTGATGGTTGGATTTGGAACTCTTTACAACCTATCTACTAGCAGCATAACGATCACAAACATGGCGAAATATCTTTTTAAAATGTATTCCAAATTACACAACGATTTAGAGACATGGGGTCCGAATTTACATTCATATAGGAATCACGAAAAATAAAACATGATATGGAAAAATAACCCATGTCTCAAAAATCTACACGCAATACAAAATGAATAAGACAACAAGTCAATCACACGCGGCCAGTTCCTGCAGTATCAGAAACAAACAAGAAGGCAGATGGAGCCCACGGATTGGCAAAAACCGATCACCTGCTAAATGTGTTTTTTTTTTTTTAGGGAAAAGATCACCTGCTAAATGTTAACCTAACATTTTTAGATAAAACCTACCCTCCCTAGGGGATTTACAAAAACTGACCACCTTCTAAACACAGGTAGGATGAACCACAGGACTACTTTTAGTCTGAACTTGCAGGTGATCCTGTTCCTGAAAACCACAGCAGCACCAAAATGAAGCCGAGTTAACTTTCATTTCTAAAAACATCAAATTTATATGTCCCAAAATAGAGGTGCTGTAATTGTTGCCTGGCCATCAACATGGGCCTACAATTCATAACCAAAATATCACAAGAAAGTATATCCTGTTCTCAAAAGCTTAATGTGGAAGAGAAAATCATGTTGTACATAAGAGTATCCCCTCTCCATGTAAAATGTGGAAGAGAAAATCATCACCCAGCTGCTTGCAAAAGCTTAATGGCTGATCAACTCATTGTTTATAGTTGAAATTCATATTACCAGATAGTACAACTAATTGACTTCTAATATACTAAACCATGTTGTAATAACTTTGTGAATGCATAACCCAGGGGCATCCGTCAGCAATTAGCATCAACTCCACTACAAAAAAATCTGTAGCTCAGAGGTAAAGATAAAAAGGCCTCGACACTAAAACATGCAGCAGTGAAGATCAATCATCACACAGATTTTATTCTAATGTACATTCTTTTTGTGCTGTCAAAACTTTCACAGCAGGCACCATTCCACCCCATTCAAAGATATCACATATGAATACCAATGAATTAACATACTCAACACCAGATATATTTAGCCCGAAAGAACTCATGTGGCAAAACCTACTGTATTTTACTTTTTGTCACAAAGTTCTCTTTTGCTTGTACTAACTTGCATAGCAGTGGGCTGAGATACATAATGCAATAGTGGCAATATCAGATTCCATAAGCAAACAATATAATACTTCCAACCAATTTAAAACAACTAAATTAGTTCTAGGTTTTGTACCCTAGTCCTCCCATGAACAGATCGTAGAAGCTTGATTAATACTGCAATGGACAGAACAAAGATGTAGAAATATTGAGCAGCCAGCAAGTAATTATTTCTTACCGATGCAGACACAGAAGGGTCTTGGAGTTGCACTTTTTTACGGAAGACGTGCGGCTGAATCTGCACTTCTTGGGTTTGAGCCACTTCTTTGGTAGAAGAAACCGACTGGCTTCCGTTTTGCAGCTTTTGCTGCTTCTGTATTTGCTGCTCAAATAAAAGATACTCCTCGGGCTTATCCCACTATAGTTAATTTTGTTAAGGACATCAGTTACAATGTTTGTGAAAAGGAAATCCAAACAGCAAGGCACAAGAAAGTTAATAAGAGACAAAAAAAACTCACTCTACTTTCACAAGTTTCACAATTGTAGTAATATTTGTATCCATCAGGGCAGGTATGTTCACTCCAGTCACACTCTGGAGAAGCTGCCATCTGGGGACTTTGAGGTCCTGTAGGAATAGTTGAAGTGCTAGCACTTGTCTGAGGAATGTTTCCACTCCTTGGAGACTGCAGAAATACATCACATTAGCAGCAAATCACTATGCACCAACATGCAACAATTACATTTAAAATTAGAAAACAACTAAATAATATCCTTAACCCCTTACCCCACTCCTTTTTTACAATAATATCCTTAACCCTTCAATTTGGCACAGGGAATAAGCGGTTTCATTATTCACCAACATTACATGGAATCTCAAGTTCTAAACCCAGCCCAATGTCCAATGTGGAACCCTAAAAGTTCTAAAAGAAAGCTTGCTTCCATCAAAGGTAGCTTCACCTTGGGACTTCTTTACAAATACAATAAAGGTCATGATTTAATAAGGTCAACATTCTGTTTCTCCTATTTCTCCAACAGGCAATACAAGAATATAGAGATATTTGTTGGGTCTAATTGCATTTTCAGCTAGTGAACCACATTAACCAAATTTTATAGTAAACAAATGCCTTGGATTTCCTATTTGAAGAACTAAACCAACATTAAATATCATAATACCTCTGATTCTGGCATGGCAACATGGGAATTTTGCTGCTGTTCTACATTTTGAGTCGATGACTGTCTCAGATGCAACTGTTTTTGCATATCAGAGACTGCCTGTTGAGATAATTGAGAACTTTGCTGTGGGATTTGTATCTGTTGTAATGACAACTGAGACAGCTGTGAAGATGATTGCTGTTGAGAACAATGTAATTGCTGTATGATAGGAGTAGCAGCTTCCTGGTTTCCCCAATTTGAAAAGACTTGTGGATGTGAATTATTGAAAATGTGTTGTGGACGATATGAAACATTAGGGAGAATCTGCCCTCCTGCTGAATTACCCAGGTTGGGTGGTGGCCTGAAAGTAAACCAAGGAAACTGGAAAGTCAACTTAATGTTTGGAAATATAACATTATTGAAGGCAACAAGAAAAATGGGGACACAGAATGTACCTAACTGGTTCTAGAAAATTGGGACCAAAGCTTGGGGTGCCAAATGCATAATTTCCCCTGCAGAGGCGAAAGAGCCACAAAAATTAAACTGAATCTAACCATAAAATACAGCAACAAAGCCTGGAATCGTAAGCAGAAGTCAATTGATTGTATTTCCAAATATGAATATCCATAATTGGTTTTCATTTGATTTTCGCAATACATATTTGTATTTTCCACTCTCAACCTGATGAAATTTTTTCCCATTTCAGGAAAGAAATCCCAACCGAAAAATATTGGCCACAGGATATGTATGTTTGTTTGTGTGGACACATGCATTCCATGAAGATGTCGGACAAAAATCTGATCTTGGATAAGTTGATTATCAAGTAGATAATTACCAGTGGACACCAATATCCGAGTGTATAAGCGCTCACTCCTTTTTATTGAAAAAATGATATGAGATGATCCTTTAGCTTAGATCATTAACTAACTAATTTTAGATGTTAGCTCTTCTCCGGCGCACTGATTAGATGACTACAAGAAGAATGCATGATCACAATTATGTATTGTCTTCCCAAATCACAAAGTGAAAAACTAAGGTGTAGATTCATGATTCCCAAATCATTTTAAATTGCAAAACTAAAGAAGCAAAACCTTAATTCTCCAGTCCTTGGTTTCTTAGGATCCGCAATTCGAACAACCAGTGGCTGATCAGAACCCTAAAATTGAAAGGGTTAAAAAAGGAATTATTCAATAACTATCAAAATATTTTTGTAGAACTACATATCGAAACACTAAATACACTTTACTCGCATCGTGAAAGTTCCATTCAAACCACTGATTGCTGCCAGCGCCATTTCTCTGTGAGAAAACTGGACAAATGCACATCCTTCAAAAGGTACAGGATCTATCTCAGAACAAAGGTGAAATGAACAGTTGATGCAAGTACATGATAAATCCAAGCTACACCATCAATGTCAGAACAAAGTCCAACTAAATGTTTGATACAAGTATGTGATACTTCCAAATATTCATATAACGAGTTTAACAGTTTTTGCAAAGTGGCGGCATAAACAGAGGCTTATAAAAAGTTTTTGATGCACGTGTCACCCATTCATGTACAGAAACTGTAGATGAATCATATAGATGTATCCGGCATCTCCGCCAACATAGTGCAAGTTGAAAAAGGAAGGCTAAAAGTATGATTGCAAGAATTATTTGAGTAAACAAGAAAATCAAAAAGTAGCCAAAGCGAACTCAACAAGTTCTGTTTTTTATGAAACAAGAAAGCAAAAATCAATATCCTTCATGAAACAAAAATCAAAAATCAATATCCAAAGTTTCGAATTATGCTCTAAAATTAAGAAGGCATAAAACAGAAGTAATGGTAGGTGACAAACCACGACTTTGCTTCAGCTCATCACGCACTATAAAGATATCTTCAATGTGACCATATGGGGAAAATACCTGACACAGATAACATTCAACGATTAATCAACATCCTCAAAAATAGAGAGGAATCTAGAGCAAAAATGAAAGGGTGCCTGCAGGATTTAAAAAACTATAACCAAACTTAAACTTTGAAACTAGACTGAAGAAGGAACTTTTTCCATCCAACCCTAGTTTCAGGAAAGACCTTACTGATTAAATAATGTCATGGAACACTGACAAGCAAGCATGCACTAGTGCACATAGGCAGAGCATGCATGTAAAAGGGTAACATGCATGCAGGTAAATTTCACAATACTGTTACCTATGCCCAGCATTTTGTCACACACTACACACCTGGAACCAATCTAAGGGTTTTTTACTCAATGACAAGCACTTTATACCTGGGATCAGCACTTGATCCTAAACATGCAACAATACCTTTTTCTCGAGGAGATAGATTTATACTCAAACCACAATTCACCAAAGCAAAAAGCTATGGCGACTAGCCACTATTTTGGGATCTAGTAACTGAACTTCAAGGATGAATATTCTATTTGCTATAGCATAATGTATTCATTCCATTCAAGAGATGCCCTACCACGTATGAAGGCAATAACTGTCACTTGTATTGCCATGATTCTGTCCACATACATTTGCAAGTTTGCATATGCAAGTTAAAAGATATGGGGAAATTGGTAATTATATAGTAAACTAAGGGCCATGCATAAATGTTCGATGGACAAAAGCATACTTCCTCAATTTCCTTTTTTGAAGTTTGTTTGCTCAGGCAGCCAACATACAACTTGTCCGGAGGAGCCACTGCCAAATCACAAACAGAACATGGATAAAAAAGAACAAATGATTAGAATACCACAACATAAACATTGAATGTTAATATATTCACAGCACAGGTGCATGAAAATGATGATGCTAAGCACTTATTGCAAAACAAAATGCAAGCAGAAAAAATTTTCCCTTAAAGCTAGGATTCACATCATTAATGAAACAAAATAGCAAGTGCCACATAACATTAAAATTTTTACTTCTAAAGACATAAAAAGTACAGAATTTTAATTTCATTACACAGATAAAGGTCACTTTATACCCCAGTAGCTCTCAGCCAAAAGAATCATTCACCATATGCACAAAATAAGGTCTTGCTAATTGTCTATTCAAGAGGTGTCTTATTCTTTGAAAATTTTTGCGTGAAGTTCTTACTTTGCCATGCGAGTATGTTAAGCTACAAACACTTACCAGGGCGTTCCCTTTCTCCATCAGCAAATCTCACTTTGATGGAAGCCTGTTCCTGGACACATCATATTTATATATTATTACAAAAATAAGGCCAACAGAATAATGTGGTTTTGCAGATGTTCTCCGAACACTAATGAACTTACCCCAGGAAAAATATAATGACTGTTTAGAGCTCTGATAGCATTGCCAGCTTCCTCGAATGTCATAAATTTCACAAAGCAATACCCTGAAAAATAGGAAGTCTACACCATCTGTTAAATTATCATAGTAACTTCAAAATAACGGCAGAAGAACATATACTAACACATTTTGAAAGAGACACATAAAATAGTAGATTGGTATAAGGCATATCATAGATATAAACTGGAAGTTTAGGTTCCTTGAAATGCTCCAAATGAAATTCAGAGCAACCACCAGCATAGCAACCATAAAGCAGGGATGTATTAAAAATTGTGCAATTCCAGTTATAGGTAAATCATCCACAAACCTTTCTAAAAATTAATGACATCAGTGACCTGTACAACATATGCTCAGCAGTAAAACATTCTTCTTCTTTTTTTTTTTTCCCCCCTTAAATACCAGAACTATTCAGACTGCAAAGGCATCTAATGATTAGGACCACTAAGGCCATTTGAATGACAGAACATTAATGCTGTTTCATTTTCCATTTCAAAAGGAAAAAGGGAAGACCACAATGCACAATTAATGTTTGCTTTAGAACAGCACAAGGTTATCGCTTGAATAAAAATAATCCTTCAGAAAAATTAACTTTCACAGGTACGCTCCTGAATCAGTACAATCCAGGTAGAAAAGTGGGAGCTATCTGCTATCCAAGTTTTCTTTCTTATAAATCAGTTTGCAGGTCCAATCTTCAGAACTGAGGTACGAGATAATACCGAACAAACCAGAATTGACTCTGTACAAGGTGAACTTTGCGCTGCAGAAGGCCAAAAGATTGACACTTTTATGAACCGTACTCAATTTCTATAGGATAAATTAATCATACCTTGTTGCTGACCAGTCCTCTTGTCCTTGGGTAGAACAACCTCAATAACATTCCCGTGTTCTTCAAACAAAGGGCGGATCTGATATAAATGAAAAATATTGAGATGTTAAATAACAACTTATAGCTGTAACTAACACAATTAGTATCCAGAGGTTTGAAAATGATGATGGAAATTCAACTAATTTAAGTAAGAACAAAGGCAAGCATGCTGTGCACTTTTCCCACTCTAATTATCTAGTGATGACGTGCACTTATACGCATTATGTATATAGAAAGATCATCTGCAAAATAAAATAAAATAGATGAAATGCTATATTATAGTTCCTTTTTACATAACTTTACACAAAAATTTCAAACACATTAACCACAGAATGCCAATGAAACGACTTACATCTTCTTCAGTTGCGGTTCTGGGAACTGGTGCAACATAAAGTTTTGCAGGAATGCCACTGTCATTGATATGATCTAAGAAATTTGTTGATGGACAAAACTTAGAGCTTCAGCAACCTTATGAATTAAAAAAATTAACAGTTCGATCATAAATTGAAAATAAATACCACGAATCACTTGCAAAATAACGGAAATAAAAGCAAATTACAAAGATAAGAAAGCTATAGCGGGGAATTTATTTAAACTTGTACACTTTCCCGCAAAATTTGAACTAATGGTTCTTTATTTACCATGATGAATCAATTGTCAAAATAAAAATGAGAAGTTAATGATAAAAGAAAATAGATTAAAGAAAACCTGGACCAGGATGATTAAACCCTCGCTTCCGGCCAATGAAGGGCATAGGCTGACCATTGAAGAAATCAGTCGGCTCGCTGTTCATTTGATCGTATTGGTAATGCCGGCGGTGGTGATTGTGGTAGTTGTCGGGAAAATTATGTCTGTGGTCGTCGGAGGACCAAGAACAATAATTGCCGGAAAATGAATTAGGGTTAAACTCTTGAGGATCAGTGATATATTCTCCCACGTGTCCCTCCATTTCGAACCCTAATGGGTGCAGACGAAATAATTAATGAAAAAGAAAGCGCGCCAGTTACACGAAACGGAGCGCGAGAATTATTGTACCAGAATCTTGAACTGTATAAGAATTTGCACTTGTCTTTGTTAGCCTGCTGACGTTTCTCGGTGACTATAACGAAAGACCGTTGAAGTATTATTACTATTCGGCTGAGCTTGGAAGCAGGACTAAATATTATAATTCGACTGAATTACTTTGCATTTGGAAATTTTTGTTTTATTTATCAAGAATACACTATTTACCACCCCTACATTCATTTATTTATTTTATCTTTAATTTATAATTCTTATGTTTTATATGTATACTTTTGTTTCATATTACACTTAATATTATTTAAAAGTTTTTACATTTTATAAGATTTTGTTTTGTTTGTAAACAAACTAATTTATAATTCTTATGTTATTTACTTGTTTTATTATCTATTTACAATTCTTGTGTTTTATTTACTTAATTTATATTTTATTTTACACTTAATATTGAATTTTAAGTTTTATATTAAATTAACATGTCTTTTGTTTTATTTATATAATTCATGTTTAATTATTATAAAGTCAAGGTATCATAGATCTTTTTTTATCATTTAGTTATAAGTTATCATAAATTTAACTAGACAAACTCTATAGATTAATGATGGATGAAAATTAAAGTAATTAATTAATTATATTTTTAAGTATATGTAAAGTTAAATTAAATTTTAGTCTGAGCCTCACTAAAATTCGACCATGAATAACCACGCTAAAAAAAAATAAAAGTTATTCAACCAAATCACATATTCGCATAGCTGCAAAGAAAACCTAGCTCCATAATATATGACAAATTTCAAAATCAACAAGAATCCCATTTGTTGTTTAATTAACCAAAAAGTTTCATTTCTATTTAGGTAACGTTTACATGTTGAATTGAAATAAGAATCATCAGGAGTGGCAATTTTGAGATTAGGAGTGTGGAGTAGAAGTGAGAGTAAGTTGTTTACTTACATTGAAATGGGAGCATAAAATTAAATCAGAGCCCAATTCATATATTTACGTAGTATTAGATTGGGAGTAAATGATTTTAAATTACAGTTTTACCATTATTTAAAGAATTGTAGTTTTTAATTACAAAATTAAAAAAATATATTTGAAAAATAAAATATTTATTTTATTATATTTGTAAATTAATAATAATTATTAATGTTCTTAATTATGTAAATCACAAAATTTTATTAATTTTAATTTTAATTATGTAAATAAAAAATTATTATTAAGAGCAATACAAAGGAAACATTGTTATTAATAATATAATACAAGAATAATATTTTCTTTGAATAAAATATTGATTATTATTAATTACTAATATTACATAAATTTAATACTATTATTTTAAATAAATATAATAATATTATATTTTCAAATAAAAATAGTATATAGTAATATTATTAATTCTCATTTTTGAATAATTTTAACTTAGAATCAATATAAATTATTATTTTTAACTAAATATAATAATATTATATTTAAATATATTTAATATTATTATTTTAATAAATATATTTTATAAAATAATATAATAATAATATTTAAATAAATATGATATTATTTATTTTATTTTATTTTATTAAATGTAAGGGTAAAAAGGAAAGAGGGGTAGTGAATATCCACTCCCACCTCCCCTTGTGATAATAGAAATCCTACTCTCCACTCTAAAATAGCTAGACCCCACAAAGTGTGATTGCCATTTTCCCTTTAAAATTGATAAGTAAATATTAGAGTGAAAGAAATCTACACTCATCACTCTCATTCCAAGAAGTAAACATTATATTAATAGCCTTAGTACATATTGTAAGAAAAAATATTATTCAATAGCTTATATTTAAATAAAAAATAATTTTAGAGATCTCAATAATTGAGTCTCAACGTAAGTTTTAATTGTTATAATATTCATCTATTAGATGATATAATATTAATTTTATTAGTTGTGAAATTCATTATCTAATAAATACATAAAAATAATAATAATGGGGATTCAAATTAAGACTCAATTTTTTGGAATTTTTGAATCCCTAACATTATTGTTAAATCAAGTATATATTAACTATTAATGTTAATAAAACTGTGTTATGATATTTTAATTTAAAATTTTAACTAAAATTTTTAACACAAATATCGAGCTGTTGATTTCAAGAAATCCAATAGTGAATGAATAACATTATTAAATGTTACTTTTGAGTTTCAATATGATTACATGACATCAATAACTCAAAATTTATATTAAAATTTTAATAAAAATTAAATTAAAATAACCCCCACCATAAATAATTGTTAAAACAAAAATACACCGCCATATTATTTGTATACGTAGAGGTCAAATGAGTTTTTGACTCATCAAATAGACAAATAATTTACGTGCAATCCTCAACAATTCCTGAAGTATAAAGATGTGTTGGTTTTGATTCTGATTTATGGAATTTTTATTAAATTTTTGTCAATCAAATATTAAATTAATCTAATTATTTTGCACATACTATATTTTAAAATTATTAAAGCTCTATAATGTAAAATTCTAATGACATGTAAATTGATTATATGATTTGACGAAATTGTACTTTTCCAAGATACGAGTCCTTTGGATAATATATATCCCTGCTGAACCGGTTCTAACTAAAATACGGGAGTTCGGGACGAGTTCCTAGAAAAGGCACGTGCTCACCGGTGCGCGAAACGGACCTGGAGTAGTTGCTTTGACAGAATGCGGGGATAAAAATGAGAATTTGGAAAACTATGGGGAAACATATGAAAATTCTTGGAGAAAGAAGGCACTAAAACGAATAACAGAGAGAAACAATAAAACTAAACCAACCAGACGACTACCGAGAATCAACCAGCCCTAGATTCTGTTCACTCTCCTCTGCTCGCCGCTACCTGTTCGGCCATCTTCAGGTATGAAATTCTTTTTTTACTTTTGCTCCGTTTCTTTACGAATCCCTACTTACTCTGATTTGAATTTTTATTTGCTGTTGGTTGGATTTAAATTTAGTCGTCGTCGAACATGTAAGCTAACGACTTCATTTTTTTAAAATCAGCCTCACTTCTGATTTTGATGGCATAATTATGATACCTCGCCCCAAAGTTCTTCGCTTTCACTGTCAGTTTCCTTTTGCAATTACGCAGACAAACTTAGATTAACCGGATATGTCTTTTACTCGTCGACCTGCACTTCAAGAGTTCGTCAATTTGCATTTATTTATTTAATTTTTTAAAATTTATTGGCGAAGGAAAAATTTTCTGCTGAGGTCTGCATTTAAAACCGTTTCTAGGAGCAAGTTTAGCTCGATGTTTTTAGAATTTACATAAAATTTTAACCATGATTTCATATGCCTTTTGCGTTGAACTTTGTTTGTACTTTCTTTTCCTTCTTCAATTTCACTCATTGTAGTGATTTATGTTGGTAATGCAGGTCTAATTTTTAGTTAACTTTCTTTCACATGGCAAAAAGACCGGATCCAGATGACGATGATGATTTTAGTGAACTCTACAAGGAATACACGGGCCCACCAGGAAGCATGGTTGCCGCGTCGCAAGAAAAGGCGAAAGCAAACAAGCGTTCACTAGCAGGTTCTGACGAGGAAGAGGAACCACGCGACCCCAATGCTGTCCCGACCGATTTCACTAGCAGAGAAGCTAAGGTTTGGGAGGCAAAATCAAAAGCTACTGAAAGGAATTGGAAGAAGAGGAAAGAAGAAGAAATGATTTGCAAAATATGTGGAGAGTCAGGTCACTTTACTCAGGTATTGTTCCTTTTTTTCCTGCAAATATAGTGTTATATGTTAGAAAATGTTATCAATTGCCTTCACATGAAGCTATGAGCGTAGATACATTCATGTATGAGTAATTGATTCAGCAGCTAGTCAATCTTTATCGTTGTGCTGCATGATACGCTACTGTAATTTCTAGGCTCTTACGATTTGCACAATACTAGTTCTACAGGCCTATTAACCTGAGTTTAGAATTTGAGATTGGTGCCTGACCAGCTGTTTAATTACTGCATTTTAATGAGCCTGTTTTGATATAAGGATGCCATTGAGGTCCTGCGTGTATTATTTTCTTTCTGTACTAATCTGATTTAAGACTTATTTGATGTTAATCTAATAATCATTTGTGGACATTGATAAGATCCTTCCATACGGCCCCCCACCTCTCCACTGCATCACAATCTCAAAATCAAACCCTGTATATCAAATAACGATGGTGGCACACATGTGCAAACCAACATTTGCAGTCTGAAGGAGGTTGGTGAGGGGTCAGAGGGAAGAGGTTTTCATTCTTTTAACCACGATATTTTTCTAAGATATTATTTTATTTATTTATTTTAATGGGATTATGCATTCCTTGCTACCTGGTACTTACATAGGGGTGCCCCTCAACTCTTGGAGCAAATCGCAAGTCTCAAGATTTTTTTGAAAGGGTAGCTGCACGAGATAAGCATGTGAGAGCGCTTTTTACAGAGAAAGTGATACAAAGAATTGAAAAGGATATCGGTTGCAAAATCAAAATGGATGAGAAATTTATTATAGTCAGTGGAAAGGATAGGTTAATTCTGTCAAAAGGTGTGGATGCAGTGCACAAAATTATTAAGGAGGAGGGTGATCAGAGGGGTACATCTAGTTCTCACAGGAGTAAATCTAGGTCGCCAGAGCGAAGTCCTGTTGGTACACAGTTACGACGCTCTGAATCCCAAAGGTCTCATCCGGTTTCACATAGTGCATCACATTTTCACCAGCGTATTTGTAGGCAGGATAAGGTAGTGGAAGACCGTGTCCGTGAAGATGTCCAGAAATTTTCAAGGGGTTCTCCACAAGGTAGGGACAGCATAGGATATCTTTACGGCATCCATAGAAAGCCGGTAATTCCATGCTCGTATCTTGTTAGGTCCCTAGCGTGATTTATGTGACTTCTAAAAATTGTTTACCTAATGTAAATTCTTAATGATTCTGCTTGTTGCTTATCATTTGTTTGCAGCAAGAGGTAAGTTCTTATGTTCAAGCATTATGTGTACGAATCTGAAGTTACTTACGTGAGTGGGTCTGAATTGATCGGAATGTCCCCAAAACGAAATTATTTACTGAAAGCATATCTGGATTGCTACGGATGGTTCACTATGTGATAGGATAGCATGTCTAGTTAAAGATACCATCTATGTTAGCATCTCGAATCAAGTGCTTAACGTACTCTTCATTTCATGAAGCTTATGGTAGTGATGGAGCTAGAGGTCGTTCAAGCCATTCTAAGTCTCCTGGCCGTCCCACTTATGCTAGCAATTTGCATAATTCGTATGATGGTCATAATCAGAGCATGGGTGGTTACAGAAATGATGGATGGGATATTGAGAGACGGGGATCAGATATGCAATCAGGCCATCAGTTTGAATACCCTGCATTTCCTAAGACATTGGATGAGTTAGAGTTGGATTATACGAGGGAAGCTATGGAACTTGGAAGAATTCGTGATAAGGAAGAAGATGAAGAGAACTACAAGCATCGCGAGGTATGTGTTTTTGTCGCAGTGCATGCTTCTTCTGGTTACTGTCTTACTTGAACATTTTTGCACTTTTATTATTATTATTATATGTATTCTGGAGTTGTTGGATAATTTTGTGCTGAAATTCATTCGTGGTTAAAGGATTCCATTTGACAAAGCCAAGCAAATTTCTAGTTATATGTGTTTATTTTATTTTATTTTTCTCTTCGGGTTAAGTTATAACCCATTTAGGTTAACCATTCAAAGAATGGACTCTCAGTACGAAGTGAGTTACATCTTGCATATTTTTGTTTTCTAACCTACAAGTATTAGTTGATGTTGGTCATCCAACTCTGTCCGCACTCCCTTTCCACTTGATTGTTGATTTGTACATTTTTCTTATATCTTTCAGAGTTGAATCCAAGTTAGACGTGGCCAACAATCTGATTTATCGAGAATGAATGATTGTAATTAAATATTGTATTTCTCATCCAAAGAAACATTCTTTATTATTAAGAACTGAAGGTTATTTGGTCTTCTGCATTTATGAAATAAAAACCGTAATCCCTCTGGCTGTTTATTATGTTGTTTAGGAATTCAAATATCTTACTTTTGCTGTTTTGGGTTTCAGACTATCAGGGAGATGAGAGAGAGTTACATGCAGAAACTGACTCAGGTAAGGGCCATGCATGCAAAACAGTGGGAGGAGTTTCTTCAACTTGATGGCCAAAGGCGTCAGCATCAAGCTCGAGAGCAAATGTCTGCCTCAGGTTTTGGTGGTTACAAACAGCATAACTATTCCACCTATGATGGTTCTTCAACAAATTCTCAATATGCTGGCACTAGTTATCCTATGGATTCAAGAGGCAGGTACCCAAACCCCATGGAAACTTATCCTTCGAGGGCTCATGACACCCACAGTGGGTTTCAGCGTCAGAGACGTGAGGAATTTGGGAAGGCTTACAATCGATACTAAATTGGCATACAGGAGTTGAGGTGGTGAGTTGTATCATCCTTCAATCGAGTAGAAGAAAATTTTAGTCATTGCCATCTTTGTGTCGTATTCGCCACTCATTCTTGACCGCACATCATCTTATCGTCAATCATGGTTGGGGTAGGAGTAATGCACAGGGAGCCTCAGATCTACGTACTTCAACTGAAGTATATTGTTGAGAAGGGAACAGTGGGACACATTGACTATGCTGTGACAGTTTGTTCCCACCCACTTTGGTGGTTCAGAATTGTTCAGAACTTTTGTTGTAAGGATTTTAGATACTGCTTTGGTAGGGTTAGTGGCATTAAGAAATTATCAACTCCCAATAGAGATGATAATTTGCTTGTACTCGACAATATCATTTGGTTCAAGTAGAAGTTCTTTTTCCTTCTTGAAAAATTTGTGGCTCATTCCGGCTGTTTCGTTATTCCATGCGCCAACTGCGGAGCGTTAGGGAACAATTCGATTTGTATTAATTGAAGCTTTCTCAATGAAAGACCATTGGAAACATGGTTACAAAATTAATGGTGAAAACAGTATACAAATATTCCAAGCCGTTGAAATCCTCAATGGAAATGTTTCGTCTTCATACATGATTGTTTTAGAACCGTTGATTGAACCAAAAGCTTTTCAGTTTTCTTAGATTAATAAATGTAACCTTATGGCCCTCGAATTCTTCAAAATATAATTGATTGGTGAGCCAAAACAGGGAGCCCTAAGAACAAGCCTTAGAAATGGCCTACACACAGTCGATTTCTTTCTGTGGCAAAACCATAGAAACAGCAGTCACATCCACAACTTCTGTAGCAGAAAATTGGCTGCTTAAAATTCGATCATTGCACAGCGCAAAAATAATCATAGTAGGATTGAATTGCAAGTGGAAGCCGCATCCTGTACCATCACTCAGCGGCAAAATTGCCACCTTGCAACTCTGCGTTGATAGCAAGTGTCTCATTCTACAACTACTTTATATGGACTGCATTCCCCTGTCTATTAAGAACTTTCTGAGTGATCCTAATGTCGTTTTTGTAGGAATTGAGGTTGAAGAGATTATGTCGAAGCTTAAAAATGAGTATGGACTCTGCATTAAGAAGAAGATCGACGTTCGCACTCTAGCAAAATTGCATTTTCCGATTAGTTACCTTGGAAAACCCGGCTTAAAGGTCCTTGCTTATCAGTTGCTGAGGCTGCGTCCATGGAAACCAAAGAATGTTTGCATGAATAATTTGGAATCCGGGTTTCTTGATACAGAGCTGATTAAATTTGCGTGTATTGATGCGTATGTTTCTTGTGCAATTGGCACAAAGCTGCTACTCGAAGAGACACAATGAACTGATTACTGTCTCACTGTTATATATATTTACTGTCCAGACATTTTTGTAATAAGTAAACAGTAGCAAATTGTGTCTTTATAATTTGTTGTCATTTCTAGTCACCTTCTATGCATGGATACAACGCAAATTGTTTGAATTCAAGACCTGCGGTACGAAGCTACAAAGGGAGCTTAGTAAGTTATCATTTTATTACATTTCTAATAAACTTGTTCTGCCATAAGATAAGATGCATACCCAATTCCCAATTCAGATGATAAGATGAAGCATTAACTTAATAACCATGAACCTTGAAATTGCAAAGGAACCGGATCAGTAAATTTGATGATCTATATAGAGCGAGGAGTTTCTTCTCCAATTAATTTTCTTAATTTTAAAGCGTCCCAGCTGTTCAAAGACCAATTCCCAGAGAGGGGATGTTACATTTTTATTTTTTCCATAGGTTACTCTGTATTCTAAGAAGTTTTATGTCATATTAATGATTCCATATCATTATTTGGAGAAATTCTAAAAGATACTTGATGTTCGTGTTATCAGATGATATGGAACCATTAATTAATAATTTTTTAACATGTGTTAATAATTTTTTAACTTAAAATTAATTTATTAAAAGTCAAATAATTCTCTTCCTTTCTTTTTCTTCTCTTTTGTTTCAAATTAGAAGATAACTCATGGCCCAAAAAAGTGTATTCACATAAATAAGTGGTGTCCAGCTTTTAATTTGGATAAATCGTCTGCAAATATAAAATCAACCTAGAGAAGTGAGAGTGCAAATAATGTTTTCCATGAAATTATAACCAAAACAATGGAGCTCATTATAGTTGCTCAAAATTATGACAATAAAGCAAACGAGATGTGGTCAGAGGTGTTGCAAGATGACAATAAATTGAGGGTTGCAGAAAGATTTGCAAAGGCACTTTATTTAATTTATTAATTTTATAATTTTTAATAAATTAATATTTCTTGGTTTTCTAATTTTGGAATTTGAAAGAGTAAAGAGGAATTTTTGAATGAGAAAAATAGAAGGAATTGTTTGACTTTTAATAAATTAATTTGTAGGTCTAAAATTATTGGTAAATATTAAAAAATATTAACTAATGTTCCCACATAAAACATAAAATATATTAGGGTTCGGCAACGCTGGATCAGCTCCAACGTATCGCCAATTAATGCCAGCCCTGCGATCATAAAAATATAAACTGACGGTCATGATTATATGGATTCAAAATACAACATATGCACAAGATTACAAGTCTTCTTCTCCTTCGCTCCTTATCGTTTCTCTGTTATAATCAGAATCAATCTCATCATCGCCGTCGTCCCCTCCGCCGCCGCCCTGGTCATTAAAAACAAAGCCCTCAAGGAACCCGAGAGGGACAGGAAGAAGACCAAGAACATCAAGCACAACGGCAACATTACCCTCGATGACGTCATCGAAATCGCCAAAGTGATGCGGCCAAGGTCGATGGCTAAGGATCTGAGTGGTACCTGCGTTTCTGTTGGGTGTACGGTCGATAGCAAGGACCCTACGGACCTGCAGCGGGAGATCGCTGATGGTGATATCAAAATTCCTCTTGGTTGAAGACTCTGTTTGTGAGGGGGTCTATTTTAGATTTTAATTTTTTTTCTATATATCAGTGCCTTTTTTTTTTTAATTATCAGTTTTGGACCTTTACAAGGATTTTGATAATGTCTCCAATTATTCGAGCTTTAAAAAAAAACACCATTAAATTCTCAAAGGAAGCAACTATCTTCACTGAGGGTCGGTGAAGAAGCTGTTGATTTTCAGCATGATTTATGAGATCTTGTTGCGGAGATATTTTCTTAGGAAATGCTCATAATACTTTCTTTTGTCCCTCAGCATAATTCTCCAAAACTCCTGCAACTCTGTTTCGCTTGGTCACCCTGACTTCTGGGTTGATGCAGATATTGCGGGCGAGTTGCATTCTGCAGATCCCACAGCAACGCCTACGGCTGTAATCTTGTGCATATGTTGTATTTTGAATCCATGTAATCATGACCGTCAGATTACATTTTTGTGATCGCAGGGGTGGTATTAATTGGCGATACGTTGGAGCTAATCCAACGTAGCCGAACCCAATATATTATAGAGTTTCTCTTTTCGAAAAGCATATATTGACCGCATTACTATCTGATAACATCTGCTTCGTTTTTCCCATAAAAGGTTCCAATGCTGCTAATTCATTTTATATCGATGGATGTGTGTCGATGAAGGATTAGTAGCCCAAATGAGCACGAATATTAATGAAGGCATTCTCTTCAGTTCAGTGGATGCCCTTAGCTATACACTTGAAGGGTTGTACATTCTTTGGAAAAGACGTACAGATTACAGAGACGTTGCCAACAGCTAGTAAATACGAGCTTTGTTTCCTTATAGGACAAAGAAATAGAGTCAAGGCCTCTGTTGCAGACGCATGGGTCCATAAATTTTGCTCCATGTCAGTGGACAAGAAATCATTGTTAGATTAGACTCTGACTGGAGACCGCATTAAATTTCAACATTGGACAACAAAACTGCTAAATTGACACGAAGATGTGCATGATACTTGCACTTCATTCCCCAAACTCTCAAGGATTTCCTTAGCGACCCTTAATGTTACTTTTGTTGGGTCTGTGGTACAAAAGAGATGTTACAAAACTAAGGAATGAGTATAGTTTTAACTGTGCTGATATTGCTAATGTTCCAGATATCACTATGATATGACTCGTTGGCCTACGATGTTTAGAGAGAGCCTGCAACTTGGGCTGAATTGTGCAAACCTAAACATGTTCGCGGGAGTGTCCAGGAGGCTAGGATTCTCTTTGACATTCAGATCGAATATGCTTTCATTGATGCTTATGCTTCTTTCAAACTGACACGCTGCTTATAAATCAAATGAGATGCCATTTGGTTGGTCTGTTCTTTGCTCTGTTCTGTCTGTCTGATCTCTTCTCTTTCCCTCTGTTCTTTCGCTCTGTTCTGTCTGATCTCTTTTCTTTTGCTGCATTAATTCTTGGGGCTCTACTTGTTTTTGTGGTTTGTAAATTGTCTCAAGCGCTTCAGTTGTAACAAATAAGAACTTGTTATGGCCATATGGTAGTTTAATTATGTTCTCATAATTTCTTTCTATTAACAATTCCATCAGTTGGTTTCTGTTGCAATCTAGTGAGCTTTCAGGTATAGCTAGAGAGGGTGTATTGTTATTATTATTATTATTATAATACTTCAATAATTTATTATGTATACCATATTGTATGTATATAATAAGAAAATAAAAATGCGGTTACTAGCTCGCAAAATTTAATACACGTATCTCATACATTTGAACCCCCGTCGTTGCCTTGGATTCTCTTTGTTCTATTTATTCTCTCAATTCTTTGGCAGCTACAAGCTGTCCCAAGTCTTAATAAACTCTTTTATCTCTTTACCCTCGCCGATTTGATTATCCATTTTCAACTGATTCCAAATTCCAAAGTCTGCTAATCCTAACATTTTCAAGAACAACAAGCACTGGCACCGCAATTCAGTCCAGATTACGTATTTTCAAATGGTTAAGGTGTGATAATATAAATCTTTACCTTATTCAATCCTAGGAAACTGTAAAGCTTCACAGTGTCTCTCTGTCGAGGTGGGTAGTTTGTATCTACATAGACGTATCTATTTTACCGAGTCTCTCTTTATTTGGTTGATCAATGTGTGATATTCCAAATCCTCATTACTAATGGAATCAAAGTGATCTTTGGATTGATCAGAAAATCCTTTTAGTTTGGCTACAATCCGTTACTTGAACAATCTAATATTAATAGAATAGAATATACTAATATAATAGAAACGGACTATCTTTTTTGTGTACTTATGTATATTTTACTACAGTGGACTTTACATAGTTGATTGGGTCATATACCCTTTAACACAATATAGGTTGTTAAAAGGTTATGTTTTTACTTTGTTTTGGCCTCTATTTTAATTTATTAAAAAAATAAATTATCTCTACACTATATTTATTTTGTTATATATACATTTAACCACCATCAAATTGTAACATGATCCTTACACCATTTTTGTTTTTAAACTTGTATAAATCAACCACTTTGACACTAAAAATAACTATTTTACCCCTAAATGAATTAAAAGATTATTTTATTCTATAAATTTTTGAAAAATAAAAAATTATAATTACAAAAATACCCTTAAATTCAATAAAACAAACAAGTCTCAAAATTTAAGATGATAACTTTTAAATGAAATTATAATTATAGAAATTAACATCTTGTAATTGTAATTTTTTGTAATTATAATTTCATTTTTTTGTAACTAAATTAAGTATAGGAAAGTTTACAAAATTAACATGAAGAGAAAAGCTCCATATAATTATTGCAAATTTTCCTATAATTAATATTAAGAAACTTCCCTATATAAATTAAATGTAATTATAATTATAAAAAATTAACATGATAATTTTTAAATGAAATTGTAATTATAAAAAATTATCATATTGGATCTAGATTTACTTATTTTATTAAATTTAGGAGTATTATTGTAATTGTAATTTTTTATTTTTTAAATTTTTGTAGAATAAAATAATTTTTTAAATTTATTTAGTAGTAAACTAGTTATTTTTTAGTGTTAAAGTAGTTTATTGATATAAACTTATAAATAAAGATAATGTAAAGAATTTATTAAAATTTGGAGGTGATTATATATATATATATATATATATGATAAAAGACAAGCGGTTGAGATGTAATTTTCTTTTTAAATAAAATTGTTGAGGACGCATGTTTTGAACAGACATTCCTAGAGGAACCGAGAGCATGTTCGCTCGCACATAACGTAAGAAATCAATATAATAATATTAAATTAAATACCGAAGAAGCCTGCAACTCTACTAGTTATTTAAATATAAATGGGGTACTTAATGGGCTTCTTGATGGTATTGTGTGATCGGAAAATAGTATATTAGGGGGCGGGCATCTCTCTCCGCCTGGACGGAGAAAAGCCAGCCGGCATTTTTGGGCTAAACTTTCTATTATTTTCTTTTCTTTTTAAATAATTATTTTCGTGCTATTGTTCCTCCGGAGAAGAAATAAATATTATTTATCGTGCTTTTAATTTATAAATTTGACCCAAATTTGATAACTTGTCAGATAGTAAGCAATATGGAGCCCTTGACACGTAACTCTAACAACCGGCTAGTACCGGGAGCCGTCCCAGGACGAGCTGACACGTTCAACTCTTAAAATCTAAAATAATATTTCCAGGTTCCAGCGAGCATCGGCGACACTGGAAAAAAAAAAAAACTTAAAATATTATATTACCGTTCGTTTTCCATTTTTATTTTTTTACTATATATAATTTATTGGAAAAACAATCAATTCAGATGTCTAGCTTGAATGTGAGGATAAATATCTTCATTTAATCATTCAGATGCCAAACATATCCATATGATCTCGCACTCGCCGTCGTCGCTATCCATCGATTTTACGGGCTTCTTGGCTTCACCCAAAGGCACGTTCAATTTCCTTGTTTTAAAATACTGCTTTTTTTTTTAATCGATTTTTCGTAGCAGCATTATTGATTCTGACTTCTATCTTGTCACCCGTTCACTTAGGAAAAGAATGACCGAGGAATGTCTTAAATTAATATCATTTTTTATTTCTTTGTTTCTGTTTTTTTTTTCTTGGTTTGTTTGTTTGTTTGTTTTCCAGTTGTTTCGTATTTGGTGATTTCGTTGTATAGGAATATTGCTGTTATATGTGTGTTAAAGGAACACAGATACAGCATTTCTCATTCGGTGTTATTTTGTGCTGCAATTTATCGTAAGTGCAGGATTTGGTTCATTGCTTGAAGTTGGGAGGTCGGTGTGAACTAAGGTTCAAACTGTTTTGGGTGTTTGGTCCTCGACTGTTGAAATTTCGAAGACATGGGATATATTTGACATAGAGACAAAAATACTTGTAATGATTATGAAGGATAATGCTGCCAAAAATCTTTTTAAGTCCCTCAGATATTGACCTTGTTCATGTGTTTTCGTAATTTGTTCAATTCAAAACAGGCAAAGGTTATCTTCATTTAGCTTGAATCCCTCGTTTATTAACTTGGAGTAGATTGTTTGTATATCTATCAAGAGTTAAAGTTGGGGAGAGATATTTTACAGACTTTCCTGAATGGATCATTTGGATTTACAAGACAAGGAGTTTGAAGTAGATCTTGAAAGTGGTGGGACTACCAGTGAGGAGGACGGAAGCAGGGATCTGGTTTCGGCAAATAGACAAACAAATAGAATATTCAATTGGGTTTGGACTGGTCATTTTGGCACTGATAATCCAGTCAATGGTAAGTGTGACACGAACTTTTGCAGCAATTTAACAAAATTTGGGGAAACTGTGAATGAGAATATGCAGTCATTGTTAGAAAAGAATTTGGAAGGTGATTGCAAAGAAAGTGTTGCCCCTTTGGAGAAGAAGAGTGTGGAAGGGAAGTATAAAAAACGCAACTCTAGGAAAGCTCCCAAGCCACCCCGTCCTCCTAAAGGTCCATCATTGGATGCTGCTGACCATGAGTTGGTGAGGGAAATTGCTGCGCTTGCCATGAGAAAGCGTGCCAGGATTGAAAGAATTAAAGCATTGAAGAAGATGAAAACCACTAAGGGATCCAATTCATGCAGTAGTCTATCCGCCATGATCGTCACTCTTATCTTTTGTCTCATTGTTATCTTTCAAGGTGTTATAGCGTGAGTCTGATCGGTTTTCATCCAATCTATTGTTATCCTTTTTTTATAATTCATGTGTCTGGAAAAGACTGAGTCCTGTTTCCTTGTAATCTATATTTGATTCTTAGGCAGAACTTCCGAAATAGGTCCCTAAACCATTGTCATTTTTTAATTTGCATTAGTGTGCCTAAAATCTGCTATGACGTGTCAATTGTAATTTAGAGTGTATTTTAACTTTTTAAATTATCATTGTTTTAGAATTCTAAAATTTCTTTCTACCTTTAATTTTCTAGTCTTTGTGAGCTTTTATAAATGATTTGAACATCCATTCCTGTGGCACCATTCCATTTTTGTAATTTCTCCAACTACAAATCTTTATTGTTTCAGAATGCAAATTTCTTGTTTCAACTGGTTACCTCATTAATAACTTCCTCAGGTTGCATCAGTTGATTTTTATGACTACTTGATTGTTGAACAGCCTAACTGGAAACAATATTTAGCTTATTTTATTATGCATTATATTTTTCTCATTTGTGGATAATACTCTTTTGGTCCAATTATGCCTTCCAGGGTACGGAACTTCATTGTTTCTGCCATGCTTCCTGGGCTTTACAGGCTAATCTAACTTCCATAGTGTGGTAGAAAATGAAGTTGGGGTTGTCTCTCCATGATAAGTTCTGCTGTCTGTCGGGTTATTCCAGTCTCCTATTTTCCTATCATATATCTGTCTTTGTCTGTGTCTGTGACTCTGTGCCTGTGCACTAATTCATTCATGCATCTTTTCATTGTGGAAACTTTGATTGTAGGATTTTGCTCCAGAAACAGTGGCAGTGTGGGTATGCATGGGTCTCCTGCACCAGCAGTCACTGCAAGTGAGAGTCTGATTTCTATTCAGTTTTACAAGAGTTTCTCTGCCCGTGAAAGTGATGGACCTGGCGCTGGCTCTTTTAAGTATGTAGTTCTTTTATTTTTATTTTTTTAATTTTAATTATCTTTGGCACGTCTAGTGAAAAATATTATCTTTTTCATGCATCCTATAGTATATTAGAAGAGTAATGCTATAAATCCCAACTGATGTAATACCTAATCTTCAATGATAAGTACTTGCATAACTACCACCTTAATGATGAAATGGTAAATCAAACCTTACTTAATTCATGAGAAATATTGATTAATATCATAACAATTCTGAAACAAGCTGATAGATGGAGCATTTTTCACTTAAGAATCCAAGACACTATGCCTCCTCTCAAATGTAATTCTTATGTTTCATTGTGTGATGCAGTTTGGCAGAAGGGCAAGTTTCTGGTCTTGATTTTGAGGGAAGGCCTAATAAAGTCGCCAGATGAGATTGCAAAACCACGGAACATCCTTGCCATGTCATGGCTGTTCAATTTGTTGAAGTTTTGGTCCCAGTAAACTGATGCCTGTGCAGCACCCGACCTAACCATTCTTATTTCTGTAAATAATGTACATGCCATCAATCTGTAGCAGATATTCGTTATTGTTTAGCTTCTACATGGATTTCATTTCCGGGTTTAAATTTGAAATGAGTTTGTTATATGATTATTTGTCATGGTATTGGATGAATTTTCTTTTTCCTATTTTCTTTTCACTCTAGTGTATGGTATCTCGCTCCGATGCCGAGATTTAGAATGAGTGGTACATAGTTAAGAGTTGTAGAGAATCTGATTTGATAGTTAAGAGTTGTAGAAAATCTGATTTGATCTCAAAGACCACCACTTTCCATTGAGCTTTGAAACATTGAATGTTGCCTGCAACAAAAGAATGGTTAACATTATAGGCTTTATAGCCGAGAGGCACGGTGGAAACAACTTAGCACAGTTGTCCAACTATTGAATCGTTGAATCTTTGCAAAATCTTTCTTTTTACTATATTTTTATTGGCGCTGTCAAGCTAATGCTGATGTCGCCCTAAGATTATAGGGCCAAAAATGATATTACATTTAAAATCAAGAGAAAATTATGTATACTTTAAGATTACAAGATAAAATATTGCCACAACTCATTCGTCAAAGATTAAATACGGTCAATTGACAGTTGCACGTCAATGAGGACGATGGTTTCAATCCCAACTGGCCGCCGCAGCCTGCAACCCCAAGCGAAGACAGCTAGCTGCAGGACCTCGCCGCCAATGAACTCGCCGCTCGCCCAAATCCGATGACAGCTGGACAATGAGGAATGATAACAAAGAAGATGAAGTAGAAGGAAACGAAGAAGAAGACGAAGGAATGATTAAAGAAGGTGAAGTAGAAAAACATAACAAAGAAAAAGAAAGGACGAAAGGACGAGAAGAAAAAGAAAGGACAGAATGAAGGAATGGGAGCAGATCGTAGGCATACGCACCTTTTTTTTTTTTTTTTCCATGAAAGGTAACGAATAAAAGGAGAAGAAGCATAAGAAAACAGAACGTAAGCATACGCACTTTTTTTTTTTTTCAATTTAGTTCTTATTCTCATTTGGTATTTTTTAATTTTTGTAATAATTAAACGATAATAACCCATGCAATTAAATTCAAAAAACTTTATTTTATTGCATCTTTTTAAGGCGCCCGATAACGCTTATGACTTCAAAGGTTTTCTCAGATGCGATAAATATTTTATTTATTATTATTTTGAAGAGAATGAGAAATGCATTATTGTGCATCTTTGGTCGACCTCACTCTTGTTTTGAATGGGCTGAGATTTTTCCGCTTAACGCTGGCTTGAAAAAATAAAATGTGAGATTATTTACAATCTAAAACTACTTGGAATATTTTTATTTTGATGAAATAAATTACTATAAGAATATTCATAATGTGAATTACTATTTAAAGATAATTTATTCTGAAACAATATAACATAATTAATTTGAATACTCACATAGTACACTCATCATTCAACCTATAATTCTTTTACTTTAATTTGTAAACAAAAACTAGTCAAATTATATTAAAGAATTTGTTTACTACTTGATTCCATTTGATGTGAGTATATGCTAACTTTTTTATTTTTTTAATTTTTTTTGTGGTTAATAGTTTTACTTTTATTGGTATTTTGTGTAAATTAATTTAAATTGACTTAAGTTAGGATATTTTTGGTAATTTAAAGAGCGTATAAAGTAAAACTTAGTATTTTTAAATTTAACATATAAGCGTACAAAATAATAGAGTGTTTAAAGTAAAATTTTAAATGTAAATAACCCTATCCAAAAATAAATTGTAATTGTGAAAAAAAGTTGATAATGTGGAGAATGGCGAGGCTCAAAGAGGCCTAGGTTAGGCTGTAGCCTGCCTTAGCGATCTCAATTTTTTTTTTAATTACAAAATTATCTTTATTGAAATATATATAAGAATCTTTTATTAATTAGTTCTGCCGACTCTTCGAGTGCCATCAAATTTTTGTTCAAGTTCATCATTTGAGGGGTAAATATGTTACCTAAGTATAAATATTTAGAACAAATATTTCGAGGGGTAAATATATTACCTAAGTAATTTCAAATAATGTTTAAAACAAATATTTCGAGGGACAAAGCTCATTATGTCTCTCACCATGAGGGGGATCTTTAATTTCTTATTAATAAAGTTATCTTGTGCAACAGAAAAGCAATGAATTAGGGGGGAAAAATCAGCCCACTTTTACATGTTCTCTATTTTGTTCCAATTAATTTATTTTATTTGTTTCTTTTATGCTTTGAATAAGTCTTGGTAGCTGTTCAATAAGTTAGAGTTCAAGATGTTTAGGTAGCTAAATTGTTGGCACGTGTCTAGTGTTATGGAAAGGCAGTTGTATTGCCCATTATTTAAGTTAATGAAATAATGCTTCAAGGGCAACCCTAATTTTGAAAAAAAAAAAAATACTTGTAGTTTGGAGGTACAGGCTCTCTCTCAAACGAACGATAAATTTAATTAGTTATTTTTCTTTCTAGTTACACAATAGGCAAAATTAAAAAGCTAAAATTAGCTCGTATATACCACCCCATAGAAAAATATTGTTAGCTTCACCACTGAATTTTGAGAGCTTTAAATAATAATTTGACAAAGATTATAAAAATTTTATAAATTTTTTTATCATTAAGTAGTAGAGAAATTAATTTAGCTTTAAACAACAAGTATTTATTAAGGGTCCCTCTACCTTACATGCATGTAAGATAAATTTTCCTCACATAAACATAAAAATACTATTTAGTAAGATCTTAGAGATTTATTATTTATCAATCGTGTAACATCTATCCAATCATAAAACCGAACAGGTTCTAAAAGCCAGGCTTACTATGCTTATGACCCACGACCCTAAGACTCATCAAGCCGGCCCAGACAAAATTAATAATTTATTTTAAAAAAATGGTTTTTGATTGGTGTAGCATGAGGAATTAGATTAAGATAGATGCGAATATGTTAGGGTGATATCCCTGTTTTGTATTTCATCAATAATTTACGAAGTTGAAAACAAAGGTTAATTTTTGTTGTCGGGTGAGGGGGCAGAACTATCCATGCTTCATTCATATCTCTTTTCAACTATTTCAAGAGCAGACATACGATTTGGATATACTTAAATTGTATGATTTTATAATTTATTAAAAGCCCATCCCCGGAAACTCAAATACACGCCATTATGGTTCTCGTTCCATTAAAATTTATTTTTGCAAATTGTGCTGAAACATTTATGGTGATAAAATAAAACAATTTGACTACATTCCATTAAATTGACAAACCTGATAGGTTGAAATTGGAGTTTGAACAAGTTATACAATTTCACGTCGGCCTAGAGGTGACACCCTATAATTTAAATACTAATATAAATTATACACCGAGCCATGCTTCATTCATATCTCTTTTCAACTATTTCAAGAGCAGACATACGATTTGGATATACATGTACTTAACATGCCCATCCCCGGAAACTCAAATACACGCCGGTTCTCGGGTTCCATTAATTTATTTTTGCTTGGTGCATTTATGGTGATAAAATAAAATTTGACTACATGAAGAAGCTGATGAACCACGATTTAAGATCAGATCTTACAAATTTAGAAATTTTCAACTACCCAAATTTCTACACAAAAGCACACCCCTTTTAGTTTTTTTTGAGCTTATCACTCTTAACTATAGAACATACATACATATATGAGTAATAGGTAGGACCTTTTCTTCATTTATTCACAAAACATGGATAAAACTGTATGAACTATATCATAATTTCCATGGTCCATTCCATCCATTACCATTTGCCCATTTTTAGTCGCACCTTTAACAGCTTCATTCTTTGAGCTTGCGGAAATATGGCAATGGAGGCCCTTAAAGCCATATTTTGTAATAAAGACAGCATGGCACTTGGGTTCCATATAACTCTTTTTCGTTTGCTCATTTCTTCCTGCCAAATTAACGGCCATGCACGATGCATGCATGCATATCGCACCATTAATCCCAATAGTACATGAGCCTTCTCCGGGGGTTCAAATTCAATAAATAAAATTTAAAAAAATCGTGGTCGGCTATATTCTTTGACTTCCATCATCCAATTCCAACTTCGGGTGTGAGTATAAAGTATAGATCGTGACATGTATTGATTTATTTCTAAAAAAAATTATAATAGAAAAATAGATGCTGTTGACGACTCGATCATAATGTTGTGACATGGGACTACGCGATTTTGCCAAAATGAGTAGACCAAAAATAAATAAGAGCATTCTTTTAAATGACCCAAAAAAAAAAATTATTAGTAAGTATTTATAAAAATACGTGTCAAGTTCATTTTTCTTTCATGTATGTAACGAAAAGTTTTCATATCATATGGGCTGCACGGCTAGTCTTAGGAATTAGGACTTTAAGGTCTTGATTCATTCACTGCTTTATGACTAAAAATTTCCTTACCCGTTCGTTGATTTTTAAATTAGAGTAGAGATTTTAACATCCCTCCAAAATCTCTATAACATCACATTTAAATTTATTTTTTTTAAAAAAATAGCTTTAATTTAATTGATAAAATATAAACGCATGCATTAAAATTAACCATTTTCTCATAAAATTTTACTTAAAAAAAATATTTCTTTTAAAATTACATATAAATCCTAAGATATTAAAATTTTCTTGATGTTTTTCTTCTTATTATATAATTTTATATCTTTGTAATCCAAACTCTTATAATTTTCTCAAAAAAAAATTCAATTAAAATTAAAATTATAAATATAAATTATGAAATTGGGTGAGTGTAAAATTTTTTTAAAAGAATAATTTGTCTAAATGTTTAATTAAATTTTCATAACAATAAATGAATTAATTTATGATAGGTTACTTAAATCATTTCAATTAAAAAAATGGTTTCATGAGTAATTTTGAGAGGCTCATTTAATTATTTGCTAATCAACTCAAACTAGGGGCAGACCCAATATTTGGGATATTATCTTTTAAAATATATTTTAATTTCCTTTTGAAAGGTCAAATAAAGATAATTTGGCCACATTTCAAATAGTAATCTTGAGATTGCCATTTCTTCTATCTTGCAAACCACTCTTACCCATGTGACCACAATCACCTTAGCATATAAAATAAATATTAGGTAAATAGTAAAAATTAAAATTAAAATAAAGCCCCAAAATAAATTACATTAACATTTTTTGAACTGAGCTGCTTGAGTCACCGTTTGCGTCCGCCGCTAACTCAAACCTTCCCATCTTGAAAAGGCACAGCTCCTAGTTTGATGAGCTCGGGCCCGTGGACCCAAATTTTATTTAATACTTATATAAGTACTCGAACAGTCAACACACGACAGAGAACAAACTACAACGATGTCGCTTCTGTTAATGGGGCATCTACTAGTAAAACCAGCTGGATCTGCCTTTTCTACCCAGAGCCTAAATCGTCGCCGCCGCTAAGTGAACCGAGTTTTAACTCATAATCAATATCGTTGTGACCCTGTCGTCCAACATAATCTGTTTAATTATATGCCCCAGTTTGATCAACATGTATTTGAATTGATATGATGCACTAATTGTATTGTCCATGACCGTGATAATGGCATTTAAACACCGCTCCATATTTGCGTAGTGAAAATATTTTTCTCTATTTTTAATTTTGGAAAATGTCTCCGAGTCAAACAGTTAATGCACAACTTGAACGTTAACCAAATTAAATTATATAGCTTATGCAATACTGTGAACAGTTTGTTTCATCATCCGTAAAATATTTACTAGTACGAACTAAGTTATGTAGCTTCAATTCAATTAATATCATTCGCATCATTGATACACACCGACACACCTCCGTTTATGCTCTTTATCTCTCTCAAAAGTCCCAACGCGGCGGGGTCGCTAGTTAATCATTAACCGCGTTTCAACTCCCATTACCTTTCCCTAAACTGCAGCTTAGACACCGAAAGCGGAAAAGGCTGTAGCAACAGTGACAACACAGTCGTGGTTGACTTCGTCCATCAAAATAAAAGTCCGCGTTTCAAGAAAACGGCATGCTTGTAATAATTGGAAAAGTGTAAGGGCATTCTCAAACGTTTATTCTATAAAAGGGCATAAGGTTCTCAGTACATCAAATTCAATTCACAATACCTCGCGTTAGGATACAAACAAATACCTAAGATGCATCCAACCATCAAATTCTCATTTTTTAAGACCCTTTTCTTCTTTTTTATTCGCATAGTCTTGGGACAGTTTAGGAACCCTAATGCTCTCCACAGAAGTGTCAGCAACCTCCATGCAACTCATAGTGGTAGTAGTAAATATCAAAAGTACACTTCCCTTGTTCACATATCAGACCAGGTGTCAGAGCGAACCTTGATCTTTAACATGGAGGGAGTTTTACTAAAATCATCGTCTTTGTTTCCATATTTCATGCTTGTAGCCTTTGAAGCAGGAGGGCTCATAAGGGCTTTACTTTTGTTCATTTTATACCCACTTATTTCTTTAGCTGGGCAAGAAATGGGATTGAAGATAATGGTCATGGTATCCTTCTTCGGGGTCAAAAAAGACAACTTCAGAGTTGGAAGAGCGGTTCTGCCCAAGTTCTTCTTGGAGAATGTGGGATTAGAAATATTTGAGGTATTGAAGAAAGGAGGCAAAACGGTGGCCGTGAGTAATATGCCTCAGGTTATGATTGATAGTTTCTTAAGAGATTATTTGGACATTGATCTTGCGGTTGGAAGAGAGCTTAAGGTTTTTTGTGGTTACTTTGTCGGACTCATGGAAGATAAAAAGAAAAACATTCCTGTTTTAGAGGAGATAATTAAACAAGAAAACGGTGGTGATGTTATCGGCATTAGTTCCCTAAACACGTCACTTGATCACTACAAGTTGTTCCTTCAGCAGTGTAATGTGAGTTTTTTTTTTTTTGGTATACTCTTTTCGTTCTGACTGGACTTTAATTTATTTCATGTCTAAATATTAATGATGTTATCGTGCATTGTTGCAATACAGGAGGTTTACTTGGTGAGAAGCACTGACAAGCGGGGCTGGCAACACCTATCAAGGGACAAATACCCAAAGCCACTCATTTTCCACGATGGTAGACTGGCTTTTAGACCAACGCTATCAGATTGTCTAGCCATGTTCATGTGGTTTCCATTTGGTCTCGTTGTCGCCATCATCAGGGCCTTTGTCGCTTTAACCCTTCCCTTTGAGGTTTCCACCCCCACACTGATATTCTCTGGCTTGCACTTCACAGTAATTACTAAACCAAAAACATCCCGTTCATTTCAAAATTCCAAGGATTGCCAAAAAACGGAGAGTACTCTTTATGTTTGTAACCATAGGACATTATTAGATCCTCTATACCTATCTTTTGCATTAAAGAAAAATGTGACAGCCGTTACCTACAGCCTGAGCAGAATTTCAGAGATCATAGCCCCTATCAAAACCGTCCGAATGACAAGAAACAGGGATCAAGATGCTAAGCTGGTGAAGAGCTTATTGAATCAAGGGGACTTAGTTATTTGCCCAGAAGGGACCACATGTAGAGAACCGTATCTCTTAAGGTTCAGCCCTTTGTTCGCTGAAATGAGTGATAATATAATCCCTGTGGCTAGTAACTCCCATGTTACCATGTTCTACGGTACGACTGCCGGTGGGCTCAAATGCTTGGACCCGCTTTTCTTTCTCATGAATCCGTCACCAGGCTACACCACGCAGTTGCTTGAGGGGGTATCAGGACTGTTCACGTGTCAAGATGGTGATAAATCAAGATTTGATGTGGCCAATTATGTGCAAAGTGAGCTTGGCAAGGCATTGGGTTTTGAATGCACTAAGCTTACAAGAAGAGACAAGTACCAGATTTTGGCTGGTAATGACGGCATAGCCCGCACCGGTAGCAAATCCTAATTCCATAACTTTATTGAGCTTGAAAGCCTATCCAATCACACGTTATGCAGACATGTATTAATCGGTAGGTTTATTGTTTCTATGATTGTTCTGCATTTTGTTTTAGGTAATTAGGCTAATAGATTATACGTACAAGTCTTTCTTCTGTTTTTATTTGGCGAGTACTTGCAAGTTGTATACAAGTAAATTGCCATTGTTTAACCTTTTTTTTTTTTTTTAATCTTTTTTGGTCGTTAGTTGTTGATGTAATTATAAGCTGCTATTGTGCATCCGTAATATTGATGGATTTGAAAGAAAAGAATGTTGCTTTGTCCGACTATTGAATTATGCTGGTATAGGCAGAACAGCAAAAGCACTCCCGATTTAGATGGGGTTGCTGTTTTGACTGCCGGACCAGGTTCGGGCATTTCTGTCTGGCAAAGCCACAGTGCTAATTTAATTTGTACTCACTGATCTATTCATGGACAACAATGATAGATCTACACTATGCGAATTTAGTCATTCTCAAATCCAACTTATATTTACGGTGAAAAAAATAAAAGTTGTATATTGACTATGTTAATAATTGTTTGTTAGCCACTCTGAAACACGCTCGCAATAATAACTGATGAGGGGTTAGTAATCAATATTCATCAATGAAATAGCGAAGGGGCCACTGTCGCGAATAATCCAATGTGCCTTTTCAAGTTGTGTGTGGTTCTAATACACACATTGGGACACTGGATTTCATAGAATAATTAATTGAGGTCGTGCTATTTGTCTAAATGGCAAATTCGACATGGATGCTTATCGTTAGGCTATAAATTCGCAAGTCTGCCTCGTGAATTGCCTGCTGAAACATAATTTTGCCTAAATGTAGGTTTGATGGATGATATGTAACAGCGGGCTCATGTGCAAAACTTACCCCCACATGGACGCATATATATCAAATTTATGGTATGTTTACTTTATGGAATAAAAATATTGTGGAATGAGAATAGGTTGAGAATGAGAATGAGGAATGTGCATGAAATTTCAATGTTTACTTGGCAAAAATAAATGAAAATGAGAATATGCTGGAATGTCATTGATGTATTTACTTAGCAAAATAAATGTAAATGGAGAATGAGAATCTATTTACCAAAATACCCATAGTATTAAATAATGTAATTTTTATTAACTAGATACATGTATAAATATTATTATAAAAACTATATTAATTAAAAAATAAAATTATTAATAATAAATGTTAATAATGATAATACTAATAATAATAATAATAATAACTAAAATAATAATAATAATAATTAATAATAACTAAAATAATAAAGTTAATAATAATAATAATGACATTTAAAATAATAAAATTAATTGTGATTTGAATGAGGGTAATTAAGGAAATATGAAACAATTATAGGGATACAAAAGTCAGTTCAGGGAATGAGAATCCCCATTCCCAACCCCTCATGAGAATGATATTCTCATTCTTTATTCCTAAATTGTGTGGGATCTACACATTTAATTCTCATTCTCAAATTATACTTTACCAAGTAAATATGGGTTTCATTCCCATTCTCTAAACCCTCATGTAAATACACCATTATTTTATCTTTTCTAATTTCTTAAGTACCTTATGCATAAGGTAATATAGGATGATCATGATGCTTAATTTCTCTATACATCAACCGCCAACAATCCTAATTAATAATTATATCCAACTTAATTATCTCTACTTCTGTTGTTGTTGTTGGCATGCTCAACTTGATCTGGTTATTATTGCTGAGCTTGATGGTATGAACTTAAAAGGTTAACGGCGCAATGTTAATCACAGAGATCATTGTGCATACATACGTCAACTTCTGTGCTTTCGTTTTCCTCGTCACAACATGGTAGAAGACGAATTCCAATTACGCTAATCACGCGTATATCAATAATGGTCCTAGCATTTCGTTAATGTATGGAGAATATGTTACTTGCACATTCACCATTAATTAAAAGAGTATGTGACAACAAATATAAGGGTGTGGTTATTTGTACTATAAAATATGTCTTGAACACTCATTTAATAAATTCTAAAAATATTATTTACTTTACACACTTTTTTAAATACTCAAAATAATCCTTATCCATTAACTATTTTATTTCTTTTTATAAACCTGTGCAAACATTCATCTCGCTTCAATCTTAGTTCTTTGTCAAAATCTCAAAGATAATAGAAACTTGTAAAGATCATAATGTCATTCCATTAATTTCTTATTGATATAAAGAAAATATTCTTATTCTTCTTAGCAAAAATTCACTTATCTTCAAAAAAGAAAGAACCCTTTTTTTGTGTGTGTATATCCTTCTTTAATGTGGGTACCCTCATTTTTTTTTTCGTGCGGAAACACTTTTAACTCTCTTAAATCATCTGCATTAAAAAAAAGTACGAGCTTCCGTACATGAGAATAATTATATATATAGAGAGCCAGAAAGAAGAGAGAGAGTATTGTGTGTGTGTGTGTAATATATATAATTTAATATATATATATATATATATATATATATATATATATATAGAGAGAGAGAGAGAGAGAGAGAGAGAGAGAGAGAGCATTGTAGATATACATAGTGCATTATCTTGATTGAATCACAATTTGAATATTCTAATCGCCTTGAGGCTGCTGATTTTTCTTTTTTCTTTTTTTTTTCAAAGACTGAATTTTTAGCTCTCTCATTTTTCAACGTGCTCGTTTTCTCTGTTAGGATCAAGCGCTTGCCATTGGGCTAAAAGCTATAGTTGATAGCCAAGGTGCAATTTTATTTCCTTATACCATGGAAGCGCTTGCCATTGGGCTAAAAGCTATAGCCGCCAAATAAGGTGCAATTTTATTTCCTTATACCATGGAAGCGCAGAGCCCCACAACTAAGCGGTGGATGGACATGAGGGGCTGCACACATTTGTAATTGTGCCAACGGCAGCGAGTTACGCCCTTTGTCAATGGAATTACACAGAAGGATGTTACACCCACAAGCGCAGCGCACAGAAGAATTGTTGGGGCCCCATAACCTCAACAATCCCCCCCCCAGTTACGCCCTAGGTAACCTTACTGCCACCTCAATGGAATTACTATTTCCTTATACCATGGAAGCACAGAGCCCCACAACTAAGCGGTGGATGGACATGAGGGGCTGCACACATTTGTAATTGTGCCAACGAACGGGCCGGGCAGTTACGCCCTAGGTAACCTTACTGCCACCTCAATGGAATTACACAGAAGGATGTTACACCCACAAGCGCAGCGCACAGAAGAATTGTTGGGGCCCCATAACCTCAACAATCCCCCCCCCCCACAAAATTGCTTCTGTGGCGGCTTGAACCCGTGACCTCGCTCTGATACCAATTGTTAGGATCAAGCGCTTGCCATTGGGCTAAAAGCTATAGCTGATAGCCAAGGTGCAACTTTATTTCCTTATACCATGGAAGCGCAGAGCCCCACAACTAAGCGGTGGATGGACATGAGGGGCTGCACATATTTGTAATTGTGCCAACGGGCCGGCGATTCGCCTAGGTAACCTTACTGCCACCTCAATGGAATTACACAGAAGGATGTTACACCCACAAGCGCACAGAAGAATTGTTGGGGCCCCATAACCTCAACATTCTCTGCATATATAAATAAGTTTATTGTATTTTCTCTACATATAACATCATTATTTTAAAAGGTACAATATTCATAAACTGGCCCTTAGTGTTAAACTAATTAAAATCTTATAAAAAGATTTAAAAAAAATCAAATCAATATTGAATTAAGATCCTTTCATTTTATTAATTTTCTGTTTTGTTTTGTATTTTGGCTGCAACTTTCAATAAAAATGTAAAAAAAAAGGAAAATAATAATAAAATATAAGTTTTCGAAGATCGTCAAGTTGCATGACACTTGTTTTTTATTTATTTATTTAGGATTCGGTTATGTTGTAACCGCTCTATGGTAGAGCGCTCATTTTTAACCATACGATCAAAGGTATAACGTGTTTTTTTTTTATTATTTATCAATTTACAAATATGATTATGATTCATGCTCTACTTTAGAGTAACTTCAAAGTAGCAATGACCTTTTACTTATTACACTAGCGTTATTATCTATTTAATGACATAAGATTGATGATTGGTGTCAGAAAGCAAATGTTAATTTGGTAGCAAGTTTGATGTATCGGCTGAGGGAATCACTTGAAGGTAGAAAAAAAGAAGAGAGATCCAAGAAAGTTTGTGCCAAATAATTAGAAAATGGCAAATTCGACATGGATGCTTATTATTAGGCTATAAATTCGCAAGATCTGCCTTGTGAATTGCCTGCTGAAACATAATTTTGCCTAAATGTAGGTTTGATTGATGATACGTAACTGCGGGCTCATGTGCAAAACTTACCCCCACACGGATACATATACATCATATTTATTTTATCTTTTCTAATTTCTTAAGTACACTATGCATAAGGTAATATAAGATGATCATGATGCTTGATTTCCCTGTACATCAACCGCCAACAATCCTAATTAATAATTATATCCAACTTAATTAGCGGATGAGTTTTAGACACACGCCAACTCTACATTCCAGTTGTTTGGCTTTGCAAACAAATTTCATAACTTTTCTTTTTTTGCAACTGAAATATCTCTACTCCTATTGCTGTTGTTGACATGCTCAACTTGATCCGCTTATTATTGCTGAGCTAGATTGTATGAACTCGAAAGGTTAACGGTGCAATGTTAATCACAGGGAGCATTGTGCATGCACACATCAACTTCTGAGATTTTGTTTTCCTTGTCACAACATGGCAGAAGATGAATTCCAAGTACAGTGGTCACGCGTATATCAATAATGGTAGATAGTGACCTAGCATTTTGTTGATATGTGGAGAATATGTTACTTGCACATTCACCATTAATTAAAAGAGTATATGACAACAAATATAAGAGTGGGGTTAGTTGTACTTTAAAATATGTCTTGAATACTCATTTAATAAATTCTAAAAATATATATTTACTTTATATACCTTTTTAAATACTCAAAGTAGTTCTTATCCATTAACTATTTTATTTCTTTTATAAACCCGTTCAAACAGTCATCCCACTTCAGTCTTAGTTCTTTGTCAAAATCTCAAAGATAATAGAAACTTGTAAAGATCATAACGTCATTCCATTAATTTCTTATTGATATGAAGAAAATATTTCAATTCTTCTTAGCAAAAATTCACTTATCTCCAAAAAAGAAAGAAAGAAAGAAAGAGGCCTTTTTTTGTGTGTATATCCTTCTCTAGTACGGGCACTCTTATTTTTTTTTTATGCGGATACACTTTTAACTCCCTTAAACCATCTGCATTAAAAAAATTACGAGTATCGGCACATAAGAATGATTATATATAGAGAGAGAAAGAAAAGAAAGAGCATTGTGTGTGTGTGTGTAGAGAGAGAGAGAGAGAGAGAGAGCATTGTACATATACACAGGGAGAGCATTATCTTGATTGAATCACAATTTGAATATTCTAATCGTCTTGAGGCTGCTGATTTTTTTTTCAAAGACTGAATTTTTAACTCTCTCATTTTTCAACGTGAAGCTTGTTTTCTCTACATATATAAGTAATTTTATTGTATTGTTCTCAGTTTGTTGAATCGTTTTTTTTATTATTATAGTTTTGAAGTTGAGAGAAGTTTTTGTGTTTTTGGTCAGATATTTGGTTTCAATTTTTTCAAAAAGAAAAAAAATAGCTTATGTTCCTAAACGGTTTCAAGGGTCGTCAATTAACTTAAATTCAATTGTCCTGTTTAGTAAATAATATTAGGAATATTTTTGTAATTAAATTCTTTATTAAAATTTGATGTCCAAAATATTTTTTAGAGTGTAAATAAGCCATCCTAAAAATAATTATACATAAATTACAAAACGCTTATAAACTTTTCTTTTTCTTTTTAATTATATTTACAATAAAATGGATGAATATAAACCTCACTTTGGAAAAACAAGGTTCGGATGTTATCTGGAAAGCATAGTTTCTTTTATTTATTTATTTATCTATTATATATTAAAATATAATTTTTGTAAGTATACCAAAAAAAAATCAACCATAAATTATATTAGTAGTTAAGATTTAATAAAATTATCAGCATATAAAGTAATAAATTATAATGCGACAAGTGATGGATTGATAGTCAAAATGGCATCAATAGGGTAAAATTATTGCTAAAAGCACCATCAAACGGCTCTTTAAATGAGATTTTACTTTTTATTTGAAGAGACATATCAACGAATGAGGTTTCAAAAGACTCTTTGAATAAAATTATCATTCTTTCTCTTCAATATTGAATAATGAATTTTTTATTTTCAAATGATATTATATTATTTTTAATATCATTATTATTGAAAAAATAGAAAAACTATAACTACATTATAAAAAAAGTAAAGATATTTAAATTTAATTAAAAAATTATAAATTTATTTAAGAGTTTTTTTGAAAAAGAGTTTATCTTTTTATTCTTTTATTTATCGAACTAAATGAGTTTTTGGTGAAGCTGAGTTCGTACAACCAGCCAGCTCAGCTTTTAACGCGGGTGTCTTAAAAAAGGAAGGAATCATTAACTTCTCCCACTGGTGTGGCCCAAGCAATATCCGGCCTGAATTGAATCGGGTCGGGCTGTCTTGTCGGTTGAGACTAAATAATAAAAAATAAAAACGAGGACATTTCAGTAAATCTGGAAACTTCCTCTGCCTCCTTATTCTTTAAACTACTCCGGTTGTATTTACCCTAGCCTCCATCTTCTTCTTTTTTTTTTTTCAAACGTAAAACTTGGTCCTAGGGTTTGTATTATTTTCGTCGTTTTTAATAATTTCTTCGCTCGGCCTCTCTACGGTACCCTGCGACGTCGTATTGGATGGGAACGGAGAGGAAGCGGAAGGTGAGCTTGTTTGACGTGGTGGACGAGACCTCGGTCTCAGCGAAGCTAGTCAAATCAAACGGTATAGGTGCCGGTGCGATGATGAACAACAATAACAGTTTGATCAATAGGTGGAATGGGAAGCCCTACTCGCAGAGGTACTATGAGATACTGGAGAAGCGCAAGTCTTTGCCTGTCTGGCAGCAAAAAGAGGAATTTTTGCAAGTCTTGAAAGCCAATCAAGTTATAATATTGGTTGGTGAGACCGGTAGTGGTAAAACCACTCAGGTTAGTTTTCAAATTTGATACATTACGACTGTACAAGTAACGACAGATTTACTTTTGTTTGGATTTGATAGCTTGTTTTAAATTCTTTTTTATTTATATTCTTTAAATTTATGAATTGGTGGGTTATTGTTGAACGGGGAGGGAGTATTGGAGTAGTGTCTAAAGTAGGGTGTATTAAGATGGTATTGGTGCTAAAGATTTTGTTTTCAAAGTGTTTGCACAGTTATGCTTATCACAGGTTCGCTTTTCTCGGTGCTCTACTTACCAATTCATGTTCAGTTAACATGATGAGCTGAAACTAGCCGAGCAATCTGGTTCGGTTTGTTTTGTATTCTAGCCGTCTAACCATGTTTTGGTTGAGACTATTGGGTCTGGGGGTTTGGGAATATTGTGAACTGGATTAACTGGCATTTTACGCCTTTTTTTTCCTTTTAGGCTTTGTATCTCGTAAGTATTGCACTTCAGTTTTATAACATAGCATTTACCGAATTTTCTTCCATATATTCACAACCACTTAGCTCTGGTGTTGGTATCTGTTTTTTCTTCTGACTGAAAACCTTTTTCCCTGTCATCACATGGGTTTCCCTGTATAAGGCTTTTCAGTTTCTTGACTTCTGAATATCTACATTAAAATTCTAGATAGCGAGTATAGTGTTTGGATGGAGAGAAAGCTCAATTGCTTACTTTGTTAGAAATTGATGAGAAATTTTGGTTGAGAAAGATGTCTTAACGTTTGAAAGAATCTGAATCTAGAACATATATGTTTTTTAAGTCGTTTGATAAGGATATGGCATGTAAACTTTTTTTTTTCCCCTAATAAATTCTTGTTGCATTAGTTCCTTAGAATCTGGATTTCTTGTGGTTATAATTGAGGAGCTATTGTAACCAACAGGTGCTGAAATCCCCCAAAACTGACCCCAATTGACTTGAGGTGCACCCATAGTACACCGTATATTTTGTAATAATGGATAGTGTGACAAGCAAAACTAAGCAGGTTTTATTTTTTATTTTTGATGGTCCCAGTCTTGTCTTTGTTAGTTACTTGGCTGGATGGAGATTTTATTCTACAATCAAATTGCATTAGTATGGGATGCTAATAAGTTACATAATGGAATGTGGGTGGTGACTATTATTTGCTGTTGTACAGATTCCTCAGTTTGTACTGGAAGGTGTTGATATAGAAACTCCTGATAGACGTAGGAAGATGATGATTGCTTGCACTCAGCCTCGAAGAGTGGCTGCTATGTCTGTTTCTCGTCGAGTCGCTGAAGAGATGGATGTAACCATTGGAGAAGAGGTTGGTTATAGCATTCGTTTTGAAGATTGCAGTAGTGCAAGAACAGTTTTGAAGTAAGTTCAGTTGGGGTTCTCTGGTTTAGAAGTCCTTTTTTTTTTCTTTTTTTTTTTTATTGACTGAAGTGACGAGTCTGTGTTTTTGTGTTTTATTGGGTGGCAGGTATCTAACAGATGGTATGCTTTTAAGAGAGGCAATGACAGATCCACTTTTGGAAAGATACAAGGTAATTGTTCTTGATGAGGCTCACGAAAGAACTCTGGCCACAGATGTGCTATTTGGACTTTTGAAAGAAGTGTTGAAAAATAGACCAGATCTGAAGTTGGTAGTAATGAGTGCAACCCTTGAGGCTGAAAAGTTTCAAGGTTATTTTAATGGTGCGCCTCTCATGAAGGTTCCAGGCAGGCTTCATCCAGTGGAAATTTTTTATACCCAGGAACCTGAGAGGGACTACCTTGAGGCAGCCATAAGGACCGTTGTGCAGATACACACGTGTGAACCTTCTGGTGATATACTTGTTTTCCTGACTGGAGAGGAGGAGATAGAAGATGCATGCCGGAAAATAACAAAGGAAATTACTAACATGGGTGACCAAGTAGGTCCTGTAAAAGTAGTGCCTTTGTATTCAACCCTTCCTCCAGCCATGCAGCAAAAAATATTTGAACCTGCTCCACCTCCAAGTAAGGAAGGTGGCCCCCCTGGAAGAAAGATTGTGGTCTCTACAAACATAGCAGAAACTTCTTTGACCATAGATGGGATAGTTTATGTTATAGACCCAGGTTTCGCTAAACAAAAAGTTTATAATCCACGTGTGCGTGTGGAATCGTTATTGGTTTCTCCAATATCGAAAGCAAGTGCACACCAGCGGTCTGGGCGTGCTGGAAGAACTCAGCCAGGAAAATGTTTCCGACTTTACACTGAGAAAAGTTTTCATAATGATCTGCAGCCGCAGACATATCCAGAAATATTACGTTCAAACCTTGCAAATACAGTCCTTACATTAAAGAAGCTGGGGATTGATGATTTAGTGCATTTTGATTTTATGGACCCTCCTGCTCCTGAGACACTGATGCGAGCATTAGAAGTTTTGAATTATTTGGGAGCACTGGACGATGACGGAAACCTGACCGAAATGGGGGAGAAGATGAGTGAATTTCCACTAGATCCTCAAATGTCGAAGATGCTCGTTGAGAGTTCTAAATACAACTGCTCAAATGAAATTCTTTCAATTTCTGCCATGCTTTCAGGTATTTTTTTCCTATCTTGTTATTTATTTTGTGTCTGTCTCAAGTCAGGTCTTAATAAGGTTAGCAAGTAGGTGCTGTTGGGATGCGTCATAATTGAGAGCATCCCGTTATGTCCAGCCCACACAGACACTATGTCTATGTGGTGATAGTTTTTTAACTGCTTTCATGTGTACATTGGTATACATGTATGCGGTTAAATAGTTAAAGTGTCCACTTAGGTTGTCATCAGCAACTGTCTTGTCTGGGATCCATGCCCCTGGTTGGCATGCACCATAGGATTCTAAGTAAGTGCTGATGCAGATAGTTGCAGTTTCTCAGTATTCTCTCATGAAGCAAATGGTGTCGTCGCCTCTATGCATCTGCTGACCACCGTGGGCCTCTTCTGTGATAACCAAATATTCTTTCTTTAGTACCCAATTGCTTTGTCCGGCCTAGGGAGGCTCAGAAAGCTGCAGATGAAGCAAAAGCCAGGTTTGGTCACATTGATGGGGATCACCTTACACTCCTGAATGTATACCATGCTTACAAGCAAAACGGTAAGTTTTTTTTTTTAATTTTCTATTTTTTGCTGTCTCAATTCTTGTGAAAGTGTTTAATTTCCATATTTGATTCTAATATATTTTTTTAACCTTTTGCAGATGAGGATCCATCTTGGTGTTATGACAATTTTATCAATCATAGGGCATTGAAGGCGGCTGATAATGTTAGACAACAGCTAGTTCGGATCATGGCACGGTTCAACCTCAAGTTATGCAGCAATGATTTTAACAGTCGGGACTACTACGTCAACATCAGAAAGGCTATGTTGGCGGGATATTTCATGCAAGTAGCTCACCTAGAACGCACTGGACAATATCTGACAGTTAAAGATAACCAAGTATGTTGATTTATTAAGTTGATTCATTGTACAGTGTTGCCACTCTTTTCAGTTGTTCTCTAGACATTTCTAATTTCAAGTTCTTATATTGCTTTCTGTTCCTGGTTCATCTTTGTTTTTCACCCCAAATTGTAATTATATGCTAATATTATGTTTTATGTTTTATGTATTTTCAAGGTTGTGCACTTGCATCCTTCAAATTGCCTTGATCACAAGCCAGAGTGGGTCATTTATAATGAGTATGTGCTAACTAGCAGGAACTTTATTCGTACGGTGACAGATGTTCGTGGTGATTGGTAAGCTTGCAACTTACTGGTGTATTGCTTCTTGTTGATTTACAGTAATTGTAACTGCATTCTGCTGACAGAGCCTGAGCCTGAACTTGATTGATGAGTTCTGTACTTGTTCTTCCCTGTGAATTATTTCATAAGAGCCCAATCACCAATCGGACATTTTTCTTATTGTGGATCTTTACTGATGTTGCATGGTGTGTTTGCTAGCATATCTTGTGTGTTCATATCATCTGATAATCAAAATTTTCCAATTGCAGGTTAATCGATATAGCACCACATTACTATGACCTTTCGAACTTCCCTCAATGTGAGGCTAAACGTGTTCTTGAGAGGCTTTACAGGAAGCGGGAAAAGGAGAGGGAGAACAACAGAAAATAAAGTATATGCCATCTAGATCCTTGACTCATGTAATATTGTTTGTCTCGAGATGAGATGGAGACCTTGCTATTAGAGCTATTCTCCTACTGCATGAGATGGAAAGAAAAATATTAGCATAATTCCATTTACCATTTCCTAGAGAAGGGATGCCCATTACTGTCTTTTGTATTTGTAGAATCGGCCCTTGACTTGTTTTCGGATGTCATGGCTATGTTGCTTTTGATTGTTTTGGCGTGATTATGTGTTGTTGTTGTGTTTCGGGATCTTTTGATGCTGGAAGAAAATGTCATAGGATTTAGTTTATATCTAAATTGTGACGTTATTGAACTCAACAATTGCGAGTACAAACTTAGATGAGCTCAACATTTGCCGTCGCTATTTCGGGCAGCAAGCTGTAGACACCTAAGCATTTGGAGTGAATTTGACAGCAATTAGTATCTGGAAAAAGACAGTTTTGCTCGTACCGAGTAAAAACTCAGTTGACTATTGCCGTAGAGGGCCTCTTCTGATGAGTGCTGGAGCATTGCAGCATTGATCTGGAAGTGCTGCTGTGAGACTGCAAATTTTTGAAGTGTTTCAACTCACTCCCTCTGGGCCACCGCGCCAATTTGCCTGCCTTCCGCTTTCTGGGACGTCTGTCGTTCATCATTTTCCTCAACTTAATTAAACCCATATTCGTCATGATGAACAAACGGTCGTTTTGCAGAGAAACACCTATGCGGCAATCTCCTCTAGCTCCGGAGCAGAATGCAGGTCGCAGGCTCCAAATTACAAAATCAGGCTCAAATGGCATTCTTCGTTTTTATCATTTTCTTTTCTTTTTTTGCTTTGTGTAGCAGGCCAGCTTTACCGACTGCCATAGAGTTACGCCATGCAAGCATAATGCTCAATCTCAGCTCGGATTCCGTATTTGGGTTCCATATGATTAAAGCAACTTTCACCTTCTTCAACCAACCTCCCATGTGCACATGCTGAGAAGAACACACAAAAAAGCAACTTGATCAGGTTTAAGATTTACTCGTATCATTCTCTCAAACTCTTCTAATGCACTTCTTCTCCATGGACTCAAAAATCAAAAGCACAGAAAAGTGCTTCTATGTCCCCATATTGTTGACAAAAGTCAAAACCACATCAAAATGAATACCCAGTATGATAAAATTTTATAGGAATATGGATAATTTTAATATATGAATGTGTATTTTATAAATTAAAGTGCGGGTTTTTTAAGAAATAATATTAAAAGGAACGTCATAAGAACTGTGAAGGGATGTTAAAAGCTCCACTCAGTAAGAAGGCTTAATAGCCTTTTTTTTTTTTTTTGGGTTCTCTTGGTCTTGTTTAGGCCTGCCAAAATGATAGTGTAGGTGAAAATCGTCATTTTCACGGACCTTTCATCGAGCAGGTCTTGGGCTTTTATTGTTTATCAAGTATTATTTTGTCAGCACCATTTGGGCCTTTGGTGATACTAATTGTGTTGGATTTTGGAGGTCACTGTCATCGTACTGGTGAGTGGGGATGGTAATTTTTTCCGATGCAGGATCACATCCTATTTACGACGAGATTGAGATATATTTTTATCTCATAAAAAAAATTAGGAACGGCAGTGAGATTTTTTTTATCCCACTTGCATATACGGGACGGGAGTGGAATTGGTAAATTTTGTCCCATCCCGTCTTAATGCCAACTAAGAATGAGAATTTTTCTAATTGGAATGAGATCTCGCAAGATCCCATCTCTTTTGGGATGGGATCGGAATATATTTTTGTTTAAAAAAAAATTATAGGAACGGGAGTCAGACACTTTTTCATCCAACTTACATATATGGGATGAGACTGGAATTGATAAATCTCATTCCGTCCAATTACCAACCCTACTGGCGAGTGGGGGTAGGCAAAATACCCGACCCAAAAAATTTTGGGATCAGATCAGTTCGTGTTGTAAATAGAACCCGATCAAATGAAATCTTGCAAACCTAATCGGGTTATGATCAAGTCGAGTAAAATCGATCCAATCCGAAAACCCAATTGGATTGCTTAAAAAAAAGAAACTAAACCTAAGTAGCTAAACGCACACCACACACAGTCACACACAAATCACATATTCATAGAGTTACACAAACACAAGACTCACAACACAACACAAACCCTAATTCAGCCGTCTGCGTATTTACTTTTTCTCAAGATTTCTTTCCTTTTTTTTTGTTTTCTTAATGTGATTTTTTTAAAAATTTTATACTTCTTCAGAAGACAAGGTGCGATGATGATGAGTGAAATTAATATCGTTAATCTGAGGTTAACATGAGGAAAATTTCTCTAATTCATTCTTAATTATCCTGAGCACTTTCTCTTCCTCTTTAGTTAAAAAAAAAAAGACTCACAACACCCAATCCACCCTGAAGAAGCAAGAAAACACTCTCCCTCCCGCAATCTGTTGTTGCCGTGCTATTGTCATACTGCTGCCATGTTGCGTTCGGCCATCTACTGCTGCGTCCGCAATCTGTTGTTGCCGTGCTACGTCCGGCCATCTCTCCTTCCTCGTGATCTGCTGCAGCGAGTCTAGCCATCCGCGAGCTGCACCGATCTGATGCTGTTAAGTGCCACCGATCTACTGCCGAAAACCCATTAATGATCTGTTGCAGTGGCCACCGATCTGCTGCTCCAAGGCCCAAGCCTCCAACTCAACCCGAGTTTCTTCCTTTTGTGTTTTGAATTTTGAAGCTTTCATGGTATATTGGTATATATGTTTTGAATTAACCCCGCTTTTAAACGACCCGAATTAACTTGATTTGACCCGAACTAACTTGAACTCTATCCGATCCATTTTTAATCTGAACCGATCCTATCTGAATTCAACCTGATTTTTGACTCGATCTGAATATATATCTGATCGGATCGGGTCGGGTTGTAAGTTAGGGTTGCATTTAGATCAATGTTTGCCTAACATGAATAACCCGAAACCTAATCGGGTTGACCTGAACCCAACCCAAATCCGATTTTGCCCACCCTTACTGGCGACGTTCAAGAACAGTTTTGTAGGCAAATAATTAGAGCTGGCAAAATGGGTTGCCGAGTCGTGTTCATGTCGTGTTAGTTTCGTATCGTGTTAAATTTAGGTCGATCCAAACAAGACCCATTTAGTAATCGTGTTAAAATATTGAGACCTAACCCGATGTGGAAAATAATTAAATTACCCAATAACCCGTTTAATATCTATATATTTAACAAATGTTACACACACCCCAACATATTACACATTTATATTGAATAAAGTTTAAATTATATATATGTACATAATATTATATATCGATATTATAAAATATACATGTGTATCAACATTTTACACATTTACACTATTAAAGTTCTAAATTTATATAACATTTTATAAATAAAACACTTTGTATTTATACACCTTCCCAAAAAAAAAAAATTGAGACCTATTTAATAATTGTGTTAAAATATTGAGACCTAACCCAATGCGGAAAATAAATAAATTATCCAATAACCCGTTTAATATCCATATTTTTAACAAATGTTACACATACCCCGACATATTACACATTTACATTGAATAAAGTTTAAATTATATACATGTACATAGTATTATATATTGATATTATAAAATATATATGTGTATCAACATTTTACACATTTATACTATTAAAGTTCTAAATTTATATAACATTTTATAAATAAAACACTTTGTATATATACACCTTCCCAAAAAAAAATTAAAAAAAGAGAATCATATCTAATATTTGAATTTTATTGACAAGAGCCTAAAATTAATTTAAAATAAAAAATATAATCGTGTAATTATTTGAATAAATGACTCAAGAACTTTAACCCTAATTCGACACGAAAAAAAAAATCGTGTCAACCCAAACCCAGGCAATTTAATAGTCGTGTCAAATTTGACAATCCATACTTATTTATTTGTGTCGTGTTCGTATCGGATAATCGAATTGTGTTATATTTTCCCAGCTCTACAATTACAAATAATCAATTGTGATTTGTGAGTCTAATCATTAAAAAAAAATTGTGGACACACACACACTTATCACATATATGAACCGTCTGTATTTTATTCTCTCGTTCTTTTAAGAGGTGTTCACGACTTTTACACATCAACATCAAGCAAAAGGCTATAGAAGTAGAGGATTGTTCTTACAATTTTATTTTCAAACAGAAAATAAGTTACTAAAAATCTTTTATTAGTAAAGCGAGGGCAAGCACAAAACAAGTTGAGTACTCATTGATAGAGTCGACTGACATTGTACTCATATTTCATCAGCGTTGTCCCAGGGCCAGTTTTTCATATAGTTGATCAATTTCCACCTGTACACAAATGTTGGATTATCTGTTAGATTATCGGTAAGATCACCAATTGTTGCAAAAGAAATTGGAGAACAGAGAGTAATTCTTGTTACCTGATAATATTCGAGCAGTTTGTTTCTTTTCTTCTTCAATGTGGCAGTCACTAAATCTCTTTCCATGTCAAATGGGCGAGGATCCAAGATGACTACTTTGATGTGTTCAAATCCCCTCAGCTGGTTACATGCCAACAACAAAAAAAAGGTCATGGATTAAGTTTCAAATTTGACAGTTGATGCTGATATATAGGTAAAAGAAAACGCTAGCAAATCTCTAAGGCACCAGAGAAAAACAGCTAGTGTCCCAGTTGGCAAATATAACCTTGTTTCTCTCAGCTGCATTCTTCAACTCTGAGAGGATATAATTTTGTAGCTGAACGAGGGAACAAAGTTCCAGGAATGAACCAGCATGACCATTCGAGTATGCCCACTTTTTGGTGTCTTCTTCGCATGGCACAACTACTGCAACTAACATTGACTTGAGGCTGTTCCCATAGACCCAGATCTTTAAGGAAAACCGAAATATTAAATAATATAAAAATTTATTTTCAATAGATTCCACTAAGAAACTGAACTATAAGAAATGCTTACATCTTCAATTATAGGAACCACGCAATAAACATTTTCCAAATATTCAAGTGCAACATACTCTCCCTGAGATAGTTTTATAAGATTCTTTTTCCTATCAATAATCTTAACAACTCCATTGGGTAAAATTTGTCCAATATCCCCTGAGAAAGGCAGAGAACGTTAGTATCAGAGCTGAATATCAGAATTCTTGTAGAATTTGGATTGACAGAAAATAGTACTGATCAACCTGTATGAAACCACCCGTCTATTATGGATTCTCTTGTTAGATCTGGATTTTTGTAATACCCAGAAAAAAGAGTCTTGCCTCTCACGCATATCTCACCACAAGGGGGATCGTCAAGCGGACTGTAGCCCATCTCTGGGACCTCCTCCAGACGAAGCTCACTGTATACAGACACTGCACCAACAGTACCAACCATGCACATTTCATCCGGAAAGCCAACCGTGGTTGGTCCACATGTTTCTGTCAAACCTGGACAATCCAAAATCCAATATGAAAGATGCATGGGAAATATGATAAGTTTGAATGTCATGCTCATACCCGAGAATGAAGGATAATATAGGTTTGGAGAATTAATATAAAGCATTAAGATTTTTGTATATTTTGATAAAAAGTCACAACAAGAAGTTTTAATAAAGCTATAAAAGTTTTACCATAGTTTGTTTACCTATAAAAGGTTTAAGAAATCCACAAACTTGATCTGAAAATTATTTATCTCACAAATACCTCCCAACTCTTATGTCCTAGATGGTCTATGGTTTAATCGTTACAGCTAATAGGCATATATCATTACCATAGCCTTGGACTAGAAATGCACAGCAAGTAACCCGTAAGAACTCTTCCACCTCAGTGCTCAAGGGTGCACCACCACTTATTACTAGACGAAGGCGACCACCTAACCTGGCTTTGACCTGGTTAAAAAGTAACAACATACAGATAGTTGAAGGAAGTTCTTTCAAGAGCTTAAAACTTAAACCTAATTAATTAAGGTTCCACAGTGCTGAAACCTGGAGCTGGCATTGAGGTTGGATGAAAAGGTAATTTATGAACTATTAACCCTCACCAGATTGTAGCATTCAAATTCACTACCTTCCTGAAGGCTAACAGATCTGCCAGCGGTGATGCTTCTCTCTGTTTATATCCCATATTCATCCAAGCAAGTTTGCTGCACATCAATACAGCAACCATCGCATCATAATTATGCTATGATGGTAAAAAGGTGCAGTTTTTCAATAACATTCAATAGAGAGAGAGAAAACTATTGCTATTTGACGGAACATTATTAACTAGAGGGAAGAGCATTTTACTATTTGTACAGGGCATCAAAAATTCGCCTCCTTAGAGGTCTGAGTTCTTCTAGTGCTTTCCTTATACCTGAAATAAAGAAAAACTTTAATTTGGTTAGTTGGTTTCTCTGAATTCAAAATCAATGAACTTACAAAGTTTTCTAATGACCAATGCCCGAGTTTCCCTGCCTTCATGAATCTTTTCAAATACCCGCGGCACACCCGCCAGAAGTGTTGGCTTCAACTCCATCAAATCATCCCTCAATGCATTCAAATCCTTAAGAAAGGAAACGAAACTTTCAACTGAATATTTTTATGAACATACATATACTTACATTAAGTACTTAAAAACCTAAGTGACACAGAATGCATGGAATGCCTTAAAAACGTAAGTGACACAGAATGTGTGGAATTCCTCAAGTGAAGCGAAGTACAGAAGATAATATGCATAATATTAGCTAAATAAGATGTGAAGTAAACCTACAGCAAGTGCAACAAAGCTTAGTAATTTGCGTCTTAAATTTTCTATCGATCAAACATTAGAAAACTCAGTTTTGTTGTTAATATTAATTCTTTACTGTTCTCTTCTGCACTCCTTACACTTGCAAAGAATGACTCAAAGCACAACAATAGAATCGAGATTTCCAGCAGCATACCCCATGGTAGTAACCAACAGAAGCACCCCTACGGAAAAAATATTCCTCAATCACGCGGTCAAGAATATGAGCAAGAGGCAGGAAAGACAGATACACATCATCCACTGTCATCTATGTAAAGTCACAAAAATTGTACTTCAGGAAGGGGAAGAGAAAGATACAAATGGTAGCACTAAATAAACAGAGTTTGTTGTGAGGAGATGATAAATAGCTGATCCATTGTATAAACTTCCTCCCTCTCTAGATAATACTCGAACAAGAGGACCCAAATCATATTATGTAAAATCAATGTTAAATGGTCCAACACTATATTCACCTTGTCTTCAAATTGATCCAGAAAGAGATCAACCCCACTGACAAACGTTGCAATTGTTTCATGTGTTAACACAACACCTTTTGGATCTCCACTGGTTCCGCTAGTATACATGATTGTGCAAATATTAAAAGGCTGTGGTGGCAAAATCTCCATTTCATTTACTTTACCCTGATAAATAACAAACTCTCAAGTTGAAATATAACAGAGAAAAGCATACTAATATTGGAATGAGAGCATATTCTTTAATCAAGTTCATTATGGATTACCCTGTGCCATGGTGATTTAGTTAGGGAGAAACTCATATTATTGAATAATTCTATAATTCTTAGGATGAAAAATCTTGCTTCAGAACATAATGAAAATGAAATATTTTGGAAGTGAACAAGTTTCCCCCTTCACAAAAACTAATGCATGTAAATTCAATAGTGGAGCCAAGAATTCAATACAGAAGGGGCCGAGTTTTACAATAATACAATTTTTTAAAAATATAGATAAAGGTATGAAAATCTAAATTTTGTTGAAGTATTTTAATTCAAAACACGATACTATTTAAATTTTATAATGTCATATATATAGGTTTTGTTTGGTACTAAAATACTGTAGCTTTTAAGTTGTTACTGTAGAAAAAAGCTATAAATGTGAAATAATGTAGTAAACATAATTTTTAAATAATTATTTTGACAAAAATAATAAAGATATTATAAGTTTTTCATCATAAAAATTGGTTAATCAAATCAATTTAATTTCCAAACTACAGCAACTATATTTATTAAACATTTTAGTGCTGTAACTTTTAAGGTACAGTTGCCTAACCTCAATAACAGATAGGGCTACAGTTTGTTAAGGGATTTGGTCATGATGATAAATGATTTAACAAATGGCAGAGAGATAAAGATAGAGAAATTCCTATTATTTAATCAAATTTAATAAGAAATTAATTAAAAATGATATTAAGAAATTAATCACATAAACAGACTGATGAAAACTAACCAAGTGGAGGAACTCATCCCATGAGTAAGGTTTAATCCCAGTGTGTACGGCCATTTCTTTCTGCTCCAGTGTCAATGAGGTGAAGCATACCATTACTGCAACCACAACAGAACTCAGTAAAATGTCCTCTGGTAGTTTAAGCAAAGTTAAAATACTGAACAACTATTCATTTGAACCTCTCAGTCGTTGAGCAGATCTACAAGCAGGACTCAGTAGCTGCATACAGAAGTATATGATCAATTAGAACAATCATAGCCTTATACAACCAAAATGCAGGTCGAGTATGCTGAGTCTTACTTCTTTCACTTTCTTATCTTGGACAAAAACAAAATCAATCTCTGCATGATCTAGTATAAAATTCACAGCCCCTGGCCCTGCATCCATGAGAACCCATGAGGAGATCAAACAAACTGCATAAAGCAACCAAACTCCATTATCTGCATACTAGACTACTAGTAAGAGATAAACTTTGCTTTTCAGGTACGCAGTCAAAATAAAGAATCTTCTTTCATGCAAGAAAGAAAATGAATTTGGAAGTCCAAAACTAATAAGTTTCTCGAGAGAATTTACCGAGGGTATCATAAAGAGGCACACAAATTAAACTGAAGGCATTGCAAGCCTACACAAAATTGAAAAAAAAAAACATGAAAAATATGGAGTCATCCAAAAAGAGTGAAAAAAAATCAACATTCGATCAAACTTGTCAGAACAGACCTCCATTGCCTCAACCCACTGAGGGCAGTTTGCTCCATAAATCCCAACGCGACAACCCTGTAACAAATTTTTTTTTTTTTAAATTAAAGCATAACTCTCACTTTTATTTTGCAGTCATATCACAAACTTCTGGCAAATACATATGCGTATGCTTACAGGTTCAGCCCCAGATGCTCGCAATGCTGAAACAATTTGCAGAACTTCCTCGTAAACTTCTTTGTAAGTTTTCCAGACATAAGGTCCAAACTGAAGACCAGCCAAAGTTAGAAAAGAAAAGTATAAACGGAGCTCCAAAAGGAAAAAACGCAAAAAAAAAAAAAGAGAGAAACATTGACGCCATCAAGTAGATATTTACCTTCCCATCAACAAATGGACGCCAGCCCAACATCCTATTACCTGGATACTTCTGAACAGACATGCTACAAATCAAGGAAATTGTCTGTAAAAAATATTAACTCAGAAAGATCATAAGACTTTGAGACAAGTGGATTAGCAACCCCAGTGTCCACGTCAATTGAATAGCATGTACTATAGTAAAATTTAACTTCTTTTGGTCGAATTAAAAACGTTTATTTACTTACCTGAAGATATCCCAAGCAGTATTTATATCACGGTCTACTGAAGGGAAGCCGTTTGAGGCTAGTAAATTCCGATAAACAGGACCAACTGAGGGCTTCCCATCTTTTCCCTCCTTTCCTTCCTCCACTTGAGCTGCAAAAATCTTCATTTTTTTTGGCGCCGAGAGAAACTAGAACAGCTCAAAGACTCCGCAAACTGGACATTTGTATAACAACACAAGAGTTCCAGTTCTTTAATGTATATGCAAACAAAAAAGAAAGAAGAAATTTCTAACTTGAAAAATTCAAATTAGACGAAAGAAGAAATTCCATCCTATGGAGTATGCGCGGCTTGAAACAAAAATGAAAAATTCAACCCACCCTCTTTAATGTCAACTCAAGTATTAAGACGATGGAGAATACAGCGCCAGTTACGATGGCTAGCAGGCAAGGGAATGATCCGCAAAGAATTAGAGAAGCAAATGCAGAACTAAAAGCAGATGAGAAAGTCGTTAATAATTTAAAATATAAGAATGCAAGAAACTTATTAACTTCAAACCAGCAGAAAAAAAAGGTTGGTGCTTATTAAGAGCCCAATACTCAGAATCTGCGTGACACCATATCCGTGCCTAGAATAAGTAAGTTGCACGAAGATAAATGCGCAGAAATTGAGAACCTTACCATGTGGAAACTGAATCATGCAATGCAACGGTGGGGGTGGTAGTTAATGGGGATGCTCTTGTCGTAGGAGCATGGTAGTTAATGAGTTAGTTCATAGTTGAACGGACTTGAATGCTGTGTTGTTGAAAGGATTAATTTCAGATTCTTCTTTTATATTTCTTTTTGTGAATAAAAAATTCATTGACTCAACCCTTTCTTTTTTTGCCTTTTTCAGAAAAAAAAAGGAATGATTTTGATATTTTTAAAAATAAAAAATAATTTAAAAATCTAAAATTTACCCTTTTTGAAATGTCATTTGCTCACATTTATTGATTTACTCCGCCGTCACCACGCAGTTGCAGCTCTTTTCTATTTGCTTACATTAGATTTCTCTAACGTAACATCATTTCCACCTCATAAATAGATGACTAATTATAGATAGAGTGAGAGACCACTCTAATTTTACATTAACCCAACCTAAGAGTAAATAAAAGATTAATTAATAATAAAGTTACTCTAAATTTTTAAGTTAATAACATACTTGACCTAAAAAATTTGCCTTAATGAGATTGAGGTGGAATATATCGATGAGTGCATATCTTTTTTTAAATAAATAGATTTTCAAGGATTTGTGGTCACCCTATTATTTTTATATTTGAGATATGTAATCCTAATTACAACCATGTCGGAACTCCTAATTAACCTTCACGATATCGATTTTTGCTTGCGCTACTAACTTCTTTTTGATAAGGCACTGCTCTATAATTAATTGATTCTTGAAATTATAATTATATATCATTTGTTCATACGAATAATTGGCAAAAATCGATAAGCACTTCGTATAAAAGCTACTTACAAGAAAGAAGCTAAGTGTTGAGTCCATTTCATTCGAGTACATCGTTATCATCATCATCATCAATACAATTCAACAGCTCTGGGACTACTGCGCTACAGATCATTAAATGAAAGACTAGAATCAGAAGCAGATGGCCATACAAGACCTGACACGCGGGCACTATTCCTAAATGGCATGTTCGGTTGAGAAATTCTTTGTATAGGATTGTGTTGAGATGATGGGATAACCCGATAGATAGGTTGAGATAAACTTATATGAGAAAAACTCGTATGATAAAATTATATGTTCTAGAGTAAGACTCCAATTATTTTAAATATAAACACAGTGGATTTCAAAGTGTGACTCATTTTAGGACCCAAAGACTCTGCCAGCACGTTGATGTAGTGAGATAATTCAGTAATTTTTTGTCATATAACAAATTGTGTATCCTAAAGTAAGACTCACAATTATTTTAACTATAAATATAGTGGATTCTAAAGTGAGACTTATTTTGCGACTCAAAAATTCTGCCATAAGGCAGTACAGTACACTGTGGTGATGGAACGGTGATGGTATCATATATATATTTTTTGTATTAGATTAAGTTATTACCTCGTGTATGTGCCTGCACGCGCTTATTACTGATCTGGTCTAAGATTATATGTTTTGTTGAAGTTGAAGAAAGCAATTAAACCTTATAGTTTAATAGTATAATGTAATTAAACTATTAAATCATATGACTTAATAATTTTTTTGAACTTTAACAAAATTTAGGATCCCGAAATGAAACATTTACAATATATAACAAAGCTTCTTGTATGCAATCGCTAAAATACAAATTTCATACTGACGTAGCTTTAAAAAAAAATATTAAGTAACATTTTTGATCTTTTAGTGTTTGAGAGTCCGCTTATCTTTTATTTTATATGCATCCGCACCTAAAAATATATATAATTATATATATGGTGCACGACGGTCTGTATGTTGTGCTCTCATTGGCGGAACTATAGGATCCACAACACAACTCCATCAATAAAACTTGCCACGTATTCTATCGCACACCATAAGGTACACTATGGCGAACAATGTACCTTGCACCGATTTAGTAATGATCACCATAATTGTGAAAGTTAAGCCCATCACCTAAATAACGGGCCATTAATATGGGAGTGGACCACCGCATGAAAATTCTTGCGAAATCTCATTTTCTTATATTTAAAATTATAGGAAATGACAAAAGATACAATAGTGTTTTAATTCAATTCAAATATCATATGGAATAAATTAATTAAATTGTAAATATACTTTTTCATAATAAAAATCAATCACTAGATAATTTATTTTTTCATTGTTTCAAATAATTTCAGGTTTATAAAAAAATAATTATATTATATGTCAAAATTTGAAGATAATAAGCTTCAGAATTGGGTGTAAAGACGTTTTAATTTAAGTGACTCCATTTTGTCTATTTATGTAATTTCGACTAGTTACAGAATTATGTTTGTACAAGCGGGGTGGGGCTTTAAAAGGATTTGACTGGGGTGTGATCAGCTTAACGCTTAGCATGGACTCAGGTGGCCCCTAGCCCACCTCAAGGGGCTTAGTTGGCATGAAGGTGGTCCATGAGTGAACCTAGACGGAGCTATGGTGCAACTAATTCTAACTTAACGGAGAGAGCAGAAACTCCACCCTCTTTACACGATTAAATGGGATTTCTCTACAACGCTGTATGACTTTTACAGTATTAACAGTGTAACTATTATAAATTCTTAAATTTAAGTATTTTTAATCTCTGCCATTTACTTAATATAGTATATAATTAATTAATTAATTAATTAATTAATTAAGTATTAATAAGATAACATTTAGGTTGTAGGTAAATTAGTTTTTTTTTTTCTAATTTATCGAAACAGAGTGAAAAAGACATTTTGAACGCTTTGTCCTGGAATTGCATTCCGTTTGATATAATGGACATGTTATAATATTAGTAACCGATCAAAAATAATTGCTGGATATGCTTTATTGGCATTTATACTTGAGTGTTTGTTGCATTATGATGAAGAACTTTTGTAACATAGTGTAGTTTTGAGCTTCAATTGAGAGAGAATGAAATGAATTAGTTGAAAATTTGGCTTAATTTGTAGAATCTCTAGTTCAAGAGAATTTGGAGAAATGTTGCAGGGCACAGTCATGGTTGGAAGCGTTGGGCAATTTGATTAAGATGGCAGTGGGGAAATTGATTTAAAAGAAAAACAATTGAGGGAAAGTGAGAAAGAGCTTGCATTGAAGATGGAACTTGAATCTTTGATTCCAGAATTGATTGATGCTTATATAAAGCAACTTGAAGACAAGCAGAAGTCCTCAATAACTCGGAAGTGAATCTTAACTTTAAAATAAAAGAAAACAAGTGAAAAACACTAAGAGTAAATTCAATAAGATAAAAAAAAAGAGATTAAATTCCATCAGAACTCTTATCTTTTTTTAAATTTAAAATAACTTTTCATCTGTCTTTTAACAAATTATAATATTCTTAAATACTTAAATTTTTAATTAATAGAAATATTATATACCATTGATAAAATCTAATGGTTTACATTTTATATATTATTGATGCTGTAAAAAAGTAAAAAATAAAATTATAGCATCATAGAGGGATCCTAAATTTTATGTAGTGTTTATTTTTTATATTGGAGTGGAAATCATTAGATAGGGAGCATGGAATGAGAATAGGAATGAGGTATTTACTTGCACTGAGAATGAGAGTGTGAATTGCCAATTAAAATTTCAATTATGTGTTTATTTTGTATTGGGTTAGAAATAAATTACTTTAAATTATAATTTTATCCTTATATAATGAATTTTTAACTTTTAGTTAGAAAATATCTTTGCTAGAATGGCTTATTGATTTTATTACTAATTTTATTTATAAAAAAAATTATTGTTATTAATAATATTTTGTTTTTTATGATGTAATTTAAATTTTTTTATTAATTTTATTTTAATTATTTAGAATAAAAATTTTAACCGATTTTATATATAATAAGATTGTAATTTATAAACTTTGTTAAGAATATATTTGCAGTAAAACTCTCACTCACTCGCTCAAAAAAAAAAAAAAAAAAGGAAAAAAACCCACATGGTGAGACTCTCAATCTGCCCACCTTAAAGGGAACTAAGACTCCACTCCACCCGCTCATTAAACAATGTTAAGTTGACAAATAGAAGCTACAAAATCTCGCTTTCAAAACAGGAAGTCTGGATCCATTCAGGCAATCGACTCGTATGAACGGAAGGGCTAAAATAATTTAAAAGAAGTTTAAAAAGAAAAAATTACGTCGGATCCAGAAGGATCCTTTGCGGGCCATGCATAACATTTAAATTAAATTAAAAAAAAAAAAAAAACGAGAGCTAGATACAATAAGTGTGTCAAAGCAACAGAATACTGATACACAAGCTGAGAGTTTCAACATTCCTAATTTCAGCAGTCATTACAATCCTATGAATGCACAGAGGTTAACAGATTTCATAATCACCTACGCTTCAAGAAACAAAAGTAAACCAGAAAAATAACTGATGCACTTCATGAGATTTTCCGAGGTGCAGATGCTACTTTTTCAAAATCATTCCGGCCCATCCGAACGCCTTTTTTAATATCTAAACCAGCACTTCATGAGATTTTCCAGGGTGCAGATGCTACTTTTTCAAAATCATTCCGGCCCATCTGAACGCGTTTTTTAATATCTTCAACATTTGACTGCAGCCGAGCGACCTCATTCTCCTCTGTCTGCTTCCTTAATTTTGTTGAATCAAGTTGTTCCTCTAACTCATTTATCTTCTTTTTAATCTCTTCGATTTCTTTGCCCAACTCATTTTTCACCTTAGTACGCTCTGTCATCTCCTTTTCAGCAACTTTTAATTCATCCACAAGCTGCCCTTGTCCGTCTCTAATTGAGAGTAATTCATTCACACGGCCTCGCAGCAACATAACATCAAACCCATGCCTTTCCAAGTCCAGAAGACTTTCCAAGGTGCGATCAAATACGCTTCTAGAATCATCAAATTGCATCATGGTGATCTTCTCAAACAAACCAGCATAAGTCACCATAATGCCAACAGCAGATCCTTCACGATACTCCTCTTTAGTTTCACTTAAAGGATGGAAATGTGGTTTTTGGGGCATTATTTGAAAAGCATCAAAAGATTCAATGGTTGTCCAAATTGGCGACTTCTTCACAAAAGGCAAAACCGGATTCTCTACTGCAGCACTGCTGCCTTTGGCATCAATTTCAGAAGATTTCATAATAACGTCAATTTGCTTTTCTTTTGCCTCGTTCAATCCATTGACAGTCCTACCAGACGATAATCCTAGAGGGAAAAACAAACAAAAATTGTCAAGCAAATTATAACAACTAGGAGTGAATTAGTATGTTCATGTAGCTTACTTAATTCTTCGACACTTGAAGAGTGCATTCCTCCAATCCATGTTGAGAGCGGTTGATCATCATCAGCCATGTTATTGGATGCTACAGCAATGGCCATGTCAATTTCTTTTGTCGTGCAATCAACCTCTGAAATATCAGCTGTTTTTGCTCCCAAAGCATCTTGACGAACTACAAGTACAGAGAGGCTTCAGCTCCTCAAAATTCACACACACAAAACAGGGAGACAAAAGTGGGGAAAAAATGGGAGAGGGATATAACCAGAGACTACCCTATTAATTGGACTAATCTCAAGCATATATCCAAACCATAGAATAAACCAATGCATTGTACAGCAATGATTATCTCCAAAGGATAGGCCAGATGTTTTGACCTCCAGTAGTCGAAGCAAGAGGTCAAGGGTTTAATTCCAAGGGTATGTTTAATGTGAGGTGGTAGCTTTAAAAAAAAAAAAAAGCGTTGATTGAGCTGTTACACAAAATTAGAAACTGCAGCATCATTATTCTTTAGGATATAGACAATGTTCACAATGCAACGTATGCCTCCCCAGAATTCTTTTTACTCAGGTCCATTTAGGCGAATAGAAGTTTCCAGCACTAAAAAGGGGGAAGAAAAATAAATTGCCTTTACTAGGTGAAGATCTCAATGAGACAAAGATAAATATACTTGATTGAATTCTTCAGCTAACATTGTAATAGAAATGGAAACCACAGACTTAAAATGCATTTTGGGCTTGAGTGGCTAGTTTGATTTCAACTTCCAGGCTATCAAAGGATCACAAAAGAAATTATGTTTCTTGACAGCAGATATTAAAAGCATTCAAGTGATCTTAGGCTTCACATGAAGTAGTAAAGAGGTTAGGTGGAGTGGGGATAGGTTTTAGTTCTATGCTTACCGACTAAAACTTTTTAACACAGAAGACATGTTGACACTCTAGCTACCTAAATTTTGCCTATGTGCAATTTTTCTCGCAATGAAACCACAAAATTTCTTTACTAGCTCGTAGTACACACCAACTGCTTCATTCAGCAGTTCCATGTTATCTCGTACGCAATCACAAATATGTTGCCAACAATAATTTGGTTATCACTGGATAAATCACAAGCCTACACTTTTAAGTACTTCAGATTTTGAAAATAATTTTCAGGTGGTAGGCCCTTACCTGTAGACTCCAATCTTTTAATGGAAGGGAAATCAGCGTCTTTATTTGTATGATCTTTTACAACAACTTCATGAAGAGCACCGACCTCCCCTTTGTGCTCCTTACCTGCAGACATAATGCAAAGTTCCCTCTCTTAAGATAAAGCAACTAAAACATTTATCTAACAATAGTCATAGCTTAAAATTATCATATACCATCCTCAGGAGCCCTTGGGCTTAAAACTACTAATTTGCGCGGTCTTCCTCTCTTTCTTCTTTGGCTGCTTCCCCCACCTTTGGCCTGCTTATTTACCACATAAGAAAAAACTTTAAAACCAGAACAATTGCCTTATGGAACAAAAATAACTAGGAGGAAGATACTAAAAGGGAACTCCAACTTCATCTTTGATGCAATGTCTAAACAATGACCTACTAAGGAGCATTAGCCAAAACTGACAGCAATGGCAAATTTCAACTGAACCAACCTGGTTACATTACCCAGCTAGGAAAGACTAAACAATTTTATAAGAAATGAAAAAGGTCTGCAAACCAATGGTTTTCTTTATATTAATCACTGCATGGTATTTCTTCATCTCTTCTTACGGGTAATTCAGTCATCACATTAGCAAAATGCTTTGCTGAAAAATTACGAGAATGAAATCAATATCTGCAGTTTACGGATGTTTGTTCAAGGTAAAAATGACAAGATTGACATGCCAATCACTTTAGCTCTCGACATAAAATATATCAAAATTGTCTCACTGGAAAAGTAATAAGTTTAATAACAGGGTCAACAATTTCAAGACTGGTCTTATTTTAAATATATGAAGCATCATTCAAAATATTAGGAGCTATCATACATATTGGTTATAATAAGATCCTCCAAGAAACTAAATAACTTGTCCACAAAGCTTGGTGGTTCTCCACTCTTTGATTTATTGCTTAGCAGTTTGCCCCCTCTTTCTTTCTCAGACAAGTGGGAAATTTAGTCAGTAGATTGCTTACCATAGGACTGTCTCCTCCTGAATCATTTAAATTCTTCTTCTGATCCTTAATTAGTTTCAGTGATACTTCATCAGATATTTTGTAAGGACTTTGAGCCATTGCGCCCTCTATCCCCTTGGCTTCTAATCCTAAGATGACAGGCACTTCAAATTCTTTGTTTTTACCATCATTTTCATTAAGTTCAGCAGCAGCTAACGTTGTAGTCATCTCCTTACCTGAAAACCTTAAATGGACAGTTAACTGACAGAAACTTTTCCCAATTAATGCAATATATAAATGAACACATGTACCAGCGACTGAAGTCAATGAGCTTTTATTTTGTAATTTGCTTGGTCTTCCCCTCCTTTTTACAATGTCCTCTGTTTCAAAATCCACTCCAAATTTCTGTTGCTTAATCTTCTGCATGAGCAAGGAAAAGAGGGAGCAAACGCAACAGGTAAAATATGAAAAATATGCTCATTGTGCCATGGCATAGAGTAACATCAGTATCCACTTAAAACAGTAATGGCTACCAGAATGACACATTGAACCCTTTCAAACCTGTATACTCCAAGTCAAGGTGTCCAACAGATACTCTAGCTGACTAATAAATTTTATTTACACTTGAAACAAATACTTGAGCTTTAACAGCCCAGAATTAATTAGTCAGATCAGTTTTGTAATGGCTGATTCCTAAACCTCTCACTGGACATGCTTGAATTGGACTATGTGCGTGTGTGTGTATACATACATATAACCAATCCCCTTTCCACCCACGAGAGAAGGTTCGAAACTCACCTCCTGTACCACCACAAGAGATTTTACCAGTTGAACCAATTAGCTCTCCCAAAGACTAATAGAGCGAAAAAGAAAAACCCTATTCCATAACATGAATAAGTTATTTAGAGCTTCACCCTTCAGTCTATAGTTGACTCATGGATCCAATCATAAGATGACCGCATATGTTCAGAGGACCAGTTGTGTCTTGTTTACAAGTTTCTCCAGACCAAAGATTGGGCATATAGGCCAAAGTAACATACAGTCATGAATATAAAAATGTTTGAAGGTTTCAAAAGAGATTACTGACTCACAATTCTCTTTCCCAGGATAGGACTCTCAGGTTTAGCAGAAGGCTGTTCGACACTAACAGATTTCTTTGAGCATCTAGTTCCAGTTCTATCTGTCTTTGTGGTGGCCAGACCAACATGTGATTCCTTAGCAGTTTCATTTTGTGTCTTCCTTAAATGAGAAGCTGGAGCATCGGAAGCATTTCCTTCAGTCAACTGCTTAATAGGACGTGAACGCTCAGCAGTACCATTAGAGTTAGTCACCTTTAGCTTCTTCTTGCTTGGAGGCAAGGCATAGGCAGCTGAATCTTCATGCACAGGAGTTGACTGGTCCTCCATCTGATTCTTTGTAACGTTTGTCAAACAAGCTGTTTGTTCTTCACTTTTATCCTTCACAGAGCCTGAACTTTCAAGTCTTTGAGCTACCTCAGGGTTGTTGGAATCATTAAGAGCATGCTCTAACTGTTCTTGATAATCAGAAGTGACCAAGATTTCCTGAATGAACAAACATATTACTTAAGCTACCAATAAATAGATATAATTTCATGCTTCTTCTAGCTTTAGCATTAAGCATGCACACCAAAAAAATTCTAAGATGAATGCATTATTCCATTCATCATTAAATGACATAGCAATTTCTAAAGTTCTTTCAGGTCAAATAACTTAGAGCGACAAAAAGAATATCAACAGACATAGATAGAGAACTACTAACAAGGAACAGACTAGACATTCAGACACTTGGTATACACATTGTTAGCAAGGAAGGTGGTCAGTACCCATAAGAAGCATGACTAGATCACTCTGTTTCTCAACATTTAATGTTTCGCTTCTCATAAATTTACAGCTTAGTCTTCCTTTCATCCACTTGTGCTAAAAAAATTACAGTTAATTTAGTATGCTGAAAAACGACACCATTCAGCGGCGTAGCTAGGATTCAAACCCAGTGGGGGCAAATTCAATTTTCTCAAAAGAATTTTGGATTTATCATACTCATTCAAAGTGATTTTAATGATGATAATGTAATTTTAAACCCACATTTTTATATATTATCCAAAGTCGGTGGAGACAAATTAAAAATTTTATTGGAGACTAAAATTTTTGGTTGAATTTTAGAAAACATTTTCTAAAAAACTAGACTTGTCTCTATGTGGCTCCACCATTGACTTTCATCCACAAAACAATAACTTCGACAAATATTTGAACATTAAAACTACAACTAATTCTACCCAATCACATGATAGTAATCTTTCTACCTTTAAACTAGAATAGATGCATACAACCTAACTTTGAAAGTCCATAACCCTAAAAAGAGAAAGGAACAATTTACACAAAATATGTGACACATGCATATGAGTGCACGCCGTCGCGCACGTTATTGTGCCCGACAGGCCATGTGACACGATATCATTAGCTGGTGCCCCATAGCCCAGCCAATTAAATCGTGTCAAGCACAATAATGCGCGTGATGACACGCACCTGATCACGACTCCACACGTATACAGCAAAGGGTGGAGCATCATTTCCTTCCTCTTGAAAGAAGATCAATCCACTGATATACTCAAAATAACAAAAGTAGTTCCAATGAAGAGGAAAAGAAATGGCAGCTTGACAAATAGAGGTAATTCACTCTTCACAACAGAAAAATAAAAACAATGTACAGAAAAGCACTAGTGAAGAATTTCCAACAAAAGCAATACCCCAAGAGTAACCCGACTAAAGAAAAGATGATACCTTGGATTTACTAATCCAGTTGCCGCCAGTCCATTCCACATGGGGTCTTATTTCTGAATGACTAAGTTCTTTATCCTCATTTCCATGCTTGAAAAAGACATTATACCTTCGACCAGCAAGAACTTTAGTAATTACTCCAGCCCGCCAGCCAAAACCATAAGATGTATCGACCTTTTCCAGCAACTCGTAATTTCTGTCCACGTAACGAGGAGGAGGAGGTCGGATATGTTGGGAATCCAGAGTCACTTTAACTGTTGCAGCCTCCTCACTGTTCTTTGAGTTCTGATACTTCACAAAGAAAGTGCCATCCACATTTTCTTTAATCACAATTGCAGGGAACCAGACATCACGTAAGCTTTCTTTGTTATCAAGATTCACTTCCACTGCTGTCCCAGGACTAAAAATTGATCCTGTTGATTGCTTTAAGAAATGAAATTAAAAAAGAATATCACTACTACAGAACCAAAGTCAACTGCAGCATGTTTGAATATAATGCTACCAATAATATAGGCAGATCATATTCAACTACAGCTTGGGGAAGTGAAAGTAGAAAATAGCATGGTAGCAAAATTTTACAAAAGAACAATATCAAACATGGAAATGTCGCAAAATGACAGTTATATAGTGCAGTAACTAACAAAGGATTCAGGTAAACCTCTGGGCTCATGCACTAATAGTATATTTCAGCATCCACGAAAGAATCACAATATCTTTCTGTTTTGCAACTAACTTGGTATATATCCATTAGTTGGGAATACATATGCATACAATGAATACTAATAGACTCCAAACGGATCAAACTATGCATGAGCGCAAACAGAGAATCAACAAGGTAAAAGAAGTAAACCATGGTGATTATTTCTTGCACGGAGGCTGGACACCAGCATCTCACAAGAATGAAACAGAGTTTTGAGCATCAAGCTCTTTCCTTTAGATGCAAAGCAACATGCAAGGGTTCCACCCATCTCCCATGCCACTTTCACACATGTGCGTACCAGAAAAATCACAAACTTGAATAAAAGTACAAAACAACATTGGTAAGCTGAGATTTTGCCTCCTAATACAAGGAAAAAACCCTATATGGTTCACATTTCGTAAAAATACCAGCATGCACCAGAACTAGTTACAAAAACACAAAAACCTACGCGACAAAACCCATCAAGACAACTACTTTAGCTCATATTTTACAAACCAAGGAATTTATTTCTTGAAAAAATTTGGGTTTTCAAGAACGCCTAAAACAAATCCAGAGCAGCTACAAACCTCCTTTTCGGGTCGGACCCACTTGCCATTAACCCACTGATAATGCACTCTCAAATCTTTGGCCTCAAAATCAATTACGTCAGGCGGGTTATCAAAACAAACCCTAAATTTCCCGTTATCCAAAACCTTCCTCACAGAGCCAGTCCACCACCCATCTCGATAATTGGCCTCGACAACTTCGTTTAACTCAAAAACATCCTTTCCGCCCTCTTGTTGAGGTGGCAAAGGCCTAATATAAGCCGGTTCTATGTACTCAGTTAGTGGACCCGACCCGTCTTCAGTGACCAAGTACTTGTACTCAATCAGAGCTTTCTTGCGCTTCTTTGAAGCCGATTTGGGAGGTGACTCGAGAATAGTGGCCAGGTACCATGCGCCTCGAAATCCCTCCTCATCACTTGTCACTTCGACTTCCGTGCCTTTACTGAATTGAATTTGAGATTCGGTGTCCGAGGACACCATTTTGGATTTGTCCCTTAACTTGCTGAAAACCCTAGGGTTTTTCTCTCCGTGCTCTATTTTTATTTTTATTTTTCTATCCTTTTTACTCAGCGGGCAAAACCCGGTAAAGTTTTAACAGCTTTAATCGATAATCGATAATATGTACACTTTCTTTTCTTTTTCTTTTTCTTTTTCTTTTTCTTTTTTATTGGTTTCTTAATATGGATTTTGGCGGGATGGACATGGAAGGTGTTTTTTTTTTTTTTGGGGAATTGAATTTTAATTTTTTAAGTTGTTCATTCAATAATTTTGATTGTTTAAATAAATTATGTTTTTTAATCAGTGATGATGACATATGTTCTTAAATTTTGAAAGTCAATGCAGGTTTTCAATTTCTGTAATTTATCCACCATTATTTTTCGAGGTATTGTGGATAAAAATATAATCTACTTTCTAAATCCTGAATCTGGAAAAATCTACACAATATTTAAACTAATTGTATGTGTTTTGAAATTTTTAGTGATATGTGAGAAACTAACCACTTCAATCCTTGGAAAACGGCTGTGACTCACTGCTGTTAGAATGGTTTCATGAACGTTAAATTCTCATCATTTGTACTGCTTCATTCTCATAAAATAAAATTAAAAAAAAAAAAACAAATTGACCCGTAAGCTAAACTTAAATACATCAGATTTTAGGTACGACATCTGACAGTAGGGTAGTGATAAATCATTTTTATCCTTCGTGTATTAATGAGATTAATTGTTTTCCAGGATCTATCGATAAAATAAGCTTAACATTTCAAATTTTCAATAGAAAGATCAAATCTAAAAGTTTCGTACTCAAAATCGAGGGGCATAATAAATATCCCACGAATCTGTGGGCCCACCAAAACAACAACCACAAAAAAAAATCCCTTATAAAAATAATTTTATATGAAAAGTAAGAATACATTAAAAAAAATTAATGTATTAGAATTTATATTTTTTTATTTTAATATTTTCACTAAATTTTATATGTATATAAGAAATTATTCTCATGTGTCCATATTTTTTTTATATAAATATAATTTTAAATTGTATGATTTAAATAAATTATAAAATTATATAATTTTAAAAAATTTTATAATTTAAAAATCTGTTATATAATAAATAAATAAATAAGTACAGAAAAAATAAGTTTAACATATCAGTAATGTTAAATTTCATTGAGCACCTTATACTCCCTTTTTATTCATAAGATACTAAAAAGTATTATAATATTTTCAACCCACATATACTTATAAAATTTTATTTAGTGCCTTACACTCTTTTTATTTATTATTTTTCATAATTATTAAAATATTTTTTTGCTTACATCCAAGATGTATTAATCAACAGAAAACACTAATATAAATCAAAAGACAACAATGCCCTTAAATTTCTCTATCTTCTCACCTTCGTCTCCATCATCATCACTCCTCACCTTCATCTTCCTCGATCATTATCATCTTCACCTACATCTTCACAGTTTTTAAGAAGAAGAAGAGAATACTATTTTGCTTTTATATCCAAAATCGGCAAAACCCGTAAAAAGAAGAAGAAAAAGAAAAAGATAACATTCTGTCTTTATATCCAAAATCAACAAAATCCCTAAGAAGAAGAAGATATTATTCTATTTTTTAATTCAAAATCAGCAAAATCCCAAAAAAAAAAATTCTTGAGGTTCAAACTGACATTAATAAACCCGTTTCATATTTCTTAACATAAATTATTTTCAACCTAAAAGAAGCTGTACTACCAAAAACCTAACTTTATTCCAAAATCTATCAGTCAAATTCCACTTATCCAATCTCTTTCTCCCTGCGGCAAGCAACAACTTTAGCAAGCAAAGCCTATTGTTGCCGCGGCTTTTCATGAGCACAAAAATATCTGTAACTCGGCACCTCATTAATTTTCTTTGACATTTGTCAGGAAGGATAATTTTATCCTTCTAAAACTTACAAACAAATTTTAAATTAAAAGAATACAAGGTGCTCAGATAAATTTGACAATAATTAAATCATAAAAAAATAAAAATTGAGGTGCGGATAGGCGGATCCATATATATGGGTATATATAAAAGTTTTGTTTTTAAACAGCCCTTTTGGCCGAAAAAAAAAAAAAAATTGAAAAGCCACAGAGGAATGGCGTGTCTAAGCCTAACAGCGGCTACCAGAATATCAAAGACTCCGACGATCTCTTCAAAAAGCCTATTCCCAGCAAAGTTCAATAAACGCTTACAATTCATATCAATTGAACCTAAAAATTCAGTCTTGCGAAAAGGCGGATCGCATGAAACAGCGATACGAGCTTCGAACCGGAGCGCGCCCACTGGCTCATCACCTGGACTCTACTCCGCCCATCAGTTCGACCTCACGGCTAAAAACGTCGACCTTGTTCTCGAAGACGTGCGGCCTTATTTGATCGCGGATGGAGGAAACATCGACGTTGTTTCCGTTGAAGACGGCGTCGTCTCTGTCAAGCTCCAAGGTGAATAAACTCAATGAAATTTTTGAACTTGTTTGCCTCTGCGTTTGCATTAAATGAAGAATATAGTTGTTATTAACATTCTACCGAGAATTCAAGACATCTAAATTCATTCATTTTTTTTTTTTGGAGTTATTAGAGAAAACTTTTTATTTTTTATTTTTTTTTGTGTTGGAATTGAGTGAAATATCTTGTGGATTAGTAGTATATTTCTATGAAACAAAGTTATTATGGTGGATTTTGTGAAGGTTTGTTTGTGCATGTTAGGTGGCCTTAGTCCTCTCTCAACCCCAAAACCTAGCTCTAAGGGGTGAGGCACCACATGTGTGATAAGCATTTGATGTAGTGGGAGTTAGTTTAAGTACAAAGGAAACCAGTCCGATCAATGTATAAGCTTGAAAGGGTAGTGCACTGAATTTAAAAGATCTTGTCGAGCTGCTGATCGTCTCCAGAGATCACCATTTCAAATTCTCTGTATAACAATTTGAGGGCTGCAGCTTTTTATAAAGTGGTGTAAGAGTGGAGAAAAGGGACTTGATAGATTTTAAGAATGAATAGATGAAGTCTTTAATCATTGCCCAAACAGAGATTTTGCTGATGTTAGATTGATCGACAGGAGCATGTGGCAGCTGCCCGAGCTCAACAACAACCATGTCGATGGGAATTGAGAGAGTATTGAAGGAAAAATTTGGAGATGCAATCAAGGATATCCGCCAAGTATATGATGAAGAAGTAAGAGAGACCACAGTTGAGGTGAGTGCTCTACTTTTATGTCTGATAAGTGATAAAAGATATTACTACACTACTGCAATTCCTTTGTGAGACTTGAGCGTTCTGCATGTTTTGTGAATGCAGGCAGTAAATGGTCACCTTGATATATTGAGACCTGCCATTAAGAATTATGGTGGAAGCGTGGAAGTCTTATCTGTTGAGAGTGGGGATTGCATTGTAAAGTATGTGGGGCCTGATTCCATTGCATCGGGCATTAGAGCAGCCATCAAAGAGAAGTTCCCAGATGTTGAGAATGTTGTCTTCACTGACTAGGTTGCTCTTATTATCATAGACTCAAAAGTAAAAACAATCTGTTGTACATTTTATGAGGTTCAAGATCACTTCTTTACAATGAGTTTTGGGTTTGTGGCTGATTTATTGACATTTGTATGCACCTTGTATTCAGGGTGTCTCAGTCCTTCGGTTGAGAATGTCAAACCTTGAAAACATTGCTGAATAATTAATATGTATTTCTAAATTATCTTGTGTGCAAGATTTATTTGGATAGAGTTGTTTCTTTTGGCTTATTATTTACTTGGTATTTGGTAGAATTCATCATGTTGAGATAACAGCACAACTTGAAAGGCTTTCCAAGGATTGAAGATAGGGATCAGACCCCTTATTGGCGCAAATTAATCCCAATGTTAAAAAGATGTGTAGCATCTGTGAATTAAGTTGAAGTAGTAATAGATAAAACAATATATATCAGAAAATCTGTTTCTAGATTGTTATATAAATAAAGTTTGTGAATTCCAAATGGTTCATTTAAGCCTATGATCTGTGCTTCCAAGGCTCTCCCTTGCTCTTCTGGGAAACCTGGTTTGAATCTTTTGACAAATTCTTAACATATCGCCTATGTAGATTTGCTCTCTGAATCAGCAGCAGCTACAATTGATCTCAGCCAGCGTGATAAATTAATGAGAAACGGTGTGTACACAAAGTAGCAAGTAATTGTCCAGGTGACCAATCCCTGCGTACAATGTGAAAACAACTCTTTGGTTGGAATCAAAAAAGGTTTTAACCAATTTAGCTTTTTACTATGGCATTACAATACATTACCTGGCCAAGGATTTCAATGTTTGCTTTTGGGTAATACCAAAGGTGAAAAAGCCTGAAAGAAAGAATCGGAGACAGCTCAATTATAGTCAAAGCCTAAAATTGATTTGAATCATTTGCTTTTCTTATAAGCTTTTACGAAATTAGGCAAGCGTACTTCATTATGGGAATCTCAGCCAGTGGACAGACTAGGCCTATAATAGATGCTAGGGTAAACCCGAGCCGAGTCCTATCCAGGGAAAACCATATAAGCTCTGCTACTGCAAATAATATGTAGGCCTCAATGTTGTCTCCAACTCCAGCTTTATACAGTTCAGCGCTCAATTCTATGAATAGAAGGAGTGAGCTGCATTATAGGAGAATGTATAAGTAGATCAAAAGTGATATAATATGTGAATGATTAGTGTTAATGTAATTAGCTTTGTTGATACATATTGGAAATGAAAAGAGAAATTGTCTATGTTGTTGGCTTCGATATGTTATGTCAATAGGTAGATAAGGTACTAGTCACTAGAAACCCGGAAAATGATTGAAAAAAAAAGTAATAATTATACTCACATAAGAGCAAAAACTGCCTTCTGAAGGCTCCCATCATCAGGAACCTCCGGCTCCGAGGAGGCCCTGTCACTGTCAGTGTCATCCAAGAAGAGTTGCAGCAACCCAACAGTGCAATAAAACAATCCTAGCAGAGGAGGAACCTGCCAACAAATTAAACAAACTTAAACAGTCTGCATATTCAGTAACTCCAACTATATCAACAAAACATGAGCTAAATGATGAACTGGGGGAAACAGTACCCAGATATTTGTGTGAAGTAGACCAACGTTGATTGACCCATTTTCGTATACCACAAGATTAACCCTAGAATGCAGTCCATCAATAACGGGACCCAGAAAGAAGCCTGCACTAAACAGTGCAAGTGAAATGGATGGCCAAGTTTTGCTGAGACTTTGCCTGTTCTGCTTCCTCCTCAGACAGCATCTGCAGAAAGGTCTAGAGCTATAATTTCTGCTTTTTGCATCTGCATTCGTATGAAGAAAGAGAGTGGGAATGGGACTGGGACTGGCAAGAAAGCAAGAGCCGCTCAAGGTAACTAGGGCGACGGCGTGCATCTTCTTCTCCTCTCTTTGTCAACTGCCAAGTTAGGAGGAGGTCATCTGCTTTCTTCATTTTTCTAAAAGGACCGTAGTTTCATGTGGCGGTGCGGTTTTAGTTTTGGACCTGGAGCTCGAAGGACCATCATCCAATCTGGACCGCACACGTTTGTTATCATGGGGTCCTACAAATTTTAGTATAATAAGTCTTAGGTGGGACAGGCAGCAAAATTTCATGGCCTCAGGCCCTCAACCCATTAGCAGCGTATTGTTACACCAAAATCAAGTGAGTAGGATGGACAAGTTATAATATTAAAATATTTAATAAATAATAAATAATAAACAATATATTTTAAAATTATATTTATATAATATAATTTTTTATATATATAATAAAAAATATATTATATCTTTAATAATTTGATTAAATTTATTATTTAAAAATTATATTTATCATATATTATTAATTTTTATTTTATAATTATAATTTTTTTAAAACAATTATAACTTAAAAACTACATTATCTCAATTTTAAGTAAGATTTAAAGCTCAAACGGTTATTATCACATGATAGGATTTTCTTCACCATTTTTTTTTTTAATTCCTTTTTATTCAAGTGGTTTCTCTCCTCTGATCTTTTTCTTTTTCTCTTAATATCATTGCCTGCATGATATCTTTTTTCTTTGCTGAAAGCCTACAATAAGTAGGCCACTTTCAGATACCAAGTAAGATCAAATTTAACTAATTCGAAAAAAGAAAAAAGAATGATGAAAATATATGATTTGAATAAATACAACTACATAATCATCTTTCTATCATAACATTAACCAATCACTTGCGTATCATGTTGTTGATCACCTTTTCGGATTTTTCAACATGCCTCCAACAACATAATTTGGGACCCTTAACAGTCTCTCCACTGATTGGAGAGCATAATTGTTCTGGTGTACCTCAAAACTAAGGTCCCCTTTAGATCATACTTCCCAACTTCAAGCACAGTGAAATTTATACAACAATTCACCTCCAAAAATTTATAAATCTGAGGCCTTCTTTCTCGGCCTTTTGTGAGCAGGCGATGATGGAGCCTCTGACAACCTTCCAGGTCCCTTCAGATTCACATATTAAAGGAAGAAGATATTAATTCCACAAGAAGCTTGAGGAAAGAAGTAGAAATAAAGTATATACACGATAGCGTAACCATACACAACAACAATCTTACCTTGCGTTTCTGGTCTCTCTTTCCAACCCTTTCCCCTGAAATCCAAATGAAATTTTGAATTTACCAATAACATACAGCTTATACATTTTATAGACTCATACAATGAATATATTGAAGAAAAGAGCCAAACATTCAGATCAATTGGTATTTTACCTCCATAATTTATGGATTCAGGAACAAATGTCCGATCCTGATCTCCAGCACGTTGTGAACGCTGTGAACGTTACAAAATCACTCAGAATTTCGAATATTAGGACAGCAATGCTTATATTACAAAAGCCTAAATAACAAAAACAAGACATTGTAAAAAATAAAAAAATAAAAAATAAGAAGACCAACCTTCGGGGTGCCTGGCATATCTATGTATGAACCATCACGATAAGATGAACCTTCTGCCTCCTTATATTGCAACTAAATGAAGCAAGTTTACACATGTCAATCAATACACAAAGGGAAACATCGTCATGTCATTATTTCCTAACAAGCTCTTAAGAATGGCATTAGTGTCTTTTATAACCCAAGGAACCAAAATGGAGATAGTAATTGGTTAATATCACCATATTAAGAGAGACAATTTAGTTGCTAATAATGCTGACTGTCATTTGAATACAGCAGCACTTGCGAGATGCATTACCATAAACTGTATCCCCCGAGTTACATTCAAGTATCAGACATGACTCACGACATAGTTACCATCAACCAAATGTCTCCCAACAACCAGTGGTGTAAGATTTCAGGCTCAGGAGGAAACTACAAAAACATTTGTATTGCTTGACACCGATGAAGACACTAGAGCAAACATAAGCTTATATGTACAAGAAGAAGTATTTGATGAAATATAAGCTCAACTATAAATGAAAGATATAATATCAATCATCATTCCCAGGATAATAGGATAGTATAAAATTGAAACTCGACAAAAGGGTTGTTCGTTTTTTATCTAAAGTTCAAATTTTAATTATTTTCAAACATTTAGATTTTTTAATTTGTTTGTTTTCTATAACGTATGTCTGATTATAAGAGGTTTACGTCTAAATGGACAAAGTTAAATATTTTGATTTTTATCTGAATAACAAAACATCTAAATGGTACTTTAATATTCTATCTTATTAATAACCCTATTAAATATATTTACTATCTATTATATAAATTATCCATTTATTATTTATTTTTTCCCTTTTCTTTGTTTTGTGCATTCTTAACTATCATTATTTTTTTTCTTAATTGTGGATGAGAAATTTATACATAATAAGATTTTATGAGTGTATTTTATAATAGGTCTATCTCTTTGTATTTACAATTACTATTTTTATAATGAATTTTATTTAATACATTAGTTTTAATTCAAATGATTAAACAATTCTTGGTTGGCTTACATAATTAACAAGGAAAAAATATCATATAATATAATAAAAATAACATTAAAAATATCATATATTAATGTGAACAATACACGTATTGAACAAATTTTTTTATTTTTCATGCTTTGTTAAGGTACACATTCTAAAAATTTTTAACTAATCAAACAATTTATTTATCACTTATCATGTGTTTAACAAATGAATATAAATATTATTAATATTTATGAGGTTATATGTATGTCAAAATATCATATTTCAGATGTTTTCTTTTTAAAAAGCAAACAACCAAAAACTATATCAGATATTAAAAAAAGAAAAACAAACATGTTGTTCATATATATGCATTCAAACCTATTTAAACTTCAGATAAAAAAACAAACGCTACAAGAATATACAGATGTTGTAATCAACTTGTCTTATAAAAACTTAATCCAGAAAATTAATCCTAGATATGCTGTACCTGCTTTTGAAGATTTAGCAAAGTCAAAATTTCCTTTCTTAATTCAAGATGCTCTGCACAAACAGCTTTTGTTGGAACTTTTGGTTTCAAATTGACCTGTAAAAGATGTGACATGAGCTTATACTCAACAATGCAGAATATTCACAAAATACTGTCCATGATTGAAGCATATTCAGAAAATTTGAAATCACTAACCATAAGGAATATTACCAAAGGCCAATTATCACAATTTTAATTAGACATGCTCATCATAAAATCTTGAACTTCCTGACGAGGACCTAGCAATATTCACAATCAAAGTCACAAAAAAATCTAAAATCAAGTTCAAGATCTGCTTCATGAGAATTTAGTACGATAGTTACACCCTAAAGTAAAATGCCTACATTCTAGTGAAGCACATGCTTAATATGGCCATCTAATAATGCCTATATTCCCAAGGGATGGCTCAGTTGGTTGGACCCTTGCAGTGGAACCAAGAGGTCAAGGTTTCAAGTACAAGGGTATATGCTTAACTTGGAAGTGTGGTGGGGTCCAATGTAACTATTTAAAATCCAAAAAAATAAAAAATCCATCTCTCATCTGAAACAAGCATACAGGCAAAAGGTGTGTGCTTTGAATTTTTATGAGAATCTGAAATTTATCTCAATGTAAAACTATCATTGCTCATACATAGTAGGAGAAAAATGTTAAGAAGCTTAAGGCCTAAAGCTTCTTCATATATCATACTTTCTAGAGAAGAATACTAGAAAGTAGAAGAATAACACTAACTATCTTACATTGCTAATTATAGAAATAACATCACTGAATGATAAATCGCATGACAATAAAAATGAGTATATGCACGACGTTCACAGTTCAGGAAGCAAGAACAAACCCCAAGATCTTGTAAGGTTTGCTCAACCCGCTTGATGGTTCGAAGTCCAGCAGATGAGCTTGCAGCTTGCACCATCTGCTCAAGTGCATAAGTCCTCAAATAAACCCGAAGCTGCAAATATGTTCAATCATTAGATAAGTCATTCAAGGCCTGGGATAGCGGAGATAAAACTTCACAAACGAAAAAAAACAGCGAAACAGCCACTGAAAATTAGTCATATCCTCTATTCAAACCTTCAATGTGAAAATGACAGAACCACAAGGTAAACAAAACGAGTAATTAAAAGTTAGTTCCTCCATTAACCGTACTTTCAGCTGCTGAAAATAAAGAGGGGGGGGAGGCGGGGAGATGAGTGTTGGCGGTGGTGTTACAGTGTGGAGCGGGCGAGACAGGACATAAATAGAAAACAATCGTTCAGCATACCATTCGCAGAGAAGCAAGAGTAGAGGCACTGTCAGCAATTATTGAAGTCGAAGGTACAACAGTTGATGAGGGAAGCTGAATATTGGATGAAGGTGATACAGAATCACCCAGAACAACAGCCCTGTCTGCACTTTCTGAACCCACATGAGATGCAACAGGCATCTCAGGCTCTTCAGCAGCCTGGAAAAGCAGAAAACTATTGATCAACCCTTAAACAAAAACTAAACATAAATGTTCCCATAGGCAGAATGACAACAGTTTAGAAATCAATCAAAATATGATGATCACATGCCCAAAAAAAAAAAGGGGAAAACGCCAATTATAAACAATTTATTTGACTTTTCTTAGATTTTTCAGTCAAAATTCCACCCCAAGAATATGATTCTCATCTCTGCTTGAAATAATACAAATCTGCCTTTTCAGTTGCAAATGTGAACCATTATAGGAAAGAAGCATAACAACAGTTCATTTCCAACACCTACCCTTGATGTCATCCGTGAGTCAGTTATCCTTTTTGCTTCAGCCAAAACCTGAGAAAATAAATTGCAGATAATTAATGGACCACTCTGAATTCACATCTTTGCCAGAAACAGTGATGTTACTGAGTTACTAAAGACAGTGTCAAGTAAAATAAAAACCTCAGCATCTTTACGCTCTTGATGTTTTGTCTGAGAGAGGACCATAGACAGTGCACGCTTCCGTTCTACCTCCTGTGAAACATTGTAGGGATCCTACATTGGGAAATGTGAAAAAGTACAAATTAATAATGACACTATATAGCAAACTTTGAAAACAAATTATCAGTAATAACCCACTAAACATAATTTGCAAGCTAGAAAAAAATTATTTTCTTCTTTATTTTAATACATCAAAATTATAACAGCGTAACACTCACCTTAACAAGAGGATGGCCTGAAACATCAGCAGGAGATGGAGCCCTAGCAATCAGAATAGCTCGGGATACTGCACAATAAAAGGTATTATAATCATCAGCAGTTATCAGAAAAGTCCCTGAAGATGAGTTCATACAATGTCTACAATACACTGAACAAATTTGGAATTCAATCAAACTATAGTTTGATATAAAATAAAAAATAAAAAGGGGAAAGCTATATAAACAGCAAGCAACCAATGACAGTCAACAAAAAGATAAATTACCACTATAGTAACGATCCTTCAATTCCTCCACAGTCCGAGATGATGGAAACCTGTCAGCTATAACAATGAAGCGGAGATCAAACCTTTCACACAATTCAAACAATTGATCTGTCTCCTCTTTGGTCCACATCTAAAAAAGACACGGAACAAAAAATAATTAACCAAATATTATCGGCATGATAACAACATACGAAATGCAATAGACATTTCCTCTTCAAACTTATAGGCACTGGTTGTCATAGATTTTGATAATAAACAAGATTCAATATTGAGTTGATACCTACAGGATCAGTTAAATACTTCTCATACTCCTCATCAGTATATTTGACAACATCAACCGACTGCATACATACCAAACAAATAAATAGATTCAGCCATAGAAATAAAATTAAAGAAACAAAACTAATAAGAGAGAAAATTGCAAAACCTTGTTATACTTGGCAAAAGAGTAGTCACCCGTAGGCGGGACACCATTCACAACTCTGACCTGAAAAACATGCGAAATACAAAAAAAATAAATAAATAATGCCATAAACAACACCCCACATTAAAAATGACCGCTTACCCAGTTCATGAAAGCACTTCCAAAAATTACCGAAACCTACCCAATGGTAGAGCTGCAAGTTATCTTTTCGTGCAGAATTCGTGAAAGGAAGCCACTGCCAAGTAATCTGAATGCATGGGATCGATTCTTTTAGAAAATACAAATCGCAGCAATTCAAGACACCATTGACCATTCGAAAATGCAAAAAGTTGATTCTAAGAAAATAAACCTTCTCATCGGAAGGCGGTCGTTTCTTCAACTGAGATACGTCAATTGATGGCATAAGCGGTGCCAAACCACCAGTAAGCGCATAAACCTACAATCAACACCAAATTTAGGAGAGAAGCAACATCGGCAACCACGTGGCTGTACGTTGCGTATAATTGATTATACGAGAAGAGTATAAATTACCTCGCGAGAAATGCCATCGGGCTTTCTTTGTGGTTCTTTCTGGGGCCGCGATTTCTTTTCTTGTGTTGTTGGCAACTGAGTCTTCGGAATTCCCAGGATGTCTTTGGCGTCCATGTCCAATTTCCCCAAATTTTTGGGTTTCGTTATACTGTATCTTTCATGGATTGCTTTGGGTTCAAAAATTGATAGTATTCGTTCAGTTTAGGGTTTCAGTTAGGGTTTATTTTTGGGAAATTTGAGCTTCGTGTGAGCGGTGATTTCAGCAAGACGAGATTTTGGGTTTGGACTGTTTTCTTTTTCAATATTGTAATTTTTTATTTTCCCTTTAACAAAAAAAAATCCACTGTATGCTATTCTTATAACTATCATTTCCATTCGACAATTATTTTATATTAAAAAATAGTTACGTAATATAACATTTCTCTTTCTTTTTTTTAAATAATTGAAATGTTTCTAGTTTTGAATTTTCTTGATTTTCAATAAAAATTTATAAATAAGACTATTTTTATGGCATGTCTCTTTTAATTTTTTAAAGTGTAAGAGAAATTCATTCGAATCTTTTTTGTTTGTTCTCCTTTTTCTTAATATATATATATATATATATATATAAAAAGTAAAGAATCTTTTTTTATGGATACCTCTCGTCCTGTATAATCCCCTCCTTTCAAAAGTTTTTTGTTATGCACATATGACTTTGAAAAAAAAATTGATGTATAAAATAATCTTTCCTTTCTACACAAAAAAAGAAAGAATAAAATTACCATAATATGCAAATAAAGGTGGTAGTGTGTTTTATCATATTTCCTTCTTCGCCGTACTACTCAGCTGCACGTTAAAGTAAAACAAATACTAAATACAAATATTTTAACTATTGACAAAGTAAGTTTGAAAAATAATAAACATTGTTGAAAAATGCTGTTGGCGTGAAAAATATAAAATATATAATTGCCAGTTGGGGAATCGGGCTCCAAAACGGTTGAGAAAAAAAGAAGAAAACGCAAAAAAGGAGAGTTGAGGAGTAAGCTCGGAGTATTTTTGGTACCCGTCTACATGGGTTTAGAAATAATATTATTCTTCATTATTATTTGTAAACAATTTTTTTTTTTTTTTTTGGTTATGTTTAATTGTAATGATGAGAGCGATCAAACATTAAATCTGAATTTGGGAGTAGGCTTGAGTAAGGTTATCTTTGTCATTAATGGTGGTGTTGTGCGAAATTATGTTATTTTTACCTTATTTTAATAGGGTGACTAAAGAAGAGGGAGTTGCAAGAGAGTTTGAGAGGGGTGCCAATAGTCACACGTACAAAACAGCCGCTGGGCAGCCGAGCGGGCTTTTCCAAACGCCCCCAGAAGCCACAGCCCAGCTGGTAGAAATCAGACCCAAAGGGGCCCTAAGGTAAACAAATCTAGCGATGCCCATTTCATTGAGAGATTGGAGACCGCTTGCGGGACGGTGACGGTTTGGGGTTGTTTGTGAATCGCGACTCACTTTTTCTCTCTGTCCCTTTCCCATTTGTCAATGTGTATCGATTAATCTCCTGCTTGTTTTGTAGCAACTTTAATGGAGTCTAATAATTCCCTCACCTCCTTATCAATCCATTTGGTCGATTACAAAAGTCGTTAGCTCACTGTTACGCAAACAGTCCAATTGTCCGCAACAGAATCTTACGCGACATAAATTCCGTTCTTCAACACTCCCTGTCCTTTTTTTCTGGCGGGAAGTTCCAAACAAAATGTCCCGATAAAAATCCCAGTCCGTGTCAAGTTCTTAATTTGGTTGACGGCAAAAAAAGGACCAAACCACCTCTTGACTACTAAGTACGTACTAATAGGAGCGCAATAATGATTTTTTTACGAGTCAAGGAGTTTTGTTTTGCCCACTTGAGGGTCGTCGAAAATTTTGGTAACAAGGGCACAACGGCAAGGGTCCAAGACACATGATGAAATTTCGGGATTGATAAGTCTATTATTTTATGTACGTAACGCTGGGTTTAGTTTATTTTATAATATAACTACATAGTGTTAATTATGTCCGACTTGATTCCATAATTTGATGGTTTGCTGTTGATTATTCGTGGCCTGTATCCCATTTAGTAATAAAAATACTAGATGATCGATGTTTTCATGCATTTGTTGGGGTGTTATATGTCGTTTTTTTTTTTCAACACAAAGATGCACATTTGTTGTTGTTGTAGGTGTTATTCTGCTATTATTATCGTGCCATTATGCATTTTATTTATTTCAGCAAAGAATTTTTGCTGTTGTCTCGTAGTTTTTGTTCTTTATTGACATCTCCTTTCTGTTCTAAAGGAGCTGTAATGAATATTGGTATTGAAATGTATAATTAAATCAAATTACACAAACTAGCATTTGTATATCCACGGGTACGATAGGTGGCTCTTCGAGCTTAGGCCTTAACAGAACCCCGATACAAACGAGCATTTGATTGAATATTATTGAATAAGTGATCTGAGATTGTACAGTAATTAATTAGTCAAATTCATCATACGATAACCTCTTTTTTCTGATTTAAATTACATGATACAAAAACTTAAAAAAGAATAAATGGATGATTCAATTTAAGTTTAGATCATTGCTTACCTCATTATGCAGTTATGCTGCCTTTAAAAAAAAGAACCAGAAAACTTTAATTTATTCCCTCTGGCAGGCACAAACCCAGCGGCAACATAAGCGAAGCCACAGTTGCATTATCCTGGCATTTGTTTGTCATTATCAGTTTCCTCCAACTGTCATTATCATCACATTGGCATCATTATCACAGCTAAAAAATAAATCATCTAATCTACAGCTAGAATCTTGACAACTGAGAGTAATTGTCAACTGCCCGAAGTTTCTTCTTTCTAAATTCTAATTGCCTGTAAATGAAGAGGATTTGCTTCATTAATTTTCTGTCAACAAACAATGAGCTCTTTCAGCTTTATCTATGCATGCATTTTCAAGAGTAGTCGTACCGTACGACATTTATTAATCAATTAATGAGGTAATACTATTAATTTACTTCAAAATTTTATTAACAAAATTTCTCCACTTGTTTTTTTTTTTTTTTTTTTTTTTGACTTTACATCCTCATAACAATATAACAATGATTAATCATTATCTGGTTGGCTATCTATTACATCTGTCAAACGTTCAAACTCACCCACTACTACTTGACAGTTAATGGTAAGCTGTGTAGGTCCGCCAACAAATTAATTTTGCATTTGAACGTGTAGTGGAGTGGTTACTAATGAAAACTTTTTAGTTAATTTTAATTACTAATAACTTTGCTCATACTTGTTATCATTATAATTTCTCTGAGGATAAATCTATGTTATGAAGTTTCTTTATTCCAATAATGAGTGCAACCTCCCAATAATTTCTTAGCTAGAATCCTCATTATCCTTAATTATATTTCTGCTCAACTGTGCGCATCTAAAACATTGTACTATATAAAATTATAAATAATAAATAGAGTCTCGTCAACCTTTTTGTATATTTTGCCTAATTAATTTAGTAATTGGTTTTCCTTCATGCCGAGGGGTCCATATCCAATCACAGGATTCATATCCCATTAGTATGCTAATAAAGAAAATTGCATGTATTGCACATGACTTATATATTATATACAATTAACATGCGCATAGTGCATTTAACGAGAAATGAAAATTCTTCAATTCAAAATGAGGGAAAAAAAAAAAAAAGAAACAACACAACACGTGGGTTAAACCGATGTGTTTACTAAATGGGAATTAGAATGGATTGTTTTAACTTACTAAAGTGCTCTTATTTAATTGTTGATGTTGTTATTTTTTATTGTTATTAATAATTATTGTCAATAATAATAGTAACAACAACAACAATAACAATAACAAAAAAAAAAACAACAAAAATAATATTATTTTAAAACAATTGGCGAGCAGTGGTGGCGGCTGGACAATTGGCTAGCGGCAATGAAGTTCGGATAGTGGCAACAATGACTAACAGGTACTACATACGACCAACAACAATTAGTGGCACAAGGTTGACGATCAGACTCTGCTGCATTTGATGAGATCGTGTGCGACGATGATGCGTGATGAACGGCTCTTCAGCATTCGATGACTGCCATGTGACAATTATGGCTTTTGGTTCTCATCAACGCACCTGTAAGTCGATCTGCCATGCTAGTTTATTTATTTATTTTTTTTTACTTGAGAATAAAGTTAAGTTTATGAATTTTATTATAGGACAAAATTAGTACTCGTCGGAATGTAAAACTAGTTAAGGTAGATCCCACCAATTTAATTCCACTTTCTATTATTAATTTATGATGTAAATATTATTAATCATTTCGATTTCCTAATTCAGAAAGTATACACAACTAAATTAATTTGTCTTCCTCTGTTTATTTGTATGTAAAATTTTATAAGTGCGTTTGTGTGTCTGTTACAAAATCGAAAAACCAACCAATATTAATAATGTGCAGCAGATGGAGCTACATCCAACAATTGACTGTAACAATGAATTAACAAATCACTGAAATGCCACATGATCAGTTTGTAGTGGTCATTAAATAAATAAATAAATAAAGTATGTCGGCAAAAGCCGTATGCATCAACGGCCGGGGCGGGGCTTGGGGCGTTGAGAGGACGCCATGTGGCAATCGAGGAAGAATAGAGAACCCACCTCCACCTGCTTTTGTAATAACCAATTTTAATTATTTGAAAAGAAACCCCTGCGGCCATACACGTCTGATGCCTCGTTCCGGCCGGCCTTCGCCATAGAATTAAGAGCCATGTTTAGGCGAAAGCCAGCCCTTCAATCGCGGGGTTAATTTAATTGATTGTATTTGCAACTTCTTCGTTTATATCTATCTAATCATCTACTTTTTTTATTTTATTTAAGTTGTATGATTTTTTATTTTTTATTGAGTGATTTTTAGCAGTTTTATTTAACTGACTATTAAATTTAAATCCAAAAAAATAAAAAGACAAAAATTGCTTTGAATTTCCCCGCCTCTCTAATTTTTTTCTTTTTTTCCAATAAAAATCGCATAATATTATTATTTCCATGATAAAAATAAGAGGTTAAAATTAATTGGTTCTTACATGCTGTCTTAAATTGGGTGGCCAACTGTACTTTGTGATAATGAAACATTGATTTTTTTTTTTTCCGTGACAGGTAATTTGCAGAAGAGAAATCATCCGATAGCAATTTTCCTAAACGAGGATATAGCTTTTTAAGTAGCATTTAACTTGGAAAAAAAAAAATCATAAAATGCACCAGTACTTCAATGTTCAATCGATTGAAACTTTAAGATATAGCACTGAGGCCTTATTTAGTATTGTGATTAGATAATTATAGTTCTTTTTAAGTGTTTGATAAACACTTTTAAGTTGATTTTATCTCCTATTTGCACGACGGAATATCTTTATTTATTTTTTCTATAGTTTCAATTTTTTTATACATCAATTGTGACTTTTAATCCATCTTATCCTAATACCAAAATAAGATATAAAGTGTTTAGTAAATATCTGATGATGTGGTTTTAAAGTTGAATTGATTTCATTTCATACTTGTATGATAAAAGAAAATATAATATTGTTATTATTTTTGTCAAAATTACTATGTAAAGCATAAATTTATCACAAATACTATTAATTTTTATTTTATAACTATAATTTTTCCACAATTGTTATAAATTTAAAAATTATAGTACCACATCAATACTAAACAAAGCCCGAAATCTCTAATCATCACCGGCCAGCACTCATTAATTGCTGCACTGCGATCGAACTAGCTCGTGTTTCATTGATTATGTGATCTGTAGGATCTATAATTCTACGCATGTTTCATAAATCACGATTATTATCGAATACTAAAAAAAAATTGTAGCTGAGGTGGCAACAAAGAGAAAGGAGAAATTTTCAATGCAGAATTATGCACATAAGATAATGCATATTTTAATCATTCCACTTGTTTTTTCGTGCAATATATTTCCACGGCATGCATGCATACAAAAACCATGAATCCGCAAAGCAAGCAAGGAAGCCAGCCAGTGATAAATGTATTTCGCGCCTAGTACTGGCCGCCTCTACACCCCCATAATTTCTGCTGGTAGATATTGATTGCCATATCTGAAAATAAATTACAAGGCTGAAAATTCTCTCATTTCAATGGTTGGTTTAACAGTTCACCTACACTGACGCCCTGTCCTTGATTATTGAATCAAGAACCTATAAACAAACTCTTTTTAATTTAATGACAACACTGGTTTCAAAAAAAAAATTTATAAACCGTGTTCCAACAACAACTATAACAAAACAATTCTTAAATTAATCCTAATACTATATTTTATATTTCTGATTACCAAACAAGTCGTCTGCACAAGGAATCTAGCTCTTAGCTAGCTACCCAGTTCATTGACTGCGTCTGTGTAACTTGTCTCCGCCTTTTGCTCACAGTTCCTGAGTACGATATATATAAACAGTAGCTAGTTGAGTGGTCTAAATAATTAACGGCAATAGAGATAAGATCAGCCTCTAAATAGATTGCCACCGCTGGTAAATGTCACGCCCGACATCGACAGTACACTTGCAAGCAACATGTATGGCCTGTTTTTGCCTTTTCACATGTACACACAGTATCTTTCTCTTTCCCGCTCAGTTTTAGTATCCAATTAAATGCCAATCAGCAAATAATCTCGTGATTAATATTATGATATGATGATAATAATAAGTGTGTCATTATATCCAAAATAGCAATCAACGACGGTATGAAACGAATTATCTACTTGCAACAACAGGCAAATGTACGAAGCCAAGGGGGGTAAAAAAAAAAATTGGGGGACTCCATTTCCTAGAAAGGGCAAAGAGTTCACTGGAGGTACAAATTATGTACTAATTAGAATATTATGGTCAAAAATGAAAAGGTCAAAGTTACGCGTTAGATGAAATGGAATTGACCAATACCCACACGCTTTTTAGAAGCGTTCGCCAGGGAGTCCAATTAAAAGCAGACAAACAGCCGCTATACCAGGTTGGCACGTGGCCCCCAAAACCTAATGTATCCTCTATGTCACCACGCTCTCCGAACACGCGTGGATATCGAATTTTACGCATTTTGTCTCCCCTTCTTCGTAACATATATACTAATATTAAAAGTATGTACCATAATATTAAAAGTCCACGTCTCCTAAATTCACGATGCTTTTAATTTTAATTTAATAAGTATTAAAACCGACCTACCTAGAACAAAATTTTAAAAAATAATATCTCCCCCATCATACTTGCGTGCGTGTGAGTATATATATACACACACCCCAAGCAGCCAACCGAAATCACAGCTTCATGCTAAAAAATTGAAACATCAAAATCAAAAATCAAAATGGTTGTGGCTTCTGCATCCGCAATAAGAACCAAGAAAACGAGGGCGGTTGGGGTTCCTACGATTGATCTTTCATTGAAAGATAAGGAGTTGCTAATACAGCAGATTGTGAGTGCATGCGAGGAGTACGGATTCTTTAAGGTGACAACCCACGGGGTGCCTAGGGAGATAATATCGAGATTGGAAGACGAAGGGGTTGATTTTTTTGATAAACCAGTCAGGGAGAAACAAAGAGCTGGCCCTGCCTGTCCTTTGGGCTATGGTAGCAGAAACATCGGCTTCAATGGTGACTCTGGTGAACTCGAGTATCTTCTTCTTCATGCAAATCCCACCTCCATTGCTGAAAGATCCAAAACCATCTCAAATGATCCTTTAAAATTCAGGTACTTCTTCTTTCATGTCTTCTTTGTCATGCCCATACAATTTCCTGCTTTCTCTTTTGTTTTCTTCTCTCTTTTTTTTCTTTTTCAGATTGATATCGTCATTAATTTTTCTTGCATTGGACAGATATATATCTGGGAAATATTCATATGAATAAATTAGATTAGCAAGTCTAATCAACGAGATATGTTGTTTTGGTATGTTGTTTCTTAACTGAGATACAGGCTGCCGCGGTTTATGCTCAGTTTGTCGCGTGCTTAATTTGATCGTCGTCTAATGTCTATAAATAGTTTAATGCTCATTACAAAGTACTTGCAACAACTTCATATTATTGGCACTTTGGGGCCAGTATACGAGGGAATATAATTTTGCAGATGAGAAGGTGGATGACTTCTTTTATCCCAAAAACAAAAAAACAAAAAAGAATTATATAAACGTAAATCACATGTAGTTCAAAGTCAAGTTGCTTTTATATTTTGCTAAATTCAATGGTCTACTTTATAATTTTTTATTATTGCTGTCATTGTTCTGATTTCGTGGATTCGGGTTCATGGTATTATCAAAAAAAAAAAAGAAAAGAATGATTTGATTCTCCTCTTTGTTCAAAAACTCTGGCCCTTAAAATTGGTTGGACGCCACTCTTTTCACGGGCTCCATTTGGTTCAATTTGATCGTCAAAGGGACTAGGAGGCTAATTGGCTTTTATTTTTTTTTATTTTATTTATTTATTGAACAACATTTTGAAATTTGAAGCTAAAAAGAGATGCTTGGTTGGTTGGTTATGAATTGAGTGAAGCGCCACACGTGCAATATTCCAATCAAGAGTTAGATTAGTATATATAGATCGCCCCTGGTTTCAACTGAGTTTTAATCTTTAAATTAAAATTAAGAGCTTTGCTTTTAGGTAATGTCAAACAATTTATTTGCCACATAGGATGCTTCTTAATAAGGATTTTTCGACTGAACAAGAATCAGCATGATCAGTCAATCAAATTTAGTTCAATATATCTCTCTCTCACTTTGTTCTCGTGCATTATTGTCATTCAGTATATGCTGCTTGCCCAAAATCTGCATTATAATATTTTTTACCATGTTTAAATAACAGGCTACAGCTACCCAAAAAATGATCACGATCTCTGAATTCCTGAACTGTATAGCATAGTATTGTAATTGAGCTGCATATATATGGTTGTAAATGTGAATTGGAGCACCCTGTAGAGCAGATATCCTCTACTTTGCCTGGCTCTCTGACCCCAGACAGTAAAATACACATCATTGCTTGCTTGAAATAGAGTATGTGTATGACACCTACTAACGTAACAAGCTGTATTTTTTTTGTATCATGGTGATATAGTCATATCAAGAAATCATTAACTCTACTTCAAATCACGAATAAATAGAAAGCCATCAAAAGTGGATGCCTTTTATGCGTCCATAATAGGATCTGGGGTGCAGTAAAGGTCACCTTTTTTTGCCATTTATAGCAAAACATTGCTAGCAGTGGAGACCTGAAAATAGAGGACAGTCCTTATATGGCTCTCTTTTATTATTTTGTGCAGTCGCGCTGCGAATGATTACGTACACGCGGTTCGAGGCTTAACGTGTGAGATTCTTGATCTCGCAGCCGAGGGATTGGGGGTCCGAGACAGGTTCGTATTCAGCAGACTCATCAGGGACGTTCACAGTGATTCAATACTCAGGCTGAATCATTATCCACCTCTCAAGGATTGGGACCCACACAACAGTCGCGTAGGATTTGGCGAGCACTCTGACCCTCAGATCCTGACCCTATTAAGATCTAACAATGTGGGTGGCTTCCAAATCTGCTTGAACGATGGGCTTTGGGTTCCTGTTCCCCCGGACCCCACCGGCTTCTACGTCCTTGTTGGTGATGCCTTACAGGTCAGCAACCATCATCATTCATAATCATCGTTTATTATATTATTTCGTATACCCAGAATAAAAATTAATTAATACATTTCAATTATAAATTTGCAATTAACTTTTCTGATGTTGGGGAATTGAAGGTTTTGACGAACGGGAGATTTAGAAGCGTGAGGCATAGGGCAATTACGAACTCATTGAATTCAAGAATGTCGATGGTGTACTTTGGGGCACCACCACTTGATGCGTGGATCACTTCTTTGCCCGAAACGGTGTCGCTTCAGAGGCCAAGTCTATATAAGCCGTTCACTTGGGGCGAATATAAGAAAGCTGTGTACTCTCTGCGATTAGGGGAGAGCCGTCTTGACCTCTTCAAGATTCGGCCCGGCGACAAAACGGGGTTGTGACGACCTACACATAGCTGTATTAATTATTTTGTGCTTAGGCAAGTCAAGGGGTGGTAATTATATTGTAACTCAATTAGCTGTCCTTTTTTTTTTCTTTTTTGTTTTTTTTTTTGGTCGGAAAAAAAAAACCGAGATTTAGTTGAACGTATCCTGGTATTTATATGTAATTGTCTTCACTTGTTATATATGATTGATGTAAGGAAGATGTTTATAAAAGTTTTTTAGATTTTAATATATATAATCTTTCTGGCCTATGAACTGATGGTCATACCTTTTATTTATTATTTTTATTTTTATTTTTTTTAGGGTATATGGAAAAATTTGTAGACAGATTCGCTTAGTACGTAGTTAATAGTTTAGCTTAGAGCACTGAAAGTAGATAAGCTTTTGAACTTGTTTGTCTGGTTAATATGTAATTTTGGTACATAATCAATGTTCGTCGTGAATCGCGATACATTTTCAAAGAGGAAAAGTGAAACTCAAAGAGGAGGTGGAAACCTACCACCTCAAGGATTGAATAAGACAATTGTGTCAGTTAAGTGCAACATTTATTGATGCACGACCTTTTGAAGTTTTGCAATCGCTGACTTAAGTATGGAGCGAGGTTGACGAAAACCCCTTTTCCAGCTCCATTTCAATGCATCTTTTGCTTATTGTGTGTGTACAGGTAAGACCTCCATCTGTTGTTTCGACCTCAAGTGAAAAAATGGGAGGATGCATGTATTAACATTAATTATTCTAATTACTTGACAATGTGATCCTAATTGCTGTATAACTTTGTATCCACCACTAAATTTGTACTCTACATAAAAAGCATATAGCACCGTGCGAGACATTTTTAGGTGTGAAAAATGCTGACAACCACATAAAAAGAAGTCTATACATGTACATATATAAAGAGAGTGAGTGAGAGAGAGTAAGTCAAACCCCTCTGTTCTTTGAAAAAATAAAATACATATTTAGAACGCCTAATATTTTAAAACTTATCTAAACCCCTAAAATTTTAGTCAAGACGTCATTTTTATTCATCATTTTACTATTTTATCCTTGGTGGCCTTAAAACTTAATATTCATAAAATGTTGAGTTCAACCGTTATGTTGCTATAATGCTATTAGCTAGACTTTTTTCAGATTTAATTAGGTATACCTAGGAAACTTGCATGATACCAAATGTCACAGATCTTACGTTTATCTTCAAATTGGTTTTGTGTCACAATCAGTTGACCCAATTATGTTTACAAATTCAGGTGCAATGAATCAGACGACTCCATTTAAAAATTATGCACATACAAAATACAATGCCTGCTAGCAATTTTTACTTTCTAAAAGCAAAATATACATACACACATTTATGTCTTTGCACAAAAGCAGTGGCGGAGCTAGCAACATATTTTGGGGTGAATTATTAAATTTATTTTTATTTTTTAAAATATTAATATTTTTTAAATATTAATAAAGATAAATTCATAAATTATATATAAATATATATATATATATTCAATAGCTTCGCCACAGCACAAAAACAGTTATACGCATTCCTAATGGAAAACTCAGAGGACGTCTATCAATCATCCAAATATCAATTATCCAAATATTCAGAAATGCATACATATTTAGAGATCCTCAAATGATCAAATCTTTCAAACCACTTGAAGGCAATGTATTTGCACATACACTCACGTCTTTGCACGATAGATTTTATGCAATACAAATGTATCAATTACCAATTTTTATCATGAATAGTCATGATGTGCCTAAGTTGCAATAAAAATGTATCAATTATCAATTTTTATCTTGATCTCTCACCAACAATGATGAATAGTATTCAAAGTCGTGGTAGTTCGATCAACCATAGAGTAGCTGGCTTGTAAAAACGCATTTTCGCTTAAATTACCTATCTAGGTGACAAGTGATGATGACTCGAAAACAAGTTCTATGATATATTAAGATACTTATTTAGGTGGATTTCCCTTAATTGGATTGTTTGATGAGAAGTCCTAATTGTCCTTTTGACCCATTAATTATCCCGATGGTACACCATTACATGCAGAATATTTGCAGTCGTTCACATGAAAATGATACCCACGAGGGGAACCCCACACGTCACAGCATGATTCCTGCTGCTGATTCTAAAAATATCCTGCTTGACGTAATATGTATAATATTATAATAAATTCATGGACGTACCAAGTACCAACCCGTCATTGACAAAAGCTAAATAGAAGAAATAATTGTTTTATGAAAAAAATCTGATTTCTGTCTGTAATCATTTAATTTGAGAAATAGTAAAGTTGAATTATCGTGGGTGAAATTTATGAACTCCAATAAAGACACAGGGTGCAACGCATTAATTTTGCCTAATCATTGTTAATTTAGGGGTTGTTTGCTTTTTCTTTTTTTTTTCTTACTTAATAATTTAATTGACTTAATTTTAATCAATTAAGTCATTAAATGTGCTTATTTTTTAAACTAAATAAAAAAATTATCATTAAATTATTAAGTCAATTTTTTTTAATCTTTTTACTTAGTCTAAAAGGTTTTTAAAATAATATCATTAACAGATATTCTGTCAAATTTCCCGATCTAATTACTTAATTTTCAACCTTACCTAAATGAAATTTAATAATTAGTGTTATTACTCATGTCTACAACTTGTGATAGTTTAGTGGTGGACTATTATTATTTTTATCTTTTTATTTTTTTTCAAATTATCATTATTTATCTTCGTAATTTTTTGAATATTTTTCATATAAAAATATCATTAACTACAATAAAATTGATTGAACATATATTAATTTAGAATATTAAAGAGTTGTATTCAATTTTTTTTTGAAAAAACTATAATAAAAAAGGGGTTGTATTCAATTGAACATGATATATATTATAATAATATATTATCTTATTATGCTTTTTAAGATGTTTATTATTTGTTTAACATTTATAATTTGTAAGGACACAAATGTACAAAATACTAATTTTTAGATTTTTTAAGTTAAAAAAACAACTTTAATATTTATTATTTGGGGGAAAAGTAGAAGAGCAAAGAAAAATGCCATGTGTCGATATGGAGTTTTGTAGGTAAAGTCATCACAAGAATGTTGGCCCACACCAAGTACTCCATGTGCTCTGTGGGGTACTCAGGGTATGCCGATAAAGGGTAAAAAAGTCTAAAAAAATTTAAAAAGGTGTCAATAGATGAAAGAGACATAATCCCAAAAACGATTGGCTGAGTCTCTAACAAAAAATAAGGAATCAATAAAAAAATCTCGTGCTATAAAAGAGGGGACACCAGCCTGTCATGCCAGCAAATAAGCCAAAAAGGTTGATGCTATGATAGTCGGGACTACCAGCTTTCTCTTGCCACACCTGCAAATTCTTAGCAGTTTTAATAGAAGTACACGGGACCACCTCACTACGCTTATTTTTTTAAACATCCAAGCCGCCACACTTGTGAAGAACAAGAATATTTATTACATGACAGCAAAGAATGCCAGTAAAATAACACTAGGTGGTACGGCAGCCGAGGTACACCATATAAAATACTCAGGTTTTATTTTTGTCATAAGAGCCAACACACACCACAAGAGCTGAGCTTTCTTCCACCTCTCTATTATTGAGAGCTTGCAAGCTCTCTCACCTGAGAAAACCTAACTCTAACTTGAGCGTCAGAGTGTGGTCGCCGACCACCCCAGCTCCACCTCTTACCTCTTTCTCGTTGTTTTGTAGGTTTAAGGCAACTTTTAGAAGCTTTCCGCGTCTGGAATCAAACTTCTCAACATATCCACCACCTTTTCACTCTTCCTTCACTCCATAAAAACCAAACACAGTCCGTACACCCCTAAAAAGTAAGGCACCTTGCTTCCCCGATAAAAATAAATTTATTGTTCTTAGTTTGGTTTTGTAGCTTTCACTTACACACCCAAAATCTACTAAAAATATTTATTTTTTGCGATTCAGACAAAAAAGCAAATATATCATTTGAATTTAGACATTCAAACTAAGGTTTTAGTTATCTTATATGATCATGTAAGATACATGATTCTTTCATAGCCGTTGGATGAAAATCCAACGGTTGTGGAAATAATATAATTTTATTATTTTATATTTTCACAATTGTTGGATTTTCATCAAACGGCTGTAGAAGAGTCATGTATCTTACATGATTATGTAAGATAACAATCTTCTCAAACTAATTTAGATTTTTTTTCAGATTTTATATATAAAAAAAAATAAACACCACCTTAAACTTTAAAATACATTTACCCTCAAAATTTAATCAAATAATTTTTAAGCAGTTTCATTTAAATGACTAGCCAAGTTCAAATCCTAGGGCGGCCTCCACTTTTTAAGGTAATAGTATTAATAATAAAAACTAAACGTTAAAGTAAGCGTACATTATACAGATCTATCCATATCTTTCTTTAATTTTAAAAGCAAAAATCTCTCTCTTCCTTCGACAGATAATAAATAATATAAGGTTGTACAACGATCATTGACTCGTATGAAAGGGTAATTGGATTTGGATCGCCAACTTATATTAACTTACAAGATAAGGAATGCATGAGAGAATTTCACGTCTCACTTTATATGTACATAGTATTATTTCTCAAGAGAAAAATAAAAAATCTTTGTTGCATGAAGCAGCAGCTACTTTTGTTTCTTAATTAATTGCATGGCAATAAAGCTTGACAGCCCATACAATTAATTAAACGTTGGAAACGACAGACAAAAACACAGGTTGATGCCGCGTGATGTGTTCTTCATTTAATTTGTAGAACAAATGGCTTCTTTGCTGTTGCTATTTGAAGCGCTAATAATGGGACGCCGGCGCTGCAATCTTTTGGTAACGACTGAGGGCGAGGGAGCCCAGGACACAAAGGCCGCCACCAATAGTAATGTTGGAGATGACCGGAAAGCTCTTCCCCTTTGCAGTGCCTTCTTAGGAGTCGACGACGATGCCCAGATGTGGAGAACTGCAGAAAGTTACATATGGCCTTGATTAGAAACCATGCTGTTGTCACTAGCTAGCACCATCACATCCATCCAAATTTAATTTCTATAATTAACTCGCATACAGATACATGTCGTACTAGTCTGTCAAATGCTTTGATGTATTTATGTTAATAGGATCGAACCTTTGAAATCAAGTATTTCTCATAAAATTTGAAGCTGCATACGAATATTTGCTGATTTTTTGCGTACTTTGTTCACATGTATATATAGATTATGTTATGATTAAGAAGAATGTACTTCTTTCGCCATTTCATTAATTCAAATATGAAATTATGAGTTATTACAGTAACATCCATGCCCAGCTACATCGATCCGGTCTTTGATGCAGAAACACTCATCGCATCTTGTTTGATCTTCAGGATTTGTGACAAATTAAATAATTACATAACGAGTACAGAGACTTGGCGCATGATAATATAATAAATGTAAACAATTTCAACGACGACCTTGGATTACAAACTCAATTTCTCAAGGGGTAATTAGCCAGGCATCCCCATCGACGTAGTAAGTCCCTATAAACGGCTTAGCCTCTTCATCTGTGAGAATTCGAGCCCACGGCACTCTTCCAGTCAAGTTAGCTCCTGGTCCACCGCACTTGTACTCTCCATAAAACACTCTACTGCACGAAAATATGAATATTTTCAAGTAAATTTATATATAGTCGGCATTCAGTTCAATTGTCTCGGTTGGTATCTGTAGAAATTAATTTGGTACAACTTACGTATCGCGTTTTTGGTCGCCCCAATCACTCCAGCCTTGAGGAAGAACAATTTTATCCATGAATGTGAAGGAGAACACAACTCTCGAGTAATCACCCCAAGCTCTACCAAGATAAACGAGCCCGCTTCCCGTCACCACGTTATTTTTGAAAGAAAACCCACTTTCAATCGAGGAACTGGAACGCTTTTGCGCTGTGAGAGAGGCCTTTTTCTTCGCTATGGAATTCAAATAGCAATTCTGTACGTACAATAATGTTAACCAGTCGTCAGTCACTCGAGTAATAAAATATTACTTGAATTTAACCAGTTTCAATCAATCTCACTCTGGACCCTTTCTCATACGGGCCGTCTTATAATTTAGCCCATTAAAGGTCTGTCCGACCAGGTTAGTTGGTTTTTGTTAAACTCACCTGCTGCTATTAACACCCCTCTAAAGTTCTTATGAAACCATTTTTTTTTCTTTCTTTTTGACAATGAAAGCACATAAATAGCCAAAAGGTAAAATTAATTCTTTTTTATTTTCTTTTTAATAGAAAGAAATTCAATTAAACACTTATATAGATTCCATTTTTAACATTTAATTATTTGCTTCTCTGAATATATAATTCATTTTTTTCTATTACTATGTATATGGCTAGTAGAGTTCTTATTGAAACAAAAACTGATTTGAAAGAAAACATAATTGAATTCAACTTAACAAGAATGAATTAGTAGTAATCTACTTTTTATTGAATCAGTTGTCAATAAATTAGTACAGGAGAATAATGTTGGAAATTAAAGACAAGGGGTGCGGTGTTAGGAGCTGCACCCGTAATTTGTGATTAAACTCACCTCATAGAGTGACCTGCCATAGCCGAAAATGAAGTCAACGGATCCTTGGATGAAGCAATTGTTGAAATAGTGAAGGCCCTTGTGATCATAAAGCGTGTCTTGAGCACCGTAGAAGCTGCAGTTGTAAAACGCAGCCTTAGTCCCTGAAATACGAAGTGCAACGGCTTGTTCCCCCATCGATCCAACCTCATGTGGAGCCGTGTTCTGCAATTAATATTACAAAAATATATGTATACACGTATATGTACTGCCACCACCCCCATTTCTTTTTCCTTAAGAAAATGGACACAGCGGACGTACTGCTTACAAAAGGTCAATTAAAGAATATTACAAATAAATATTATATACATGTGTGTGTATGTTTTGTTATAGAAAAGCGTGAGCATATGTGTGTGCGGTCTTGTTTTGATTCGCTCAAGTTTACAGCAGACAGGGTGGTTTTGTTTGGAGCTCTGTAATGGCAACGGAATCTTATATGTCTGGTCTTGTCATGCACATGCAGAAGGGGACCTCTTTGGCCGAGGAAATATTTTTCTAACTTAATTTCAAGCCCGAATGTCACCCAAAACGTTGTAAGTTGCTAGACACCTTTTCACAGAGTTTTCAAATAATTAGCAAGGTTCCGAAATGTGGGTAATTTTACCCAGACAATGTGGGTTAACGACTTGCCTTTTTGTCTCAGCAATATAAACATAATTTAACAAGTTGTAGGTTTACCTCAAACTTCATGTTGATGGCGACAAAATAGTTGGCATCCACAGCTACAGTTGCGCTTTGAAATGTCTTCAATGGCTTGCCATCGCTTCCAGTAACCGATGCAGTATCATTCCCAGTTATGGTTGGAGGGTCACTGGAATTCCCTAAGAATGTAACAAACGGCAACGTTTTTGGGATGCTAACTTTCTCCCTATAAAAATCCGCAATGCATAAAGCTTGATTAGTTAATTATAAGCACTGCTTAATACAATGTGTACATTACGTACAATACATCAGCTAACATATCTATATACCTGTAAACACCTGGTTTGATCTCCAGTATAACTCTCCTGCTGTTGTACGGTGGAATGCTGTTAATTGCTTCCCTGATGGTCTTAAAATCTCCAGTCCCATTCTGACAAACACTTATTCTCACTTTGTTCGTTTCAGCCTTCCACAGTTTGTCATCAAGAACTCTGCCACCAGCTCCAGGAACTTGTTGGCCGATTGACTCTGCTTGCCACAGAGCCTTCTTTTGATGATTTTGGACGTTCCACGAGACCCATTTGTTGAAATCCGTTTCTTTATCTACATTCCTCAATGAGCAACATTTGAGACTAAAATTTGACAAAGAAAGAAGGAAAAGAATGAATTGAAAATAGGATTTTGAAGCCATGAGAACTCCATGTGGTGGAGGTCTCAATATATAATAATATGCCAATCCAAATGTGAAGATTCGAGTATGGGCAGGACCTACGAAAACGGCATTAATTACTAGTGTATTGACTACCATGACCTTATTTTGCCCTCAAACTATCCACAATTCCCAACTTCTTCACTCACATTAATGAATCATGATTCATGAACTGATTTGTCGGACATAAAAACTACGTTTCTTTGAGCTACAGATTAATTATTTTAACGATCCCCTCAACCTTAGATAAAATGTAACAGTGAAAATAAGTCTATCGCCATACCCTCTGCTAAAAAATTAGAAAATAACTTGTGTTCAGACGTTAGAAGAGATAAGGATTAAAATAACATTTTGAGCTTTGCCTATGAGTACATCTTTTAAAATTAAAAACAAAAGTAAACAAGAAAATTACCTAATTCACAAGGGCATTTTAGGTACTCGATTATTTGGCATTCTGAACAGGGACCCTCAGACCGCAACTAAGAATTTGTTCCAAGGGCACTTGGGGTTGTGGGCGCTTGAAACCAATCTTCAAAAATGATGGTGGGGAAGAGAAGATAATGCGGACAGTGCATAGCTGTACTCCAATTTCCAATAGATATAGCATACATTCTAGATCATTAGGCATTTTATGCCTCAATGGAGTGGAATGTACCTCATGATCTAATTTAAATAATGGTGTCCAGAAATCCGCCACACAATCAAAAAATCCAACGTGCGCCCTTAAAGCAGCATTTCATATGCGTGGGGACTGGCTCGGGGCTAAATATATATCTGACCTGCCAGTTTAGTGTTCCTCCATTGCCTCGTTATAAATATCTGATATAAACCAATCCACGTAGTAAGCAATTCTTTGGTTTGTGTTTGGGGGGAGAATTTCGCCTGTTGCAAGGGTCTGCTCTTTCTTAATATAAATAAAATTCGTTTCAAGTTTGTTTGCATTTAATCTTATACATGCTTTGTCCATGCATTAAATTTACAAGTTCTTTTCAAGCATGCTTGCGTTTATTCTTATGCATATTAAGCATTTTATGACTTGGACGAGAGCTTTGGGCATGATATCAATTTTTAGGAAATAACAGTTTGTATCCCGTGTGTTTGGGAAATTAAGTTGCTTTAATTTGATATTTAATACCTAATATTGGAGAAATTCTAGAATACATCTGTTGTATTACAACCAATTAAGGCATGCATGACATGTGTAATTGACTTTAATACAACCACCACTTGAATGATGGTTTACAAAATAAATACACACATGTCATTGCATTATTTGCTTGTTGTATGGCTGACATGGTACAACAGATGTATTCTAAAATTTCTCCTAATATTGATACGACTTCACTTTATTTAGAATGTGTGTTTAGCACAAATCCCCAGCCTAACTTGTTTAACAACTTTTCTTATTACGTACTGGAGTCCTGGGGGGTAATTGATATAGTGTTTACTTACTGGAGTGGGAATGGTGAATGTTGAGTTCTCTCACTTCAGTATTTACTTACTTGTTTAAAAGGGGAGTGGGAATGCCACTCTATAAGTCCCACCCACTTTTAGAGTGTACTTTTGGAGTGTTGAGTGAATTCCCACTCCTATCTCTTCATTTTTTACCCATTTTCTATTAAAATAATATAATTTATATTTGTTAAAATAAAATAAAATACTATTATATTTACTCAAAAATAATAACTTATGTAATATAAGTTAAAATCATTTAAAAATAATATTATTATACTCATAGAGAATTAATAATATTATTATATACTATCTTTATTTGAAAATATAATATTATTATATTTATTTAATTTTAATAATTAATGATAATAAATGGTTTATTCAAAGAAAAATATTAATTTTTTACCATATTATTAATAATAATGTTTCATTTGTTTTGCCCTTATTAATAATTTATAATTTACATAATTATAATTATAATTAATAAAAAAATTATGATTTACATCACTAAGAATATTAATAATTATTATTAAGTTGTATAATTAAAAATAATAATAAAATAAATAGTTTATTTTATAAATATATTTTTTATTAACTTTGTAATTAAAAACTATAATTTTTAAAATAAGAGTAAAATTATAACTTGAAACAATTCACTCCTAATATAAGACAATGTAAACACGTAAATAGGATTTTAATTTTTATTCTGCACTCCCATTTCAATATAAGTAAACAACATACTCTCATTCTCATTCCACACATCTAAACTCAAAATTTTTACTCCTCAGAATTCTCAATTAAATTCAAAAAGTAAATATTAACTACGTGTGTAAAAGTGTTTTTAAAATAATTAACTCAAATACTAGATATCAACTTTTATGTTCAAGGTTGTCGAGTAGAGCGAAGAGAAACCCTATCTACTGGCTACTAGCAGCCTAGGTGGCTTTCAATTAATTTGATTCTAATAATTTGGAGGATTAACCCACTCTGAAAGTCTTGGTCATGGGGATGGTCTAATTCGTACGCGCAGTTAAATACTGAATCTGCAGGCTGGTAAATTCAATAGCGAATTATACATGCAGTCATATTAAAACCCTTATCTCATAGCATGCAAGATGACCATGCAAAAAATCGGCATATTAATTAATAGGTAAAAACATTAATCGAAGCAGCTCAAGCAAGTTGCATTAATCAACACTTGAACGGTGAACGAGTCAGGTCCGTAACCTCTCAATCAGATGATGTACTTCCCCTGCTGCTGAGTGGAGAAAGAACAGTACTCTTACCCGATATAATGCTAACGTAAGCAATGACAACATTAATTCTATATAAATTATTTAGCTTGCAATTATAAAGTCTTCCACTTGTTCATCCGCAGAGCCATCCCACCAAGGAGACAATTAAACAAATAAACAATTGACCATCAATTACTTCTGGAAGACTAGCCACGGCGTTTCACGGGCTATATATAATATTTCTTCTTCTTTTTCGTTTTTTATTTCTTTCTTTTTTTTTTTTTTGTTTTAAAGAAACCAGATGCATTCCCTTATTTAAGCACAAAAAGCAAAAGCCTTCAAAGAGTCAGCCCGATGACTTATGGCGGCTGATGCTGCTTGGATTAAAAATTTTAATATTCTTATATCATGTGTCATCTAATAATAATATATAAATAAATTTAATTTTTTTTATTTTTTTTTAAGTTTACAAATTTAGATGGAAAAAAATCTTAATTATGATTTTTTTTTCTCCTGTACCCTTCCTGCACTAACTGTCAAGTGTTACTGTAATTTTTTGCCGTACTTTTTCCAAGAATTAAAATGATTTTTTCCCCCGATCATTGATTTGATTTTGAAATAAACTCGTATATCTGGATTGACTAACGAATCAAACGCATGCGGGTTCAATTAATGACCGATTGCCCGTTAGACTTTAAAAGTGAACAGAGTTTATAATTTCAAGGGTTGCGGCAGTTAGTGCTTCGGTCGAGGAAATTAACAGTTGAATCTTATTAAACATATGCAGCTGCCGGAGACTATTTCGATGTCAATGCCTTCATCATGTTCATGTTTCTAAGTTCAGAAAATCAATATCTTCTCTTTTCTTTCTCACATAGGCCTGTTTCTTCTGAAGAATATTTTCAATCAAACTACATATGTACTTGCAACTACATGTGCCATCTAATGAATTTATGATAACTGAGAAAAAAAAAAAAAAGTACATGAAAAAGTATGGCTACCGTTTAAGAACAAATCAGAATTCCAATTTCAAAATAATGTAATGAGCAAGTTTTTGTAAATTAATCTTGAAATTAAGTAATACAAGCGATTAAATTAATTAATTGTGTCTCTGGCAAAAGATTCCAGACGTGTACGGATAGGATGAGATTCACAAACACAAATGGAGCTCAAATAGTCTGTATAAACTTCCGAGGGCTAGCATCTTGTAGTGTGATTGAAGATTTCATCCCAACGGTGTCGTTTGGAAGATACTATATCCAATTGTGGCACCCGCTTTATATTACATATTATTTATACGGTTCTATATATGTATCTGTACACTAAGGTTGTCAATTTGCTAAGTGAGCCGTAATACCGCCAGCAAAATTATAATATATCTGATAAAAATTCTAAAATTGTTCGATAACTCGATCCGTCACGTAAGCACATTAAGTCATCTTCGGAAAGCTGAAGCGCTAAACTTTATCATCACAAAGCTGCTGTCGCAAGAACCAGATATTCTCCTCATTCCACAAGCTTTCCAAGGAGTCCCCGCAACCTAACCAATTGTTGTTCTGTATCTGTTGCTGAAATCCTTGCGTATCCGAACCCGGTTTAGACCAGTCCCATGACTCACAAACATAGTCCGACCCGTTTTGTGAATAATTCCAACCAGAATGCAGGTTGTAAGAATCATTCAAGTCCGACTCGGGGGAGACTTGGGCACCCGATATATCGGCCATGAAACTGGGGCCGGCCCTTGAATCGGACACTTGACTCGTGGCCAGGTCTGCATGATTAGTGGTCGTACTGTTATCGGTACACGTGGTGGTGGACGAAGTGGGTTGGCCCGAGGACTTTGAGTAGGATTGAGCCTGGATCCGCTCGAGCAAACGGGGCACCCAAACGAAACGCATGGCATCCCTGAACTGTTTGCTGTTAACGTCACATTTGAGTTGCTTCGCGTGCTTTTGAACCCTCGTCCTCCAGTAATTCTTGATCTCATTGTCCGTCCGTCCGGGCAAGTACTGTGCTATTTTTGACCACCTACAGTGTTTCAAGCCAGCCATCAATGAATTAGAAATTAGTTTTTTTTTTTTTTTAAATTTAAAGACAGCCCCCAAGTGAGGAAATTAATCACAGATTAAGATGCACCTGTTGCCCCATCGAGAATGGAGTTCAAGAATCATCAGCTGCTCTTGAAGAGTGATATTCCCTCGTCGGACATCTGGGCGCAGGTAATTCAACCACCTCAATCTGCAGCTTTTTCCCGTTCTGTTTAATCCTGCACAAGCACACCAAATTCTTAGTACGTGATATTCGAAACTCTCCTACTTGTTATTTGTGCAGAGGATGAGGTAATTAATTAGTACTAATTACCTGCAGAGCTGGCGACAGCGTTCCAGCGACCTTCACCGTGAATGGCAACGTAGTTCATAAGCAAAGAGTCTTCTTCAACAGTCCAGGGACCTTTTCTCACGCCAAGTATCGCTTCTTCACTCTGTTGACGATGATTTCCAGAGCTAAAACCTCCCACGTGTGCGTCCATCGATCTTTAATTTTATTGAATATCGAACACGAGGGTTTTAGAATTTTTAGAGAAACTAAACACAGAGTTCAGAGATGAGATGACTAATTAATTAATATATTTGATAGATAGAACGTTGGGAATCTGGATGAGCTAGCTCGTGGATGAGACGAGATAACGAGGTGGAAGAGATTACACACACACACATATATATATATAATATAGGGAGGCGAGGACCGGGCGGAATTAATTAGAATTTTGACTTGTGGACTGACTGACCATTTAAAAAATGAGAAAAACGAAAGTTTCTTGCGTGATAGAACGCGCCAGACTTATTTTAATTATTAATCACTACTTGTAGCGTACATAATTTAGCGGCAACCTATTTTTTAACGAGAATTTCTGGATTTTTCTGTTTGGTGTTTGACCCGTTGACTCCCCATGAGTTGTATCAAGACCAAATCAATATCTCTGTGGAAATTAAAACAAAAGTTAATTTCCGCAGACGAGTTGGGCTTTTTCTTTTTATAATTTTTGTTCTTTTTGTAACATATTTTAATGAGTCTCGCAATGTTTTAGACCATGTGAAATACGAAGACACAGCGACCATGGTTTCAAATTTTAGATTGTGACGACCGACCACTAACTCTAAAGTCTACAGGCCTCATATGGGCTACGATAAATCTAGTTGAATTTTTTTTTTTACTTAATATTCATATGTTTAAATTATTTATTATTATAAAAAGTTCTTAATCTAGTTGATTTTCTCTAAAATTATTTTTCTTTTTACTAATCTAGTTGTAATATTTTTTAAATTATTTGTTTATTATTTTTCAAAAGTGGGGTGGACTAAATTTAAATTAATGTTTAATCTAACCAAAGTTGGTTGGTGTGAGTGGTTCGACATTCTCACTCCTTAAGAGAGGTAAGGAGTTCAAGCCCCGCTCTCATATGAAGTCACCACTTTTGCCAGCACTTTACTCTTTACTTTACTGACAATCCTGTACGAGCGAGGATTAATCTGGATTGTGACAGACGACGAGCAAAGATCATCCCACAGTTAGAACTCACTCAGGACCACCTTATGGTTTAGATAAAAAAAAATTAATATTTAATCTCGTATCTCCTCATAATTCAAACTCAAGTGACTAATTAAATAAATTTACTTCAAAATTATTCGACCAAGTCTTTGTAGTCAACATATATCTTTATATTAATGATTGATAATTAATATATACCATAATTTTTTTAGAGTAAAATTTAATCTATTCCCTAATTAAATTAAGGGTAAAATTTAATTTATTCCCTAATTAAAATGATAAACTTCAATTTACCCGTATAAAATAGGAAAATTTTAATTTTGACCCCTCAAAATTCTATTATCTCTATTAATTTAAACAGCCAAAGGGACAAATTTGCATTTTTATCCCATTTCCTTATCAGTCAATTAACTCATTTTATAAGTCAAAACTTCATCATATTATATAGGTTAATTTCAGTAATACCCAAATGTTTTAATAAATTTCAATAAGTCCAAATATTTCAATAAGTTTCACTTTGACGAACAAAAATTCCATTTTTATACTTATATTTGAAAAGAAAAATTAACCCTTAATGGCATATTCACATTCTATCACCATTTACCCTTAAGTTTTACCCTTAATAATAACTTTTGTGGTTAATTTACGAAATTTATGGTTAAATCCAACAAATTTCAGGAATAAGTTCAAGTTTTCATAATTTTTTTAAGGAATAATGTCATTTTAACAAAGATTAAACTTCACCTACTATTTAATAAAGAGCTAGAATGTCATGACACTTTTTTTTAACTTTTTTATTTCATAGTTGCTGATTGATCATTAGCTAGCCTCTTAAACGAGAAAGATTTTAGCAAAATTCCTGAAGATTTTTTTTTTAATATAGTCGTGAAAAATCTCAGCCATCATTTACAAAGGAGTTAGGTGAGAGAAGAGACTTTTAAGATTTTTAGAGCACGAGTGGGGATGTCAATCGGGCAACAAATTGGACTGAGACTTGTGTAAACCGCGTTCAAAGTTCAATTGAAAAATCGAAATTGAAGCAAATATTTTGCCGCAATATTCTGCCCTTGAAACGCTCACCAAAAAAAAAAAAAGAATCAGCAATTCAATTTGGAAAAATTATTTATACTGTATACTTAAACCATGAGTGCGGAGGGTTGGTGTCGTTAAAGAATTAAACCTATCCAAATTATGTTCAATTGGAGTCAAAAGTTGACAGTTGCGGGAAAAAGAAAAAAGAAAAGAAAAAACCGGTTTTGTTCACGAAATTGACAGTTGGGGGAAAAAAAAAAGAAAAAACCAATTTTGTTCAGGAAATCAAATAAGAAATTTAAGAGCTTGTTTAGTAAATAATACTACAAAAAATAAGAAAATATATATTTAGTTAAAACGTTTACGAAAATGATTTTTTAAAGATAATCTCAAAATGGAATTGTACATTTGAGAATCTAAGTGCAGATCAAAAGAATGAAACTCCTTTGAGGTAGTTAGGTGAAACTGCATGGCAAGTTATAAAAAAAAAAAATCTTCATTTAATTTCAAATTCGGCCGATATTAATGCAAACATGTCTTGACATAATTAAAACGAACCGAAACATGCGTTTTATCGCCAAACTGTAGTTGAAGTTTTATCTCAAAAATGTTAATTAAGTCCGCTTTATGTTGATTATGTGCCCATGTTGCTTTGAAAAAGCTTCAGCTGCCAGTGACTTTGGATACATCGATCTATCAATTCCTGAAGTGTAACTGTCACGGAGTGGTGGGGTTCAAACGTCTCATCCCATGACACAAATCGACTGCCTCAGCAGGCTAGGTCTAGCCTTATGATGCCTATCTACAGACCGCTGCTCTTTTTTGATTTAAATTCTTATGCATCAACTTAAAAGCGATTCTCATTCTGATAAGTGATAATGTTCCCAGTTCTTCTTCACCTAAAGTTATTTACCTTTTCTCACCGATAGGCATTTAGTTCAATAGGAGAAATCTTATATTTATAATGAGAATTATATTTCATAAAAGTATTATAGAAGTTGGTTTTAGTAATTTTTTAATTATTAATTAATTAATTAGAGATAATTTTTTCCTTATGAAATGTGAGTAGAGTAGACACCTCTTAAATATTTAAGAGAATTTAAAGTATTTGGGTAAGTATTTCAGTGTGTCAAACATATGACAGTAGTCCCAATTATATAGTATGATTATAAATATTAATTGTAATATCTGATATAATGTCAGTAACAATCTCTATATAACAGACTTCAACAAAAAAAAGTTATTTGCCTTTTCTCATAAATATATACAAAAATATACAGGACACTGAAAAATAAGTCTCGTAAAGAATTGTTCTTCAAAATTTGTAATTCTTGACTCCTTAAAGGGAGACTCGATGGATGAAAAGCCAATTATCCCACAAGCGAGCACTGATTCCTAGTTGATTTCTTTCACACTTATCCAACATCTTTCTTTTTTTTTACTTTGAAGAATTATTTTACAAGATAATATTCCATTGTTATTATATATATATATATATATTCCTGTGTGTGTAATGGTCCGATGCATTGCTCCTTCTTAATCGATCGATGAATATGATTTGCTGTAAAGAAGTTCCTTGTAACGAATTTTCCGTACTTGATTCTGGCACGCTGAACAACAAGCTTTTGTTATATGAATTGCACATATTTCACGAATATACAAGTGCATGATAGTAAAGATTAAAGAGTGAATTCGTTCTACTGTGCATGCAAGAATATTATTATGCAACCTCATATAATGGACGACCACTAAAAATTTTCTAAGATGCATAAAAATTTACTGGACAAGTTGGAATCAATCACTGGAATAAATACAAATTAAATTAAAGAAGCCACTCAAGTAAAAGTTCAAAGACTTGAAAGAGTACATTACACGCTCATGAAGTTAATTTGTTCCGATGAATTACCTTAGAAGAGATTAAAGAGAATGAGCCACACTACTCAATAGAGACAGACTATAGAGGTCCTCTGCCCACAAGGTATTAGCATGGATGATACTGTCAAGCTAAAGATAATATTGCACAAAACTTTTATATTATTTTTGTTTCGAATCATTTTGCTTATATTGCGTGGTCATTACATAAACTCTAATTAATTAATGAAGGCATAAATTAGGCTCCATATTCTGTCAAACTACGCGCAGATTGCATCTTTTATCTGCTTTGGACTTTCAATCTCAGTATGTTTAACATGCGATCATTCGAGTTTTTGAGCTCATAGTGTAATCCTAGCTTCTTGGGGATCGTTAATTTGTTGGTGACATGGAGACAACACCAGTAAGATTGTTCTGATATGCTTCATAAAGAATGGAATCTTCCAATTGGTAGATCTTTTGGCCATTGACCATATCTTTGAACGAGATACACACAAAGAATTCCAAGCGCGCATTTGTATATTGCATTCGTTCCTTTTATTTTTCCTGGCAAAAGATTCGAGTCTTGGAGTACTTTTCGAAACTCGCTCCCTGTTACACATTATTTGGGTGTGTTTGGTATGGAGGTGGTGTAATTTTTAAGGTATAATTGTTATAAAAAAAACTTTAATTATAAAATAAAAATTAATAATATATAATAAATATAAATTTTAAATAATAATTTTAATAAAATTATTAAAAATATAATAAATTTTTATTATATAAATAAAAAATCATATGAACATAACTTTTAAAGTACAATAATTAATATTTATCAAACACTTTAATACTGTAACTTTTAAACTACAATTATCCAATCTCAATTTAAAATTTTTCCCACCCAAACTAAGCGAATATGTCGGGACATAGGTTTTCATGCATGCAACTTAGAGGGCTAATACCTATTGGTCACCAACTTGTGGAGCTAATAGCTTTTCTAGCTTTCGCCTCTTTGATCCCATGATCATAGGTACTCGGATTTCGTACACAAAGATTGGTGAAGAAACTATTGCATGCATGTCTTGTATTCTGCAACAAAGTGATGAACCGAACCAATCAGAGCCAGCATTAATTCCACGGCACAGTACTTTCCGTCATTAATTAATTTTTACATGTCGTTCTCCTAATAAAATCAGTAAAGACATCAAAGCTAGCACATGTCCTTTTTTGTTCGCCCAAGTGATTTTGTTATGTACTTTGCTGATGAAAGAGGAATCCGATCAAGGGAATACTAAGAATACTCCATCATTGACCGATCAAGTTATCGTGTCGTTCTCAGTAAATAATACTACTAAGTCCTAACATCAATAATCGTTACCAGGAGCTGTGGCATCGCCGTGGTGATGGTGATACGTGTCTGGTTATTATGCTGTTTAGTGGAATATATATGAACTCGACACGTACGTGCCTAGCTAGTTCTGGTAGTGAGAGGGATCGATACTGTTTGTTCTGAAAAGCCATTTCAATAGGGCCATTAAAATTGGAGAGTAATTCATTGAGATTGGTTCGCGGAGCGGCTGCGGTACATTGCTTTTGGTTATAGTTAATGCCTAACCAATTGGTCAAATGGGTTGAAGAAGAACACAAGATTACCCAAAGAGATAAGATCTCAACAGTCACCAAATCTTTTTGCTTGATCTCCCAAAATTGCACTTTCTTGTGGCAAATTTGGCCGTTTGTTGCTGTCCAACTCAATTGGACATGGAACATGCAACTTTCACAAAAAAATTGGTGATATGATATTTAAATTACCTCTTTAATTTAATTATACATGACTTTTTCTCCCGTCAAAGATGAGAAGATACCTTATTTTGAGAATTAATACATAAATAAAATTATAGTACCACAGTTATATGGTACTACAGTTGGATCCAGCTGTTGAATCCAGTTCTAATAACAATTATTGACTGGATCCAACTGTGATACTGTGTAATTGTGGTATTACAGCTGGATCCCTAATACATATAATACCACTCTGAACTCCCAAGTACATTGATGTATATCAAGGGGCAGAGCTCGGATTAGATCTCTAAGGATAAAGTTTAAACTTTAAGTGTTAGTAGGGGATCGATTTTCGACACTTTTCTCATTTATAGCTGTGGTGTTGTTGCTGGAAATTTTGGAATTTGATAATTTTGCTTGAACATGCAGTGATCTTGACTTGAGAATTTTGATTGATACGTAATTGAGGCTAATGTTGTCAGTAAATAAAATAAAATGAAAAAGCAAATAACAAAACAGAAATCAAAGAGTTGGACCTAAACTTTTGAAAATCGTAAGAATGAAAAAGTAATTAAAAAAATAAAAATCAAACAATCAAGCCACTTTCACTTTATTTCACAAAATATAAAATTATATTTCCATCGTATACCCACAGCTTATATATTAAGGAATCAAATTAGTCTTTTTATATCTAATATTAAGAAAGCCCCTAATTACATTAAATGTAACTTAATATTTGTCCTAATATTAAATATTTCATGTAGAAACTTCAAAATTTTTTCAAAGCCTATAACTACCATGACCCCTCAGGTCTTATAAAGCCCTATACCTAACTGTTTCTTTGTCAATAAATTAATAAAGTGGGCACAATTCATAGCGTAAATTTGGCTTCCCATCCCAATTTGAATTCGTTGGAGCTGTAGGAGGGGAAAAAACAGGGGCTACAATGAAATATTTAAAGATAAAATGTATGAGGTAGAGAACGTGGATGGTGGAATCAAAGAATTTTATATAATTTTTTAAAAATTTAAATCCCAAGTTAAATTAAAGTAGGGATGGCGAATATCTTCAGGGGATAAGGGATCTTAGGGATTTTCTCCATTTGGAAGGGTACGAAAACGATTTTATACTCAATTTCTTATTCGTAAAAGAGACGGTGTGATTTTTTACCCAATTACTTATTCAAAAAAGGGACATAAATGAAGTGGAATCCTTATTCCCTCCCCATTTCCCTATTTTTATTTTTATTTTATTTTTTTAGAATTATTAGTGAATAAATAATATATTTTAAATTATAAAATATTAATTATTTGTATAAATAACAAATATCAAAATATTTATACAAATAATATAAAAATATCAGTTAATATAAAATATTTAATATAATTTAGATTTAACTACAACCAAAAGCATACAATCCCACAAGCCCATAACTCACAAATCAAACTTTAAATCACTCTCTCACAGTCTTGCTCATCTTTTCCAAATTATTTGTGCAGTAGCAAGCACTCAACTCGTCTTCATCTCATCATATCCAAGTAGCATGTGGCGTTGTCAGTGGCTGAGTAGCTTAGCTCATCGCAATGTCAACTAGTAGCCACACATGCAGCTTTGTTGCGCCATAGCCGGTGATCAATAGATATCATTACTCATGGACAACAATCATGTCAATATTGTATAAAAATCACATTACTTGAATTTTTTTTTTTGAAATCATTATTTGAATATTATATATACCAAAAGTTTGAAAGAGTATAATGAAATAAGGTTCATTCATGATTATTCTTATTTTATTTTATATGTTTTTAAGTGAATATAATTAAATTAAATTCAAAAATTAATAAGATATCAATTATTCGGAGATCGAGAACACTCGAAAATCTCCAATTATTATTCAGGGAAAGAACGAAATTCCCTTAAATAATTCTAATAGAGACAGAATCATATATAAAATATTAAAAATGGGTAAGGAGATGTTGATTTCCTCCCCTCCCCTCCCATTGCCGTCGCTAAATTAAAGTGTAAACCAAGTTGCAATCCCATTATAATCAATCGGCTTATCAAAAGTCACGTGAAGAATTGGATCCGGCTCTGCAGCCCATTGTTTTAGATGACGAAACTCAGATGATGTCAGCTTAGTTGACGAGGTCAACGGAATCGGGCCACAATGGACTCAAAGAGTATAAAAATTAAAAGCTAATGTTGTTTGAATGGGTTTTAAATACTTGTTGTATTAATGGAATAAGAGCATGTGTGAAAGCTCGCATCTGGAGGGAATAAAGGAATTTGTGCGTGTACTAAACCAGTAACTTTGATTCGATGGCACTTCTTTTGGGATGCCCCCACCATCCGAATATGAATACCATATCCACACCCCAGTTCACTAACTTTGATTTCATGTTGACTGTGTCACTGGATTAATTTAAGGGATACTTCAATTTTTGTTATTAAAAGGGATAAATTAGTACAAAATTTCAATCCAAAATTAAATTAAAAAATATGAGATCGAATAAAACAGAGAAGAGTATATAATAAAATGGGTCCGCTTATGTTACCACCGTTGCACCTTACAGCACCTTTTGTCTTTTCTGACTCAATTGCTGTAAAATTTCGTTGCGCCCCCTGTACTTGATATTATTTACTACTTATTTATAAATATTATAAAACTTTCTACTTACTTATAATATAAAAATTTAATTTATGTCCTTACACTGTTATTTATTTACTATTATTTTAGAAGTATCAAAAGAGTTTCCATTTACAACCACAATAAATTAATTATCATAACTTAATATATAAACCTTAGAGTATCAAATTTGCCCCTCATAATTTTTAAATTCTCAAAATACCCTCCATATAATTAACTAAAAAATTATTATTATTAAAAAAATAAAAAAATATTATAATTAATTAATATATTCACAATAATTAATAGTAATTTTTTAGTTTAGTTGTTAATAACAATTAACAATAATATTAATAATAATGAATTTTTTTAATAATAATCACAATAATTAAAATATAAAATGATAATTATGATAAAAAAATTAAGGATTTTATTGTAATTTAACTCATTCTAATTTTGATTAAGAAAGATAAACACATCAACGAAAGATTCTTTGACATAAATTAAAAATTAAGGATTTTAAAAATTAAGGATTTTATTGTAATTTTAACTCAAAAATTATTATTATTATTAAAAAAATAAAAAGTATTATAATTAATTAATATATTCACAATAATTAATAGTAATTTTTTAGTTTAGTTGTTAATAACAATTAACAATAATATTAATAATAATGAATTTTTTAATAATAATCACAATAATTAAAATATAAAATGATAATTATGATTAAAAAAATTAAGGATTTTATTGTAATTTATTGTAATTTAACTCATTCTAATTTTGATTCTAAGACAAGATAAACACATCAATGACAATACGATTCTTTGACATAAATTAAAAATTAAGGATTTTAAAAATTAAGGATTTTATTGTAATTTAACTCAAAAATTATTATTATTATTATTAAAAAAATAAAAAGTATTATAATTAATTAATATATTCACAATAATTAATAGTAATTTTTTAGTTTAATTGTTAATAACAATTAACAATAATATTAATAATAATGAATTTTTTTAATAATAATCACAATAATTAAAATATAAAATGATAATTATGATAAAAAAAATTAAGGATTTTATTGTAATTTATTGTAATTTAACTCATTCTAATTTTGATTCTAAGATAAGATAAATACATAAATGACAATAAGATTCTTAAATTAAAAATTAAAGATTTTAAAAAATAAGGATTTTATTGTAATTTAACTCAAAAATTATTATTATTATTATTAAAAAAATAAAAAGTATTATAATTAATTAATATATTCACAATTAATAATAGTAATTTTTTAGTTTAATTGTTAATAAAAATTAATAATAATATTAATAATAATGAATTTTTTTAATAATAATCACAATAATTAAAATATAAAATGATAATTATGATAAAAAAAATTAAGGATTTTATTGTAATTTATTGTAATTTAACTCATTCTAATTTTGATTCTAAGACAAGATAAACACATCAATGATACTTTCTTTGACATAAATTAAAAATTAAGGATTTTAAAAATTAAGGATTTTATTGTAATTTATTATAATTTATTGTAATTTGTTGTGGTAAAATTCTTTTGATACTTCTAAAATAATAGTAAATAAATAACAATATAAGGACATAAATTAAATTTTTATATTATAAGTAAGTATAAAATTTTATAATATTTGTAAATAAGTAGTAAATAATATCGAGTACAGGGGGCGCAACGAAATTTTACAGCAACTGAGTCAGAAAAGACAAAAGATGTTGTAAGGTACAACGGTGGTAACATAGGCGGACCCTAATAAAAGAGGAAAAGAAACGATACATGTCAAATTAATTTTACTATTTACATATTATGCTACGCGATAGGACATATGAAAGTGATTTTGTGTGGTATTATTACTACGACGCGTAATTTCTCAACTTAAAATATTAATTTTAGGTACCCGAACCTAATTTGATTAGGTGAAAAATAAAAACCAATTCCACTCTTTGTTTTTAATATGTGTCCAGAACTAACCAAGACCAATTTGATCTACTCTGTATCATTAAAAAAAAAATCTAAACCTAATAAATCTTAAATGTAATAACCCCTTCAAAATACTCTTACTTTTTACATTTGTTGATACCCGTTGGATGGAAGATAAATCAACGGATTAGATTTGTCAAAACAGTTTTAAGTTTTCACTCTTTGTGCACTGACCCCATTCTATCACTCTCCCTCCAATTTTTTCATGCTCTCAATCTCTCCGCCCTCATGTTTATATATATATATATATATCTCTCTCTCTCTCTTCTTTTCACAGACTTCAATCAATTAAAATGGATCGCATAATAAAAGAAACAAATCAAAACAAGAATGAAGAAAAATAAATAGCACCAATTTAATTATGGCATGTCTATAACTAATCGAAGTCTAAACAGAACTTACAACAATCCTTTTCATGGTTCTATAGACGTCAATTTAGCTCGTTTCTTCTTCAGTCTATAATATAGCCTCAAATAAGAAAAAAAATAAATATTTTTTTGGAATAAAGTTTTTTTTGCAGTGACAGATCACAGATAGAGATCTACTACTAATATTATTTTTGAGCCTTGAAAATTACATTAAAGATCTTGAAATAAATTTTCATTGAAATTGTTAAAAGCATGGAAGATTTATGAAAAGAGAAGTAAAAGTTGAAATTGTTAAAGGCATGAAAGTTATAACTGGATTTTATTATATATATAACTGGATTGTATAAAAAGTTAATTAGGCTTTTATATAGCAGGAAATAAATTAGTTGCTAAGGGTAATCTTAAGAATAAAATTTAAACGATTTATTCAAATTAAGAGTTAAGTACAAAATTTAAACGATATATTTATACTTTAGAGCATTTTCAAAAGGCTCTATAAATTTTAATTTTTAAATATTTGTTTGCTTACTTATATGGTAAATAAAAGAGTGAAAAAATATATTATTCTGCAAAAAACTTTTCAAATAGAAATGATTTAATATTATTTTAATTAAAGAACTATTTTTTTAAATGAAAAGTCAACAGTAATTAAAGCACACCTTCTCTCTTTCTCCAACAAAAAATAATAAAATAGAAATTGAAGAGGGAGAAAGCAACTCTCCAAATTTGAAGATGGATGATCACTTCTTATTTGAAGAATCTTAATTGGAGAGTCTTTTGGATCCTTAAATGCTGATGTGGCATTTCAAATAAGTAATAAAATCTTATTTGAAGAGTTTTTTGGTGATGCTCTTGGCTTCAATGTTTGAGTGAAAAAGCATATATGTCAATCATGAAAATTACTTAAATTAAGTCTTATTTGCAGTAATTCTGAAAAATAAAAAAATGGTCTGTTTAGCATTAGGTACTAAAAATTGAAAATAAGTAGATGCTAAATGCAACTTATGGAATATCACATTTGTTGTGGATAATCCGAACAACAAATCAGGCATGAGTAGGATTTTTGACAACCTCAAAATTTCTCATAAAACCTCGTTTTCATTAAAATAATTTGAATAACTAAAGATAAATTAATTCATTTCGATTTTAATAGAATTTCAATCAAATACTTAGATCAATTATTATTTAAGAAAATTTTTACATCTTTAACTCTTTTAACTAAAAAACTAAACTCTTTTAACTAAAAAACTGACTTGGGGTGTAGGTATCATTTTTTCTTAAATTAAATTGAAAAAATATTTTTAAAAAGAAATTTATAAGAGTTTAGATTTAGAAGGATAGAAATTATACAATAAAAAGAAAATTATTGAAGATTTTAGGGTTTGTATATATTTTATAAATAAATAATTAAAAGAAACACATTTTTAAGTTTGAAATTTTTTGGGACGATGGTTAGTTTTAATATATTAGTTTGTATTTTTATTAATTAAGCTGGGGTATTTTAGGAAATAAAATTTAAAAGAGGTGTTATTAGGATTTTAGTGGGGTGTTAAAAGATGCAGTCACAAACCATTTCTCTCGGATCTTTATGTGCGGAATGATATAATTGGCCCAACGGAGGCCCAATTTCTTTTAGTTCACCTTTTTTTGAGGAAGCCAGTCCCAACTGCTAAAAGATAATGGCGGTTTTCAGTTTTAGGATCACAGAGCCGACAAAAGTTTATTTCTATAAAAAAAATAAGAAGTTAAATTTTATCTATATACTACAATTAAAAAATACATAATAAAGCCAACAAAGTGTTGGCTCCACCTTAAATTGAGTCCCCTAAGTGGGCAGACCTGTTCTTTCTCTCCAGTTCGAGTCGCAGGGAAGTCGCCTTTGTTGGTAGAACCTGTGCCTCCCGATTTGAGCGGGGACTTCTAGTCTGGGTTGTGGTACGGGTTTAACGGGGACCTCTAGTTTGGGTTGTGGTACGGGTTTAAAGGTGCCTCGCACAATTGGTGCCCTCCCAAGGATACCTCGTGGTTAACTTCTAATCTAGGTTGTGGTACAGGTTTAAAGGTGCCTCGCACAATTGGGGCCCTCCTCAGGATATCTCGTGGTTAAGACAAAAAAAAAAACATAACAAAAGGTCTTTAAAAGTTTAGTAGAGTTAAGATCAAGAGAGGATTATATTCCTTCTATTTATTGCAATTTTTTTCATTAATAAAAGATAATGGCTGTACTTTTAGCTGATAAATGTCTTTTGGAGCGACTAGATATTATTTCAAAATCCACTTTACTATCGAGAGAAATGGAAAAAAGGAGGATATTTAAATCCGCCAAATTACTTGCCAAACCCACTTTATTATTAAAAATTTTATTAGTTAATTACCCTAGTCTAAATTACCATTATAGACTAACAATAGTTATATAAAATTATGTCTTTTTTTATTAAATTATACACTTCTTTTAATATTAATATTTAAAAGGGTGAGAATACATAAACCTAAGAAATTGCTCTCCAAACCCACTTTCTTATTAAAAATTTTATTACTTAATTACCCATAGCCAAAATTACTATTTTAGACAAATAATAATTATATAAAATTATTTTACTTTGCTGTCTCTTTCAACCCACCGCAAAATTCAAAGCATGCTTAGGTTCTTCTTTTGTAGAGAGTGAGCAAGCGTAGCAAAGTTTTTAAGTTCATTCCTGGCTCCAAAGTTTGAGTTCCAACTTTTGTTTTTTTGTTCTAGTAATTTGGGGTATACAGTTTCTATGCTGAATATTATTAAATTTCTGCCTTCTTTTTTTATTCAAATCTCTTTAGAGTTCAATTAATTTAAAAAAGGAAAAAAAGAAAATGTCTTTGTAATTTAATACGTTTCAATTCTCTCATTGTGAATGATGCAATATTTTCATCAAAATTTTGAAGCATCTTAAAATTTTGAAATTTTGAGAACAAAATGATAGCAAATTAATTTAATTATGTTGAGTTATGTCTCACATTAGTTAGTAAATGAGAAATATTTGGATTTATAAGAAGAATAAGTCATTTCACCCGATAGATTAATATTTTGCATTAAATACCTAAAAATCCTAGGCCAAGCCCCGCAGCAATTGATATCAGAGCTAGATCCTAATAGTCAAAATGTAGTGGTGTAACAACTCAAGTGTGTTAGACGAAAGAATCAGGATCCGATGGTGATATTGTTCGAAAGAAAATTGTTAAGTTGTGTCTCATATTGGGTAGTAAAGTAGAGATATTTAGTTTTATAAGGAAAATAGGTCACTGCATCTACTAGGTTAGTCTTTTGCGTTGGATATAAAAAAATCATAAGTCAAACCCCCCAATAATTTCACGGTGTATTCTAAACTTTTTAATTAAAAAAAGGCACTTCTCAGCTATAAACTATAGCCAATTGCATTGCATCAGGGCATGTAAGAAGAAGCATAGGCTGCGATTACACATTGTCAATGTTTTGGCTCTATCAACCCAAAAAAAAAAAAAAAGAGAAAAAATCTTACTGTTCCATTTCTTTTTTCCGTGGATAATGTTATGTAGGGAATTTAGTTTAACAGGGGATATATTGGGCATGTAGGTAAATTTATAGAATAAATTTTAAAATTTTTAAGTCTAATGGGTTTAATAAGTAAATGGGTGCATATGGTATCTTAGTGGGTCCGAATAGGCTGACCTTATAAAAAACAAAAAAAATCGGGGAAAAAAATAAAAATAGGCATAAAATGCCGAAAACACCACATTGGTAGCGCAAGTGGTGGTAGACTGGTAACATACATACGTCAATCTTTCACGCAAAAGAATCCAACCAACTACGTGTACGGAGCAGTGGATGCCCAGAGAATCAGGATCAGGATCAGGATCAGGATCAGGCTCAGGCAGAGCGCGAAGTTCTTCGAATGGACAGGACCAGGACCACCACTTACACGCTATCAGAAAATTGTTTTGCTCTCGCTAGTTAAGTTTTTATCATCATCCCATCACCTGCAGCCTTCAATGAATCTTTAATTTGCATGATGAAGTATTCATTGTTCATTGATGTGTCATGTATGTGTGCGTGTACGTTTATTGAAACCCATATGCAGCAACATAGACAGTACCCTCAGCTCAAACTTAACTCTTGCTTGATGTGAAATTTATTCATCATTATGATGTCAAATTTATTCATCATTATGATGTCATGATTAACTCTATGCTTTCATTTGTCCTAACCTGACCTAATTGTTCAGTGATTCGTTACATAATTAACCACTAGGATTGCGTCTTATTGATTTTTTTATTGACCACCAACAGTCGAATTTTATCCTCTGGAAACGCGTAGTTGCTAGAGGAATCTTCTCTCTGAAACTCCTTCCTGAAGCAAAAAAGTCAGAACATGCTGATGACTTTGGGATTGTTGTATCTTGCAAATGGACCCCATGATTTCTAGTGGGAAAGTATTAAGGGAGGACTTCACCGTCAGTGACGTGGCCGAGGTGCGTGAGAATCTTAACCACAAAGTTGATGCAGTGGAGCCATTAGAATCCAATCACATGAACTCCCGCGTGCTGACCCCACGTCAACATTTTTGGAATTCTAATTGGGTACAGCTACCGTGCAACTGTTGCACGGTACCCTTATTTTAACACTACACCGGTACACCCCCAACAGTTCTGCAGATGTTGCCCTCCTGTTAATTTGAGGGGCAACCTCATCATGTATTGAAATTTTAAAAAATTAAATGTTTTAAAATTTTATCATATAAATTCAGATTTTTTTTTTCAAATTTGAATGTAGTTTAAACAATTAAACAATTAAAAAATAGGCAGATTGTCTCAACTTAACAATTTAACTTAAAACTAAATATCAATATCTAACTCTCTATTTTCTTTAATCTAAAGAGTAAAATAAGTGACGACTTGATATTAAATTCAATTAATAAATTAATTTGAAAAATAAAACTAGCATGACATTACTAAGACAAAATGTTAAATAAATAATTATAAAAACTACATATTTTATCATTTTTTCTTATACTTGGTTGCCATTTTAAAATATGTGCAGACTGAATTTTAAATAAAAAAAATAACTAAAGTACAATTTAATTCCAAAGTAATTAGTTACTCAAAAATAATAAAACTTAAACTTTATCCATAAATCTAAACTAAATTGGTAGATTTGATTTGTTATTCTAATTTATTCAATTGCCAATGCGTCACAATTGCCATCCAAATATTTAATTTAAGTTAATGCATTTTTTTCTTGGTAGTGAATAGTGATGTGAAAATTAATTGAGATAATTGGTTGATCAATATTATCTTTATTTGAAAGGGGTTGCTGACATTGACACATTGTTGACTAATTATTTAAATGGAGAAAAAAGGGGCAGAATATCCGAATATGGAAGAGAGGAAAAGAGAAGATTAAAATGAAATTATCATAACATTTATAAATAAAAAAATATGGGTCAAAAAATAGAAGCCAAAACAGTGGTACCACAATTTTGTCTTTATTATTATTATTATTTTGAAATAGGGTCCGTATGTGTGTGTATATATACATATGTACATATATAGTTTTATGGTCTGGAATTTAGAGCACGGAAAAAGTCCGAGAAAGCTTTAAAAGCACAGGATTTTAAAGACTTAAAATTTAAAGCGTTAAAATAATATAATTTATGTGTTTTTGTAGACATTTCTACATTTTAAAATTCTGAATTGAAATAATTCTCAATCTGTGTATATGTATATATATAAATATAAAATATTCTTGCGTAAGTTATGGGCACTTGGGCAGGGGTTTTACTCTCAAGTCAACGTCGTGTGCCACAGGGGGGCTGGAAAATCGACTGTCGCAGGATATATGAATTCATTTTTATCAAGCAATAACAATTGCATGGCTGAAACAGTAAAATATCATTGCAGCAAATATAGTAATAAACAAAAATTATTAACAAGTTGTAGAAATAACTTGAGGCTCGTGCTATATAATTATCTTAGAAAAGATTTGTCGCCTACTGTGGGAATGCTTTAGGTTTGAACGATAACTATTTTTTAGGATAAAACATGAACGAAATAATTTTCAACATATCTCTAATGTCCAATTTGGAATTAAGATGATGTAGCTTTTAAGTTATAATTGTTGTGAAAAAAAGCGGCAACTATTAAATAAAAGTTAATAATATGTAGTAAATGTAAATTTTAAATAATAATTATGATAAAATTATTAAAGTTATAATAAATTTTTATTATACAAGTAAAAAATTATATCAACATAATTTATAAGTTACAGCAGTTAGTGTTTACCAAATACTTTAATTTTTAAGCTACTGTCGGCCAATCTCAATACCAAACACACCCTAAATTATTTCTCAACAAACTTCCAGCGTAGTTAAATTTTTTGACACGAAGCGAGTGGGATCCCCTTATCCCTTCCCTGCCCTTGTGAGGCAACTGAGTTTCACCCATCTACGGAACCCCACAGAGACAACCATACGAAGATAACCAGAACTCACCCTTCTTCACGCTATGAGTGAGTTCTTTTTACTGTTTGGTGGTACAATCCTCCCTTTTCTAGAATGAGGGTTCTACCCCACTAGAATCGTCAAAGAGAAGGAGGAAAACTCTAGGCACTTTATTTGTCCATCAATGGCTATTTGGCAATTAATAATAATTGGAGGGTGATATATTGGTAAATATAACAATCATAGATGCTTACACGGTGAAGGAAACCACTTTCACAACATGATTGCAGTGTTTCAAACTTTTTTAAAGCATGTTAATTATGCAATTTCTATGTTTAATTATGCTAGATTACAATGGGACGCTTCTTCTTATTAATTGTTCTTCAACTTTTTTTTTGGCGTTAGTTTTACGGCAGTACTTTATTGTTTTATTTGCACCAAAATTGATTACAAATAATAATAATAATAATAATAATTTTTTAGTGAGAATATCTTCATTTTAATATGTGTGTGTATGAATATACATATTGGCATATATATAAAATGGGATTTCGTAGGAAATGAAATATTAAAGAATCTCTCTGTATCTTTTGTGATTTCATGCAAGGATTTATCTTGGATGTACATAAATACAAGGATTTCGAGGATTCCGTTGACTATGGCTCAGATTTTTGGCTATTGGCTAGATAAACCAAAATGTTGTCGTTGCTTGTCTTTTCATTGCTTGTTTGTTTATTTCTGGTCGTAAATTTTTAATAATCGGCTAAATTGGTGGCATTAAATGACACACACACATACATGCGTCACCTAGTAACGAGCCAACATCAGTCATAGTATCATATAGAAGAGTCAAAAGATACTGTTACCAAATACAAGTCGCTGGAATAAAAAAGAAAAAAAAATGATATCGATTGGTTAATAATTAATCGGAGATCAAAATACACGTGAGCTACACAAACTCACACCCAGTTACAGCCCTCGAAGATCCTGAGAACTGCATGCTATGAAGCCCCTTCTAGTCCCTTCCATTGCAACTATTCGGTAGGCCCATCTCAGGAACGTTCTAGGTGTTATCAAATCCACCGTTGGATCGTCACATGGGGGCACGTGTAGGGCACACATCTAACATCTCAGGAAAAATAAATGGTAAAATCTTTAATTTCTCAGCAATTTCGCCCCCCATTTCCGCTCCATGAAATGCCTATTTAAACTGCCTCGCACCGGCACTCGTATTACCAGTGCAACAGCAACCCAAAACAGCAGAAGGTTCTTCCGTCTAAAAGCGCTCTCATTCTTTCTCTTTCTCTCTGTGATCTCTCTTTCTCTCTACAAGTTCTTCTAATCTCTAAATATGGACCCTCCTGAACTGGTTCAAACAGCCGTGCAACGAACCGGACTCAGCGCAAAACCCGCGAGCTTACCGGGGAGAGCTTACGTTACATTCTTAGCTGGTAACGGAGACTACGTAAAAGGCGTTGTTGGATTGGCTAAAGGCTTAAGAAAGGTGAAAACTGCGTACCCATTAGTGGTAGCCGTTTTGCCTGACGTGCCTGAGGAACACCGCGAGATCTTGGAGTCCCAGGGCTGTATTGTCCGGAAAATCGAACCCGTTCACCCGCCCGATAACCAAACCCAATATGCCATGGCCTATTACGTCATCAACTACTCCAAGCTCCGTATATGGGAGGTAAGAACCTTTTTTTGGTGTAGCTACAACGTACATACTGATCTGGCGTCGGAGAATTGTACTTGGATTAGATTCGAATGTTTCGAGAAGAGTTTTTTTTTTTTTTAATTTATTTTGTCGAATATGCCCCTGTTTGTGTTTAGCGCGCTGTAAATTAATTTGTACTTATTTATGACTGATTGGCTTGTGGTTGGTGGTGCATGCCATGCAGTTCGTGGAGTACAGTAAGATGATATACTTGGACGGAGACATTCAAGTTTTCGAGAACATTGATCACTTATTTGATCTGCCGGACGGGCATCTCTACGCGGTGATGGACTGTTTCTGTGAGAAAACATGGAGCAAGACTCCGCAGTATAAGATAGGGTACTGCCAGCAGTGTCCGGATAGAGTGAGGTGGCCAGCTGAAATGGGGGAACCTCCAGCACTCTACTTCAACGCCGGTATGTTCGTGTTTGAGCCCACCATCTCTACCTATCATGATCTTCTGGAAACTGTCAAAGTTACCCCTCCTACCACTTTCGCGGAGCAGGACTTTCTGAACATGTATTTCAAGCACATTTACAAGCCTATTCCTCTTGTTTATAATTTTGTTCTGGCCATGTTATGGCGTCACCCTGAGAATGTTGAGCTTGACAAAGTCAAAGTTGTTCACTACTGCGCAACGGTATATGTGTACTACTCACTTTAAATTAAATTTAATCTATTAATTTTGATGCCCTATATTAGTAATGGTCTTGGCGTCTTGGGTGCTAATTCATTGTATATATGAAATATATGAACAGGGATCTAAGCCATGGAGGTTCACAGGAGAGGAAGAGAATATGCAAAGAGAGGGCGTCAAGATGCTGGTGAAGAAATGGTGGGACATTTACAATGACGAGTCGTTGGATTACAAGAAACCTTCTGCTGATGGTGATGCTGGGTCTGTGAACTTGCAGCCATTCATTGATGCTCTCTCTGATGCAGCTGCTGTTCAGTTTGTGACCGCCCCATCCGCTGCTTAAGAACCTTGTGCCCTGCTGCGGTAATCGGCAACGGAATTAAGGGGAAGCCCTGAATTCTATAGTTTGGGATGCTGTTAATATGTGCTTTAAAGTTGTGATACGGCAATTGTAATCTTTCTTAGCAATGGTAATTAATGCAGTGCATGCTTCTGAATCATCACTGTTTAAAAGGTTTATTTCTCCTCGATTTGTCCGTAAACAAAACATTTGCTTATACGTTTCCTTCAATTATCGACGGTCTCTAAATTTAGTACCGTGGCTTTGTAGCTTCAAAATCACTTGACCATAAAATCAAAATTTGTTCGACAAAAAATGACCATAACTCGTTATACGTAGGATATGTTTATAAGTTCATCCGAGCTGATAATTGTTTATGAATTTATTTGACCTGGAAGTTAATTAACATTTTTCGGCTATTCATGAAACGGAGGGGTGGTTTTAGATTCAATGATATTTAAAATCAAGGTACAACATAAATTCATCAATATGATATAAGCAGGGTAAGTTTTAATCAACTTCCAGGTCAATATGACATAAATTCATCATTTAGTGTTAATGGTGCTATCTCGAAATCTCATTGTTCGTTATTTTTTTCTGTTCAGTTCTTCAATTTACTCATCAATTTCATGCTTCTGTAACTTTAAAGTTGCCTTCGTGATCAATTTTTGTGGTGTTAACATGCATTTGTGCTAAAATAATTTTCACATGTATTTCATGCCTGCCACATATTTGATAAAAACTCCTCACACACCAAAAAAAAAAAAAAAAAAAAGAGAGAGTCATAATTTTAATACTTATTTTGATTCAGGTCATATGAGGCGTTGCAAGATGAGATTGTTGATGGAGAGTAGCATTAATGAGGAGATAGTTTTGAATGAAGCGATTGGCACCTCGAATACTACCGATATATTTTCAAAGATAGTGAATCTAAAGAGAATATCAGACATGTTTGTCAAATACAGCTGACGTATTCTTAGTTGCTGTTGGTCGTTGGCTTTCGGTGGGGATGTTATGTACATGCCATGTTTGTCGTTCTTATTGTATAGAATACGTATAATAAAGGGAAAATGTAATACAAAATTTTAATCTAGTAATCAAGCTATCTTACATGTTTATTGGCATTTGAAGTTCATTCTGTATAAAATTTGTTCTGTTTCTTAAGTAACTTTCAATTGATATCGGGATGATGATGATGGAGTGTGTTTCAGTCATGCACGATGAGATTGACAGCAAACAAGTGGAAAGAAAAAAGTGGGATGTTTTAGAATTAAGACTTTATTTCAATATGATGCATTTTTAGAAATGTGGATAAAATTAAAAATTGACCAAATCTTAGCCACTAATAGGCAAAATAGATAGGTGTAATAAGATTTTTAAAAGTTTGAGTAAGAAATTAGGCCAGCATTAGATCTCAATCCCCTTCGTAAAACCTAAAAGAGAAGTTTAAAGATAGAATGAAAGAGTTATACAACAAATAAATAATGTTATAGTGTGTATATTTTAAAAAATATTTGTTAGATAAAATTTAACTATATAGATCATATATGTATTTGTTAATTGTATTACTTTTGATGTATTTTAAAATTTCTCCTTCAAAAGTAGATAATAGTCAGTCTAAAGATAATATTTAAAAAATATTTTCCATAATACTCTAAATGCGTCACGTCTTGAAGGACCAAATTAGGATAAGGTCTCCACAAAACTTATGACACATCAAATTGGGAAGATTCCACTTGGACCATCTCAATAATTATAAAAAATACAACTCTGAGTAGTTAAAAAAATGTGAAGAGAGGACACTGTTGAATATGAGTAGTATCCCAAATCCCTCCCAAAAACGAACAAGTTGTCTCCTTATAGCTATTTTCACAAGTTCTCATAATATTTCTAGTCTAATTCAAAATGGGATTAAAACAGATAACAATCATCATTAATATAAATATATCAAGTTTTCTTTATATCTTTTTATTATTTTCATTGGTTTAGTTGAATAGAGATAATGAAGATGATGATGATAATAATAATAATAGAGCAGCATATATACGAGTTTATTTCAAGAAAGTTTTCGATTTAACCGGTACTTTCATCTTCTAACTTGTTTATCTAGTAAATTTATTTCATTCTATTTTTAATCTAAAGCGTTTATTTTTATCAAAGGGCTAGATTTGATGGAGTATTCATACTGGTTTTTTTTTATCCTAGTATCAGAGGAGGACCATGTAAAGCAACTTGTTTGAGTGGGAAGATCGAGCATGTTTCCTTCGCCTATGATCATATCTGTGAAGTAGCTGCATTGGCCGTGGATCAAGTGATTTGCGGGTTAAATATATACTTATTAACATTCACCACTAAATTACGGCAGACATAATGATGAATGTTTTCTTTTTCTTTCTTTTTTTATTTTTTTTTCATGAGCAAATATCAATCAATAAATTGTAAATGTAATTAAATATATATATGTACCAAGACCATGAAGTAATTAATTTCCTTAATTTCTAAACCGTTTTCAAGAGCAAATATCAATCAATAAATCGTAAAGTAACTGAAAATATACGTACCGTGAAATAATTAATTTCCTTAATTTCTAAACCGTTTTTCCATTTGTACGTATCGTCTCTTTTATGCCAAAATACTAGGAATACATATCTGATTTTTAATTACTATATTTACTTAAATTGACACGTAATATTCAGTGCTGCCCATCTGCAAAAGTGATAATTTCAATTGACACAGTCAAACGGTGTACTATATTATATTTGAAACGGAGAAAAAAAGAAATAAATGAGAGGAGGGCAGCAATTTTAGTTTTTGCATGAAGCTGTACGTTTCGGCGGAATTGGATTAGATTATATATAATACATGCACCGGAAGCGAAGAAGAAATTAAGAAATGGCTTCTAATAACAACAACAAGTTAATGGCGATTATGCTTGTGCTTGTTGTTGGTCTTTTGAGCGTGAATGTTTCGGAGGCAGCGTCTGAATTAGTGAAGCGCGTGTGCGAGCGATCGAATGACAATAAATATTGCCTTGCAGCATTCGGATCGGACCCGCGTTCGGATTCACTTGGTTTGCACGGGCTTGGCATCCTCTCTATTCAAATGAACATTATCGCAGCACAGGACGCTCTTGATAAGTTTCCTGATCTCCGTAAAAATGTCACTGATGAAGTTGGCCAAAGACGACTAGCTGTGTGCCAATCCGATTTCGAAACTGCACTGAAGAAATTTAACGAGGCCTTCAGCGCCGCCGACAAAAAGGCTTATTCCGACGCCAAAAACTTGGTCTCAGATGGAGGCAATTCTGTTTTCGATTGTCGAACTGTTTACAAATGGGGCGATCCCGTTGCTGACCCCCCGGTTTCAGCTGACATTCAGAAGATAACTAATAACTTAGTGAGAGTTATTAATACTGTTCTCGATATGCTTATGGGAAAATGAGTATGTAGTATATGATTTATCTGTATGTTACACGTTATCTAAGGATAATAAAGTGGTATAAGATTATGGGTGATTTTCGGTTTTCTCCCCTAGGTTTGGGATCCTTCCAGTTTGATATTTTGTACGAGCGTTTCTCCACTTTGCACTCCTGCCGTCAATATAAAATTTATCTGATTGTTAATTAACTAAGTAAATGACCAAAATACTGTTGGATAAGTAAATCTATATTTGAGACATTTAATGGGCAATAGATCACCGACAAATTTGGCATCAAATTATAAGGAAATATTAGTACTATTCACTGGTAGGGATGGTATTGGGGTGGAGTGGAGGCCGGGAGATATACTCCATTCTCCACCCCATTAAAATTTTGCCTCAACTCCTCAAGAAATGAATCCAATAAATTTAATGGGGAGGGGATGGAGAATCCTCATATGGAGAATGATTTTCCCACCCCTATCCCATTCTCTATTTATTTATTTTATAATATATATAGATACATGATTTGAATAAATAAAAAATTAAAGACTTAAATAAAATTATTACCAAAATATAAAGTGTTTAAATTATTTAAGAAAATCTCCAAATATTTGAAAAAATATCTTAGAATGATATCAAAATTAGAAAATATTCGGGAAGAGTAATATTATTTTAAGAGAGAAAAGAAAACATAATAATTTTTTAAGGTTGAATAAAAATTATATTGTAGTATATAGAGTTTTCTTTTAGTTATAACTCATTTATATCAAGTAAAAATAAAAAGAAAATTTATTAATTAACATTGTAATTGATAAATTAAAAATTATTAAATAAAAATTAAAAAATATTTATATAATAAGAATTGAGGTGGGGGTGAGGTGGAGAGTACAAAACCAAATCCCACCCCTTTAAAAATTTGAGGATTATTTTTCCTTCATTCCTAAAAAATTATTTAAAATTTATCCCATTTGGAGTGGAGCCCCGTAAAACTCTAAATCACGGAGAATTTTACCATCCATACTCGCCGTAGGCTATTCTAGCAAAACATAGAAGTCGATCGCAGAAGTATCTCTCAAGTTGCCTTATTCATTGATGATATAAAACCAGAGGAAATTGCTTTCACATCCAACAATTGAACGTTGGGCTAAACCATGGGAGGGAACCATGTGGATTCAAGGACACAATACTGTCGCTCCTAGGTTTTTGGATTATTTCAGGGATCTTAAAACGGGTTCGTCGCTGGGCTTAACAAGAAGATGGGAAATGGCTATAATGATAATTTTCTTTTTAATAAAGTTGCTTAGGAAAAGTATTGATCAGTTGTAAAATGCCTACAAGACCAAGTAAGGGAATTAATTAAAGCTTAATTATGTAGCTATTTTAATAATTGTAAATTATAAGGATGCAATAGTAATTACTAATTAAAAATAAATTTTCCGATAAAACAAACAAAATTTACTAATAAAAAAAGGATTATACGTCCTTTTTTGAAAAGTTAAGAAATTTTATATCTTTTTGGCCAAATGTTAGGGGGCGCACTATTCTTTTCTCTAATAATAATAATAATAATCTCTTTAAATTTAGTGATTTTATTTCCTAATAGAATAAGAATAATTTTAAATTTTTATAATATATGTGATGATATATATAAAATTATATTAAGTATGAAATTAATTATCAAAATTAGATTTTAAAAAACTACTCCTTTTTTGTTTTTCAAAATCTACTATAGGGTAGGTGATTTTGGTAAAAGTGACTTTAAAAGAAAAATTACTAAATATCAAAATTAACTTTTAACTTTTCATAATTATTTTTAAGTTTTTTAAAAATAATCCCAAACAGACCTTTATACTTAATATAGTTTTATATATTTTTTCATATATATATATATATATATTATATAAGAATCTAAAATTATCTTTATTAATTAGAAAATAAAATTATTAAATTTAAAGAGATTATTATTATTGCCAATTATATTTAGATAGCAAAATAAAAAAATTAATAATAAAAAAATATTTATTTTAGTTATTAATTATTATATATACACAATAAAAATATTTTCTATACATATTTATAAATATGTAAATAAATTTTGTTAAACTTTATATTCAATTCAATCATTTATATTCTTACATAAGTTTAGTAGTAAGATTTATCAAACAAATAATTTTTAAATTCACAATACTTTTAAAAATAAATTTTATCAAATATTTAATTAATTTTTTTACAAATATATATTTTCAGAATTCGACTAATATATAATTATTTTAAAAATCCCAACACTATTAAACTTTACTCAGCATTATTTATATATTTTGTAATGTAAGAACGGCGTGTTCCAGTAAGGAGAAGACGTGGTGGAAGGGGCGCATTAAACCTATGAAGAGCCACAGGCGATTCGGCGAACATGGCGCTCGATAAAAAAATTCCCTTGTGTGTTTCGTTTAAATCAATCAAAATTGCGGGTTATTAATTTCCCGAATCCATCTAAGTAACTATGATTCATCAGCCTCTTCCATTGAAGTACGCTTCGAAACTCTCATTTCTTTCAAAAAACGCAACTTCACTGACCTCTCGTCTATATTTTTCTTCTGATATCTCACCCAAAGACGACGATGTCGACACCATTTTTCGCATAATCACCAGCTCTACATCATGTAAACACCTCAAGCAATCGCTGAAATCAAGTGGGGTTAATATCTCCAACGATTTGGTCGATAAAATCTTGAAGAGGGTCCGGTTCAGCCACGGTAATCCTTTACAAGCACTTGATTTCTACAGATATATAGACAATAGAAGAGGGTTTTTTCACACTGCATTTTCTTTAGACACAATGCTTTATATATTAGGTAGAGGCCGTAGATTTGATATAATTTGGGATGTTTTAGCTGATACAAAGAGAAAAGACCAATCTTTAATATCACCCAGAACTATCCAAGTGGTTTTAGCTAGAGTTGCTAAGGTTTGTTCAGTTAGGCAGACTGTTGAGTCGTTTAAAAAGTTCAAGAAGCTGGTTCCGAAATTTGATGTTACCTGTTTTAATGCTTTGTTGAGGACTGTGTGTCAGGAGAAGAGTATGGCAGATGCTAGGAATGTGTATCATAGTTTAAAATATGATTTTAGGCCTAATTTGCAGACTTTTAATATACTTTTGTCTGGGTGGAAGTCCGTGGATGAGGCTGAGGGTTTTCTTGAGGAGATGAGGGAAATGGGAGTGAAACCTGATATTGTTTCGTATAATTGTTTGATTGATGTATATTGTAAGGATAGACAAGTGGAGAAAGCATACAAGATTGTTGAGAAGATGAGGGATGAAGGTATATCTCCTGATGTGATCTCATATACGAGTATCATTGGGGGTTTGGGGTTGGTTGGTCAGCCTGACAAAGCTAGAGATGTTTTGAAAGAAATGAAGGAGTATGGCTGCTATCCAGATGCTGCAGCTTATAATGCAGCTATTAGGAATTACTGCATTGCAAAGAGGCTTCGTGATGCATCTGGGTTGATGGATGAGATGGTGGAAAAGGGTTTAAGCCCGAATGCAACTACTTACAATCTGTTCTTTAGGGTCTTTTACTGGTCAAATGATTTGAGAAGTGCATGGAATTTATATTGTAGAATGATGGATACTGGGTGCCTCCCGAATACACAGTCTTGTATGTTTCTAATTAGATTGTGTAAGCGGCAGGAAAAGGTGGAGATGGCATTGCAGTTATGGAATGACATGGTGGAGAAGGGTTTTGGGTCTTACATTTTGGTTTCTGATGTGTTGTTTGATTTGCTTTGTGACATGGGGAAGTTGGTGGAGGCAGAGAAATGCTTCTTGGAGATGATAGAGAAAGGACATAAGCCAAGCCAAGTTTCTTTCCGGAGGATTAAGGTTCTTATGGAGCTTGCAAACAAGCAAGAAGCCCTTCAAAACTTATCAAATAAGATGGCTGTTTTTGGACCTTCTATGATTTCCAAAAGGGAAGAGTATTTAGCAGAGATGTCACCTTCTGACTCCTTTTCTTGTTAATCACAAGATTGTGATTGATCATGGCTTTCAGAATATTTAGAAACCATTGCGATACTACTACTGGTGTGTGAAGAGAGGGTTTGTAAACCACTTGATGTAAAGAATCAGGGCTCAATTAAGTCGTGCTTCTCTTGCATTCTAGGCACAGTCTGGCCCCTAGCAGAGGTTTTTGTTTCATACCTTGTAACTTTTGTGTTGTTTGCAGTTTGCTCTATTGCAGAAATTCTTTTATTGTTACACTTTCCATTCTGATTTTGGTTCTTCAAGGGGGTTGGGGGACATGCAATAAACAGGAAAGAATAAATAATTCCAACAGATTGAGCAACTTGATTGACGTGCTGCATGGTTATTTGGAACAGAGACATGCTGTTTCCAGTTGGGATATCATCTATCCTAAAATAACAAATTTACAATGCCGTGCAAACTTGAGGCTGGGACTTAGGAATGATTTGCCGAAGGTTACTCCTTAAGGCTGGAAGTGCGTCGTAGACAGCATTTTCAGGTTTTCAGCCAATCAGTTGAGCTTGCTTGGGTGATTAACTAGTGTTTAAAACAGCGTTCTATGGTGGTCATATTTCAGGCGAAACTACCTTGTCAAGCCGCTAGATATTCTCTGCAGCCTCTTCTGTCAGAATGTCATTCAGTTGAACCAGTCTCAAGCGTCTGATTTTCGTGGAGCAAATACTTATTAACGGCATCTTTCTCCTCTCTTAGTACTGTTGTTATATTCTCATTACTTTAAAAAATGTAACAATTTATCGCAAGACAGTTCTGCATTTTTTTTTTCTTGTATATACGCATGCCCTCTCTGAAGTTGACTTATTTCAAATCATTCTAATCTAAACATTGAGGCGCATCTGCATGGCAATAGGTAAATCTTTTGTTTTCGTTATTCAAATTAGAGGATTTGAGTCCAAAACTGTGGTGGATTTTTTGTTTTTGAATTTATAACCTCCGATTACGGACATACTCTCGATGTGAGACACTTCCACCAGAGTCTCCCAAATGCAAGATGGTTGATTGAACGTGTGAATGTCAGAAGTTGGATCAATTATAAACTTAAATCAGATTGGCATCAACACATTTTTAAAGTTTCCATTTAACTTGACGTATAATGACATCTAAAATTTATGAAAAAGCGTTTTTATGCAGTTGATTCCGCCAGCGTCTCAAACCATTAATCCTCCCAAATCCAAAGACGGATGATTGAATATGTGAATGTAGTACGAGTAACGACAACTTATAAGCTTAAAACAGACTGGCATTTATCACACTTTTTAAGATCCCATTTAACATGACGTATACCTACATATAAAATTTATGAATAAGACATGCAGTTGATTCCGAGAGCACACAATAGAGGTCGCCAATCTCTGCGGCACCACTTCGTGGTCCCAAGATATCAGTTGCAAATCCCTATGATTCAGAGATGTACGACAATTTCGACCTGCTAGCCTCAGTACCAAAAATCTGGCAGTGGCAAAACCATGAATGCAGGCCCATCACCTCTATTTGAGGTTGAACATAACAAAAACTGCAACTATCAGAAAAAAAAGGAGGCTATCGAGAGGATACCATGAGGAAAGATAAACATTCAAGAATTATTCTGAAGCTACAAGTAACAAATCTCAACGTTTGCAAGGGAAACAACAAACACAGTTAAACGGGCAACGAAGCTATTACAGGAAGGAAAGCAAGAACACTTGAGATGTGTTGTTAACTCTGTATTTCAGCAGTTGCAGCAACCCAAAACTCAAAATTTAGTTGTCTATGCCTGCAAGTTTACAGTTAGAAGATAATGTAAATAATCCAGAAAATTTATCTCACAATCAGCTGCTCAAATCTGCAACAGAAATATTAACTATGAGTTGCAAGAGTACCTTGTTTGCAATGTTGTTTGAGAGCCAGTCTAGTCCCTCATACAGCCCTTCACCAGAAGTGGCACATGTGCTCTGGATATACCTGCAAGATATGATACACACAGGGTTAGTCATATACACTCCCACACGGTCACAGATAGAGAGAGAGAAGATGATCTATATTACCAGTGGCGCTGGCGAAGAGAGTGAAGGCCAAGCTTGTCAGTTATCTCAGCAGCATTCATTGCATTTGGAAGATCTTGCTTGTTAGCAAATACAAGCAGCACAGCATCTCTCAACTCATCCTGTTAATGCAACAAAAAAAGCATTACAATCAAGAGGCCAAGCCACCTTGCCAAATTCCAGTAAACAATGAGAATTCCACTAAATCAAACATTCTGCAACTATGGCTATTGTTTCCTTTTAGTAGCAATACTTTACCTCATTCAACATTCTGTGCAACTCATCCCTAGCTTCTACCACACGGTCGCGATCATTACTGTCAACCACAAAGATGAGTCCTTGGGTGTTTTGGAAATAATGTCTCCACAAAGGTCGGATCTGGGAGACCAAAATTATATGTGTCAGAAGCTCGAACATTATATAGGAAACAGAATCACGCCTTTCAATCCCGTCTTTGCCATGACTTAAAAATTGAAACCCAACAACCTGCCCAGCCCATGGGCAGCTCCCTTGCACAACTAGGCTAAGACTTCAAATGCACAAAAAGGCTTTACTTTTAAAAACCACAAAAGGCAAACAATATGCTTCACTCTATGGTCAACCAGCCTCAACCTTCAAGAGACACATTGTTACAAGGCAAAAGACACATTTATACGTACATACACTGGTGAATTTATAATTTAAAATAGCTGACTTGTCCCTATGCATTAACTCGCTGGTGACCGACGAGAGGAAACAACAGTATCATCAATGTAAAAACATCCTAAAGCTAGATCAGGCTGAATATATTAAAATAAAATCTGCATACCTTGTCTTGACCCCCGACATCCCAGACAGTAAAGCTGATGTTCTTATACTCAACGGTCTCTACGTTAAATCCTGATCAAACAACGGATAACAATAGTTGAGTTGCAAGGGAAGCACACAAATTCATCGCAATTATAATTAGATAAATTAGCTCTGATGCTAGTTAAGTTAATCCTTAAAAAGTATTTTAGTTGAATGAATCTACAGTGATGTTGAACTCACCAATGGTAGGAATGGTGGTGACGATCTCTCCGAGCTTAAGCTTGTACAGGATAGTAGTCTTACCAGCTGCATCGAGACCTACCATGAGAATTCTCATCTCTTTCTTAGCAAAAAGCCTGCTGAAAAGCTTGGTGAAAGACAGCCCCATTTTTCACAACTGCAAGCACCAACCAATGCGGAGATCAGGCTACATGTTCACACATCTCCAAGATTACAATAGCATTAAAATCTAACAAACAAAAGAAAGCCCCAATCATATCTACATAACACCATATGAACCGGTTACAAAGATGCAATTATTAGATCTAATTGAAAAAAATTACCAAATATCATTTAGAAACAATTTAAGAATGAAATAGACCTCAATTACGTTAGATCATATAATAGAGGCATAAAACACATCCAAATCTTAATCATCAATACGTAATTTCGATAATTCAAAGTTATATAAGATGAGAAATGAGGAGATCACAGACAAAAATGTTTCCAATTCGAACGACGACTCACAATTAGCACGCAGATCGAAGAATAACAAGGCCAGATCAGACATAGAGATCAAGAAAGACTAGAGATATCAAATAAGAAAATGGGGAGATCAGGATCTAGAGACCGTACAAATAAGCGAGACCAACTAGAGAGCAAAACGACTTGCCTGAGGAAGGGAGCGGCTTTTGCCTTGATGAAGATCTACTGCTCCTCTCTCTCTATAAAAATACGAGCTGTCCTTCAATTTTCACACGGCTCGAAAGCAACGAGTATTTGTAGAACCAAACAGCTGTTTAACAGCTTTCACGGCGTCACCGGGGATTTTTACAATTTTGTGTTTCTTCTAAAAGAATTTTCGAGTTTGTATATTTTCTAAAATTATATTAACGTCCACATGAAGTTTCCTCAATATTCAAAAATACCCTAAATTTTTTTGTTTATTTAAGTTTTCACCCGAAGTTTATAAATTATATCAATTTATTTGTTCTTAAAGTGTAATTAATAATGGATAAAAAATTTAAATTTTTTTACAATAATCAGATACAAAATTATTTCTTTCTTATAAATGTCGACGTGTTAAATGCCATATTAATATAAGCATTTTAGTATATTTTCGAGAATTAAAAAAAAATTCAGGTGAATAAATGTTAGGGTTATTATCATTTTACTACTTCAGGAATTGCTAAATATCAAATTATTACAACAATTATTGGCTCCTATCATTTTACTACTATATCTTTATAAAAATATCATTTTACTACTTTTCCGTTTTTTTCCATTCAAACCGTTAGTACGTTAGTTAGTTAGCCAGGTTAACTTAATAAAAAATACCAATTTCACCCTTCATGATTAAAAAAAAATATTTGAAGTATGTTTACAAAATAAATTTATAATATATTTATTAAAATGGATATACAATGCCAACATAATTTTTTTTTGTTAGAATTATCAAATATGAATTACAAATTTATCTTATTATTTTTTTAATCATGAAGGGTAAAATTGGTATTGTATTAGTCAACTAACAAATAACTAATTCAACTAACAATCAGAATCTAAAAAGTAGTAAAAACGATATTTTTATAAAGATATAAGAAGAAACGACAGAGATAATAATTGTTGTAGTCATTTGATATTTGACAATTTCTAAAGTAGTAAAATGATAATAACCCTAAATGTTATTCTCTGTCCTTTTCATTTAAATTTGCTCGTAGTTAGTAATGCCGTTACGCATACCATACGCCTGGCCTGCGTGCATGTATTGTTCAATACGGCCTGTTTAGTTAAGGAGAAATTCTTTCCTCTGTTTGGGATTAGAATTCCATATGCGAAATTATAAATAGATTGATCATACGCGAATTTTCCATGTTATAAAATATTTTAAATCCCATCATTTTTTCTTTTATGTAAAAAAATAAAAATAAAAATAAAAATTTATTTACTTGCATATTTTCAGAACTAATTTTCGGAGCAAATCCGTAAAAATTTTCAATAATGACAAAGTTATAAAACATTTTTATACAAATTAATGCACCATAAAGATATTAACTGAAAAATGATAATAATTATTTTTTCTAATTATGCGGGTTCTATGATAATTAGCTAATATTTCCTGTCATATCAATTTGCACACGCTTGTTCGTAGCTGAAAAATTATATTTTTGGTTTGGTGTACGGTCGCCATTTAGCAGCACGAGCCAGGAACCAAATGTTAAAATCAAAACAAGGTCCATGGTCCAATAACATCTAAAGCATCAACCAAGCCCACTGAAAAGAGGAATTGAACATGTTGATGTTGGCATAAAATAAGACAACCCGGCAATCAGAGTATATAGCATAAAAAAGAGGCGCGGCTAAGTTACATAAGACGCAGTAGTCAAGAAATTGCATCCAATATTATAAGATAGTTTTTAATTAAGACTAATGCTAAGTTACATGCCTTACAACTCTCTCACATAAATAATAATTATTTACTATTTATATAAGAAAATTATAAGGATAATTACTATTTATATGAGAGAATTATAAGGTACATACATGTAACTTAAGAAAATCTTTTTATCACTCTCAAAAAGTTAACGTCTGTTACATGCCATGTCGTAGGACCAGGACGTACATATAATGAAAATTATAGCTCAGAGCGCAAAGCATGGGTTCCCCTTTGTCGATAAGAATGCATTTTAAAAATTTAATCAACATAAGTAATCATAATAAATTTTTGGCTTACTTCTTTTTGTGGCCACAATAGAATGTTAAGCTGAAAGATATTTACTGATAAAGCTAGGAATTCTCTTTTTTGATTTATGATTTAATTTTTTTTAAAAAAAAGCTAGAAATTCTCTTTCAATGCCAGTTTTTTATTCTTGTTTTTTTTTTTTATCAAGCACATGCAGTACAGAATAATGGTAACATAAACTTCTAAAATCTAAGAGGTTTTGATGTTAATCTTGCTTTCAAATCATACGACAAATCAGTACAAGGTCACGCTGCTGAAGATAGGTCCGACCATCCTCCTGCCATCCTTTCAGCTTTTTCACCTCGTTCACCTGGAAATTTGTATGAGTTGTTTAGGTACATTTCAAGAAGCAATTGTCTTTCATAGGGCAAAACCAAATCCAAGGTAATAAAGCAGCAAAAACAGCAAATTACCGGTTCGAACTCTTATGACATCTGAGACAGGTACCACTGCAAAAACATTAGAACTAGATTAGAATGTCTGAGAGAAACAGTCATGGTCAACCAACTTGGCTAAGCTACAGACAGATTTGAAGTAAAACATTTTCACTTCCATAATACTCACTATATGGGTGACACACATGGTTATAAGATGCCTGGAATATAGCCATTCCAGAAGTTTAGCCTGCCTTCAGTTTGGTTATAAAGGCCAGGAATAGTCTGACAACACTTTTTTTGTTTGCTCATTATAGATCTCCATTTTTCTTATGAAGAAGTGTTTCACAAGGCTTCAGGTTTTCATAGTTGAACAACAAACTCATATTCATTGAAATAATGACTAGACACACCACTTAATGATATCCATGATGCATTATGAAGCAACAAATAAACCATGTTGATATTTAAATTTTCACTAGTTTGATATTGTAGTTGTTTGTATTTCGCTGACGAGCTTTTAGAATTTAACAAAAAGGAATTGGAGGATTTCCAAAATTAAATTTTTGAATTTGAAGTGTTTGAACTTACAAAAAATCTTGCCGTCACCAATTTCTCCAGTCCTTGCCTCCTCCATAATTTTATCAATTACTCCTTCCACCTATTACAGGATAATGGAAATTGGAAAGGATTTAATGGGCAATCATTTGCAGCAAACAGATAGCCAACATTTTCCTTCTCTGGGCAATATGCTGAAGAACTAGGTATTAGCAATGGAGACAAATGTTAAACTTTCCGAGATAACCAGTTGGACCCTAGTATCATACAAACCTGGTCTTTGCTCACCACAATCTCCATCTTCACTTTAGCAACAAATTTATCCTCAGAAAATTCAGAGCCTGCACAGAAATAAGCAAAAATAAAATCAAGAAAAAGAGAAGGTATAAGCAACAAATTATGGATTATCTTTAAAGTCTATAGCAAATTAAATATCATCTTGCAAATGGCCTTAATATTAGTTAAAAAAAAAGAGAGTAATATGACAGCTACAACCTCTTGTACAAATATTTTTTCTACAAACTAATATGGCAAAACATGATTAGTTGAATTAAAATACAAAATAATATAAATAAATCTTGCAGACCAAGCGATTTTTTCATCCAACCAATTTTGTTGTGCCACATCAATTTTTTAAAAAGGGTTTGTAGCAGTATCATTACTAACAAAGAAAAAGGAAAAGATTGATGAAAATCTGTCGAAGTAGGTGCTTATATCTCATAATCATTTGAAGAATAACAAGGACACTCATGGAACTGTCAACTACATAAAAACTAATGCTAAGAAATAAAACTCGTGTATGGAAAACAAAGCCGCGGCCAAGAGGTGCGAGGCACAAGAAACAGATTATATCAAAATAATAGTAAATACAGAACTTTAGCCATCTTAAAACAATTCTAAAAGGATATGACTTACCACCATGCCTTTCTGTTGAGCCACCTTGAGCACCAAAACCTCGAACATCGGAAACCGTGACACCACGGATGCCCATATTCAGCAAAGCCTTTTTTGTCAAAAGAAACCAAAAAATTGTGCCAATATAATGTGACTAAAAAGTTTGGTAGAAATGATAATCTGAAGGGTTTCAATGATTTAGTGACACATATTTACTCAATTTAAGTGGCTAAGATAATTAATATCTTGGGATGGAAGCATGTCCTTCCTACTGAAGCTCGGTCCTTAATAGATGCAAATTAAAATTCTTCATCTATCAACAGAAAGTTATACAGTCAGGTGCTCATCAACAGTACGAAAATCCAAGACCTCTTCAATTTTTGTGTGAAAAAAATTACATGTCCAGCCTGATTGGTTGATGAAATAAGAATATCATGATGTTACTTCCTTCTATCTCTCATAAATAGCAGCGAAAATGTTGGAATAAAGAACAATGTCAAACTCTTTTAGAAGCTGGAGGCAACTAAGTTATGGATCAATCGATAAGCTTGTAAGATAAGGTTCATAAAATGAGTAGCATATCACATCTTAATTTATTCCCGATGGTACTATCAGTTTGGCCCTTTTGTGGTAGGCAAAAGGGCCCTGACTACAGATAGACAATTGCGATATTGGCATTGTAGCCCCCAACAGAGCCTCATAGAAATCAAGAAATGAAGAAGATGGAAATGCTGAGGATGTTATTGAAGAACCGGTGATTTTGACCCAACCAAAAAAACCTGCTAAGGCAGTGGAGCTTAAGAACCCGAAGTTTTTAAAAGAATAAAATGGAGCTTAAGGAAAACACAACCCCAAAAAGATTTGGTGCCTTAACTCTCAGCAATCCAATTTGATTATGATATTATACTACAAAATTATAATTGTCAGTTGACATATAATTTTAATTTTTTAAAAGGAAATAAAAACCTCCCCACCCAGAAAAAAATTCCAATGACCTTCCCTATTTTTAAAAGTGTGAAAATGTAACCAAAATTTGCAAAATGTTTCCCACGTGCAATTGAATTTAATATTATAAGGAGTTAAAATGCAACAACTAAGAGGGCAATACTAGAAATGTGATGTAACAAATCATATTACCTTACCAAATTCCATACAGATTTTACACTAAAATGTCATTCCGATAGTAACCATGAACAGAAATGATCTAGGTTTATCAGTTCTTACCGAAGAAACCTGCTGGACTCTCCAGGGCCTAATTCGTCCCGAAATCGGTAACAGATGGAAAAAGAAATATAACCGTGAGGGAAAAAAGGGAAAAAGCAAAAGAAGAAGAAGAAGGGAAAAAAGGGAAAAAGCAAAAGAAGAAGAAGAAGACCCAACTTGACAAGAACTTGAACTTAATACCTGAGAATGGCTTCCACTTTGTAAAACTTAGAATCAGGAATATAATCTACAAGCAAATAATACATATACAAGACCGTCAACATTTCAAATACTGATAGGCAGACAGCAATCCTCACACATTCGGAAACCCACTAAAGTTATTAATCCGTACCAGGAGAGCTCTGGGCCCTGATAACATGAAGATTTGATACATTTCTTGTGCATTTGAGCCTAGAAAGTCGAGAAATTCTCAAACTTGGCCGCACAGAGCCGAAATTTACAAGAGGAAGTTCTTTGAGATGAGAAGAGAAGTTGAGCGGAGTAAGCGAGGCCGGGTTTGCAATTGCAGCCATTACGGTCCTCGCAGTTAACGACGCTCGCTCGGACACTCTATGACCGTCTCAGAAGCTGAAAAAGGTTCGCTTTTAATTGACACGTGGGAATTCTACGTGGAAACTCCTGCTCGGTTCGGTTGTTTACTTTGGGCTTTAATTCCTCTTCTTTCTGCTGGGCCTCATTTGGTAGAAGTCCAGAGTTTACACGTGCTAAGGTTTTGACTTTTGAGGGCGGATGCTTCCAAAATTGAAAACTAAAACAATAAGACCACTTATCTCCTTGCTCATCATGATCGTCCGATTCGAGTAACGGGGCAGAGGCTAGAGACTGAAAGTGAAGCGTAAAGCAAAAGAATGGCTGCGAGTGCGGAAGAAGAATGTGGAGAGTTTGTGTACAGGATCAGTACAGCTAGTGAGTGGGAAGAGTTGCAGAAAAATGGATCTACTTTCGGAGGCGAACTTGATAAATCCTCCTGTTGCCTCCATCTCAGCAAGCTCGACCAGGTCGGGTCCTTGTCCGCCGGCTTCTTCTTTTATATACTACATAGACACCCACACCCACACCCACACCTAAATATATACAAAAGAGCGCTTCAGAATTAATTATATGATTGGCTATTTCGGATGGATACTTAGATCTTCAAAGATGCTTTGCGGCCTGAAACTCACGCCATGCCTGTCGTATTTTGATTTCTTCTTATACAGGTGCAACCAACATTGCAGAACTTCTTTTTGAACTCTAAGGAGGATTTGTACCTGCTACAGATTGATGCTAAAAAGGTGAGCGGATTCTTTTAATTTATGTTTGTCTTCATTCTTCGCTTCCAATTATATTTAGTAACATAGGAGTGAATGGCATTTGAGATAAGAGGAGTAATCGCTGATGCATATATAAATATTGATCTTCATATGTGGGTATGAGAGACGGGCACACTTCCAATCATGTATTGGACCACAGCCAAATGAGCTTAAGAAGCAGTGGGATCCTCCTCCTAATGGAATTTATAAGATTAATGTTGATGCAGCCATACAAGTTGAAGCTCAGATGGCTGGTCTGGGAGCTGTAGTAAGGGATTCCAATAGCAGAGTTGTGATGGCAGCTGTCAAAACCGTGCCTTTTAGAGGAGAAGTAAGGTTCACAGAAGCTGAAGCAATGGAATGGGGTATACAGGCTGCAATAGAAGCAAAACTGCACTCTGTTATTGTCGAGACAGATTGCCTGGAAGTGGCAAACTTGGCCAACAACAAGCAAGGAAGTAGGACCGAAATTTTCTGGGTTGTGTCAGAGATCCAAAACAAATGTAAGCTTTTTGATTGTGTAAAGATTCTGCACACTCCTCGAACATGTAATCTAGAGGCTCATTATTTGGCAAAATTTGCCTTAGAGTTCAAGGAGACAGAAATTTGGGCTAATGGAGTCCCAGCTCCTGTTATGAATGTACTCACCCCGTTGAGCTAATGTAAAAAAAAAAAAAAAAAAACAAGTACTAGTTCGGTTTTTTAACCTTATATTTTATCCTTTTCATTTCTCTCTGTGTGTTAGTTCAACTAGATCTGATGCTAATTGGATACACTTGCAAGTTATTCAACTCACAAACACAATAAAAAGGAACAAATAGATAAGTTAAACTTTCGCACTATATAAACATTTTGTCCATGATGTTTTAGTTTTTAAATCTCAAAGCAAAAGTAAGTCTAGTGATCATGTTTGAAATTGTATATATATACCGGGGTGTGACACTGCTGCTTAGAGAATGGAAGAAAACATTCAAATGTACAAGCATGCTGGAGCAATGATTGAATATTTTCTTCTGGGAATTAGAACTTCATAATTTGGCTACCAAAACATTTTACCTTGTCATTGTCTCTAAGTTTCTTCTACGTAGTTACTTCCTGAAGTCTTGCTATGTGTGAGTTATCGCTGCCTGACTATGCTAATGGAATTGCTTATTGGCTGTCCTAATGGAAAATTGAAGAAAATAAAGTAAGGATGGATCATGTTTGAAAAATTAGAAGTTGTTTCAAACTCAAACGCTATTGAGACGAGGCTTAGTTTATCACAACTAACATATCCTTTGGTTGAATTGATTATGAATTATATGAGCTTGATATGGTATTACTTGGTCGGCCCTGTTGTCTTGAACACTTGATGATATATGAGCTTCTTTGAGTTCTTTCTCACTCGTAATATGTTGCAGCTTGGCGATGGATTGATATATGAACTTGTGGATGGTTTGAACAGCTTCCCTCATTTCTACGGTCCATCTAGAAGTTTTGCTCCTCTCCCATTAGATGCAGTTACAAAAGCAGACAAATTGTCTCTATCAGATGGTCGATTTAGCTGTAGTCTCCTGAGTTAATCGATATATGTATTTTATATGATCCTTTACTGTGTGGAGAAAGTGTCACAGGAAATAAATTAAGTTGATGCAGTTTGTACATTACTATTATACTGCAATCCAAATGGTTTTTATGATGACTTAACCAGCTTTTTAATTTCATGTTCTTACCATAAAAGGTAACCTCGATTACACTATCTCAAATTCCTCCTCACAATTACCTTTAGTTATGTCATGGAATGGGAGATTTTGTTCCATAATTTCTTTTGGACATTTTGAAGTCTTAAGACTAATATTCTTTTTTGTTCTATTTAACTTGTCAGTATTTCGTCCAAATGAATATTTTTTTATCAAAAAATGCTAAGTGTAGAGAAAGATGAGAGAAATAAAGAAGAAAAGGAGAGAGAAAGAGGACAAATTTCTCACATCTTCCTCTCATCTTTCTCTACATCAAGCACAACCCTTTTTAATTTTGTTCTTAAGCTCACTACTTTCTGTTGTTCTCTCTAACCTGTCCTGCTGTACAATAAAATTGAGTCCCCCCCTCCCCCAAAACAAAATTTTCCGCCAAATCCACTATTTAGTTGGAGATGTTTTCCATTGGATTAGCTAATGTACAGGATTAGTTAGCTAGCCAGATTAGAATAAAAATAGCATAGATTGTAGGGATGGGCATCAGATTCGGATCAATCCGAATTATCCGATCAGATTGCACTGTAAACTTAAAAAAAAAACTGAAAAATAAAAAAATAAGCTAAATGACTAAATGCTTTTGGATGATAATTTTTATTTTGGTTTCTTTTATTGTTGGATGATATAATGATAATATTTAGTGTGATTTTTTGTTTGTTTATTTATTTGGAGACTTGGAGAAATGTTTAATTGTTTATTTTGTGTTGTTTGTTTGGAGACTTGGAGTAATGTTTATTTTGTGTTGTTTACTTGAAGAATTGGAGTTGGAGTAATGTTTATTTTGTGTTGTTTATTTAGAGACTTGGAGCAATGTTTATTTTGTTTTGCTTATTTGGAGACTTGGACTTGGAGTAACGTTTATGCACCTAGCTTGTAAGAGGATTACTAATTAAATTAAATGGGAGTGTTTGTACAAAATGAATGCATATAAGAATATAAATGGGCCGTTGATTATAGATTATTAGATTATTAGATTTGATTATTTAAATGTTTTCATTTTAATGGTTTATATATTATATTTTTTTGTGAATGGAAACTTTGTATCGACTTGTTTTCTTGGTATATGTCAATGCCATATTGTCAAGGAAATAATACATTATCATTTGTCAACTTGTTTTCATTTTCTTTTTTTTTTTAATGGTTAGTAAGTTTTCATTAATTATATATTTCATAAATTTTTTATGAGAATTGTTAAAAAAATCCAAATCCAATTTTAATCCGAATTAATCCGAATCTAAAATATAATTCGAATTTGAAATATAATTTAAAATTCAAACTCATCCGATCTGATCCGAATTCGAGTAATCTAATCCGAATAATTCGGATCGGATTTAAAGTTGGATTGAATTTAAATGAATTTTTTTTCAATCAGAATTATTCGAAATCCAATCGGAGATGAATCTGATCCAAATCTGAAATTGCCCACCCTATTAGATTGTACGGCATTTTAAAGTCTGCTGAATCAATAATAAAGTTCAGTTTTTACAGAGCATTTTTCTCATAATTTTCTTTGTTATATTCTTGGAGTTCAAAAGTTACAAATTTTTGTATACTTTAAAGATAGCAAGGCAGATTGACCTCTTGTATAGAAACCAAAGATAAAGTGTATTAATATAATTCGGTAGGCACATTAATTAGTTCATCTGCAGAGGAGTTCATCTTTTTGGCCCTTCCGGTGATGCTTGTATATGTAAATTTTCTTTTAAAAAATATGATATTTGAATAGAAGGCTGACACGGCGGTGACATACAAATATAACACTATCGTGCATTATTTTGGCTGCCACACATTATCGAGCACTGAACAATTGCACTAATTCTATTCAAATATCACTAATCTTTTTTTTCTCCAAATTATTGAATGCTTGGTGATCACATAAATTAATGTCATTTGTGCCCAAATCACCCTAGGCTACAGTTAACCAAAAAATCCCCTTTGTTTGCTCCTGAAATCAAATTAACTACCTAAGTATATCTTAATGGCATATTTGATTTGAAGAAATGAAAGTAAAATAGAAGAGATGAAAGAAAAGGAGGAAGGAGAAAACAATACAAAGAAAAAGAAAAGAAAAAAATGAATTATATGTCACATAAAATAATAAAATTGAAATTGACTTCCCTCTAACACCCCCCCCCCCCCCAAGCCCCTTTCCAATCCTATCATCTCCTTTGAAATAGGCCTACTTGACACATATGAAAAATGAGATGAACATATATACTCAATCAAGATTCAAGCACAGTCTCTTTAACGTATTTATAAAAAATTTTCTTCTTTTTTTTTTTTTTTTTCAGATGCTCCTCCTCAGTATTCTAATGGGTGCAATTTGACATATTCACAATAGGATTTTGAGGATTCATTTGGAACTTGATGCGGCAAAGGCGGGCCTCCTCCAAATAATTAAAATTGTAAAATGCAACGTGCGGTGCGGCCAGCCTGGTTACAGCATTTGAAGCAATATATGGCGGCTCATTGCTTGGCATATATCACAAATTTTGGGAGCTAGACTTCATCATGGTCGAGCTGTATTAATTTCTTTTTTCTTTTTTTCTTTTTTTTGATAGAGTATTAGTTTCAGCCATGTAAATTAATTGGGAGTGACATAATGGCGGCCTCCTTTGAATATTAAAAGTCTAAAATTCAATTGTAAGTGCAAAATAGGGGTACTGCTACTCATTACTATAAACCCATTTCTGATGATTTCCCATTATGTAGATGCCCAAGATCCATTTTACCTCAGTAACATGTGAGTCCAGTTTTTTAGAGGTGAAGATAATTTATCTTGGACCCATTGGTGCACGAGTATGAGCCTGATGCGATTTGGAAAGTCAGAGATCTAATTTAAAAATAACTTTTTTGAGCTGAGGGTTGGCTTCCAATTTTATATGCACTCAACACAAGTTTTAACAGATGTGCGAACATATATATCTTCGATAAATCGGTCGTCCTAGGTGTATATGATGACAAAAGATCTCACAATGAATTGACTTGTAGAAATAGTAGACGTAGGTCCGCTAGCTCCGTGGCATGGTTAGAATACACACAAGAACTTATTAATATTGTTGCCAAAATTGTGTTGGCGAAGGGGAGAGATCCTTGCAACGCATAAAACCCATGATCGATTAAAGGACCTACCACTTGGTCAAGGGTGAGATTCAAGAGAATGATGGATCGTGCTTTCTCGACAGATGCTTTTGTCTTTGCCTCACAATCCCTCAATTATGACTTACGAGCCTGGGAATAAAGCCCTGTGGTAGACAAAATCATTTTAATGCAACTTCAACAATATAATTATATTTATAATGAAAATAGCAAGAGAAAAAAGAAATAAAAGAGAGGGCCATTTAATTACTGGCCTTACGATTTAGTTTCAAAGAACTTATAAACTATCGATTACTTTTTATCTGGTCATCAATATTTGTGAAGGTCCAAAAAAAGAAAAAATATTTTACTCGGAAAAGAACAATAAAGAAAACACTTTTGATCGTGGGTGTCATTCGTCATCCAGATGTGATTACTTACATATAAAATGAATCTAATAATTCATCCGGCAGAAAAAGTAATGTCATTGACAAACAAAATGGCATCGTTTGCTTTGACGTATAATTATCATTGAGCTTATGGTTTCTTTACATATGCCTTTGATGCCACTATATTTGCTCTGTTACTTTTTGTGTAGTGCATCTCTTGAGAACCTGGTTAATCGAAAAGCCACCTCTTCGATCTTGATTTTGGACTTATTAATCTGTATCCCAAACTTCATGTCCCTACCATTGAAGAAATCAATTTAAATTGATGTAACATTCTCAAATCAACAGAATAAAAGAAAAGAAATAAAACTGTATGCAAATCGTATAATTGTAAGGGTAAATATTTCTTCAGTCCTCATACTATGAGCTAATTGTTTAGCTATCCTCTGTATTTTTTAAAAATTATCCAAAAAAAATATACGTATTATAATATTGTTGCTTCTGTATCTGTTATATTTAACTTTTAAAAAGGAATTTCGTACTTTTTTTTAAATATAACTTAAAATTCTAATAAATCAGATATGTAGCTGTTGAAAAATTAACAATTATGATGAGATTGATTTTTACATAAATAAAAAAACAAATCTTTTGAATAACTTTTTAAAAATATATGAACCATCAGAAAGGCCTATTCGGACTTCGCTTTCTCTAGTTTATAATCAAAAAGTTGATGAACCTTGTCAATCATTTCATGTTTTTCGATCAAATAAAAAAAGAAATGTATATCACATATTAATTATCGCTTAATTATAATATAAGCTACCCCACGTCACCAACCAAAGCTTCAAAGCATCGAATGATTATGCAGCACGAACAATATTAAAGAGGTGTTGGTAGAGATACATTTGCCCTTGAAAGTGCTCTCTTTGCCAATGCCAAACACTTTTAAGTTGATTAATTATATAAAGGTGTAAATATGTAATTGCATTCTCTTTCTTTCTCTGTGGTTTTCTTTCGGAAAATCTTTCATATATATATATATATATACACGCACATATGTACGCTATTGGGAATCTATGGAAATGGTGGTATGAATGATTGTGACTATAGATAGATCAAATGATGATTTTGCATAATTAATATAGTTTTGTACCATGGGGTCGGGCTATTTCTGAGTTAACCAGTAGATCTGTTTCAATGGCATGCATGAATGTATGTGTTCTGTGGTTTATTACTTTGTTGCCCCTGTTGCTTGCTGAAAAAGCAAAAAATCCAAAGGTTTCATGATCTTAACCCACAAGTTCAAATTAATTTAGATTTTTACTTCTAAATCCATTGACCTAGAATTTGACTATTAAAATTAATGACGTTAATGGTAATGATGTAATATCACAAAAAAAATTATAAAATACATGAAAAATAATACGTGTGAACAATATTTTTCTTTGCTACATAAAATCTATATAATCTATAGTAAATAATTTAAACATGTAGTAAAAATATATTAATTTACTACTAATATAAATATATGACCAAATAATAAATATGCTTATTTTAATAATTATACACATAACAGAGTTTTATTTCAAAAAATCATTACTCTGCCTTAACCGATAATTTTAGAGCAGAAATAATAATAATGATAAATAGGATTTATATGTCAATATTTTGAAACCTAGATTATTTTTCAACTTTCAGCAAATAAGATGGACTACAATATGATTGAACTACAAAAGACAAAACTGGTGTAAGTTACCACAAGAGCAACATAATTTTGTCCCCCGTCCCATGTATAATTTCAAACAGCACACGTATGAAACGATTTAATAAAATCGAGATTACATGTATGGCATTTGAAATGGGGGGATTATCATCGAGATCCCTACTTTTTTTTTATTTTATATCTTCTCAAAATAATAACGTATTTTTTTTTTCATTTTTATCAAATAGATCTGCAAGTATTAAAACGTCAATTTTGAGTAATGTTCTAACAATAAAGAATTCTCTATATAAGACAATAAAATCACGCATTCCCATACATTACAAGGTAAATGTATCTTTTTATTTTTTAATTTATTCCTTATTTTAATAAAATAAAAATCCATTATTAGATAATAACTCGTGAATATTAACCTTAACATACTGCAGTTTGATCCATCACAATAGTTTATTACTTAATAATAATAATGGGTGTTCCGAATATCATTTCCCTTGATTCAGATAGAATCAAAAAATGGGACAAAGGTATTTAATATTTTTTAACCAAAAGGGCATTAGAGATTTAAAATAAAAGTTACTTTTAAAATAAAATTCTTTTCTCTCTTTACTCTCACTTCAAGGAAATCAAAGTGTTTGTATGTCAACGGTAACGCTAATTGGTCATTTCCAATAAATAAGCAAACGAAGTTGTTGTCAGAAATCATACACGATCATTATTTAAATTGGCCACCCATAATAATAAGCTCCTAGTTTATAGTTTTAAATGATTAGGGTATTTTATTGTTATGATATACTCTTTTAGAAATTAGTTTGGACATGTTAAGAGTTTATTTAATCAGCACTACTATACTTACATAATTGGGATACATAGTTTGTATTATAAGTTATGTGTCACTAATAAAATTAAATCTTGTCATTTATTAAGTGTTAATATTTTTTTTCCATTGTTAATGTGATAATATTGCACCAACAATCAATAAACAACCGATCGCATGTTGCTGCACCTAGGATAAAAATAATGTATCCCAATTATATATGTGTGGTGTTATTCTTATCTAAAACATAATTTCTACATTTTAACGGAAGGTAATGGTCAAACGATAAAAGTAAATTATGCTGCATTTACTTCTTCAGAATTAGAATGGACATGAATTGAAATGTGTTTGGAATTAGAATTGACAAGAATAAAATGAGAAATAAAAATTAAAATAAATTGTTTATTCAAATCGCACGAATCCGAATAAAATAGAGTTATATTCCCAATGAAATATTTTAAGGTTGACAATAATATAAGCTTAATGACAAATAATACTTTGTAAGAAGGGGCGGGGGGAAGGAACCGAACTTAGCTTAACTTACGAATGTCTTACGAGAGTTGGGAAGATATATATGGCCAAAATGAGCTGCAGCACATGGGCAACAATTGAATAATGGCATTTTTTTCAGCATGCATTATTGCATTTGCTAGAATAGAAAGTCGAATGCAAAAGGACCAATGGGATTGAAGAATCAGGTCAACCAGTTTTATTATGGCTCACGCAGGGCTCATTTGAAACTTCCCATACTAATCTTCAATATGTTTAATTCGATCTGCAACTCAATATTCATGCAAATCCAGTTCATGATGAAATGCAGGTCTTACAACTACTGTATTTTATACATCCCAAAGTCATCTTTCCTATTTCATGCACCATATAAAGTAATTTGAATCCCAATATGAAAATTCTTAAAATAAAATAAAGATGAAAAAAGATAGTCAAAACATGCGTGGGTCAACAACCAAATGAAGGAATGGGTCGGCATTGGATATACGTTTACAAAATTAAAAGGCAACGAAAGAAGGGACTCATGTGCAATAAATTATGATGCATCACTGTGAGTAGTGGTAAATGTGATGTACGTAGTCAGAAATTATAACACAATGTCATGGATCATCCGAAGGGTCGAAATCCATCCGACGGACGTGATCAAAGTAATAAAAATCAAAGGACCCACATCAAGTGGCTACTACTATTGTAATGGACCCTATGCATGGGCCCAATATTATTATTAGGAGACGTAGAAGTTGGGGAAACATCAAGGACGCAGAGGATTTGCGTCACCAAGCAAAGACGGTGGTAGTTGAGTGGCAATTCTCACTGCGTCGGAAGCTGCACCAATTATATCCTTCCCTTTCTTTTCAAGAAGCTTATATAAATTGGGTACTTGCTCTCCTCATTCTCTGCCAACATTAATTGAACAAAACAAACACTTCAAAGCATAGCTGCTAGCTTAGTGTTAACCAGATCATCAAATTTATTCTCTCTTATAAATTCTTAATCAACTCCCGTCACTCCCGATCTTTCCAATATAATAGATCATGTAGCTTGGTGCATTCATTGAACATTTTGAATCCATACGCCAAGCTCACATGTAATTTCATCACATCTAATATATTTCTTCTGCTCTCACCACCTGCGTTGACTTATATTTTATATAATAACCAACCATTAGGGTATTGATCTTTATTTTCTGAACTTCATCTTTTAGTTTCTGAACACCCAAATTATGTAATTATTCAGATTATTAATTTAGTTTCTTTGTCAGACCTTTCAATGGCATTCTTTTTCCAATCTGCAAAAGCCCATCCGTAGGAGGCCATTTTTCTTCACTGCCCTTTGCTTATTGTTGGAAACCACTGACGACACAAGAACGTACAGTGTATTGAATTTTGCCTAGTTACATAACAATGGAAGAAACATTTGTACCTTTCCGCGGGATTAAAAATGATCTTCGAGGAAGGTTGATGTGTTACAAGCAAGATTGGACCGGTGGCTTTAAAGCAGGCTTCAGGTATGGCGTCTATGCATGCATTCACCTCAACTTTTAGCTTCATTTAAGTTTGTATTAATTGGTGAGTTTTTCAATGAGTGAAACCGATACGTACATCTTTTTCAGGATTTTGGCTCCCACCACATACATATTCTTTGCTTCCGCGATTCCGGTCATTTCATTTGGTGAACAACTTGAGAGAGATACTGGTGCGGTATTCAGAAAATAATAATTTTTTAATTTTTAACATGTTCTGTCACCTTACATTTCTATCAAATTCATTGAACCAAATATAAATAAATTAATAAATAAATAAATCTCATGCAGAGGGCGTACTGACGGCAGTTCAAACGTTGGCATCTACTGCCCTTTGTGGGATTATACACTCGATCATTGGAGGCCAACCATTGCTGATATTAGGAGTGGCAGAGCCTACTGTCATTATGTACACCTTTATGTTTAACTTTGCCAAAGAGAGAGCAGATTTGGGTCGAAATCTCTTTCTAGCCTGGTCTGGATGGTGAGTTATTTCACAGTTTTTGGCCTTCTGATCTGCAGTGCACATATATTTCAAATTCTTTTTTCAGTACTGCCTGGACACAAACTCAACCTCTTTCATCATTTAATCTTGTAGGGTATGTGTTTGGACGGCATTGCTTCTGCTCATACTGTCGATCTTAGGAGCTTGCTCCATTATCAACAGATTTACACGTGTAGCAGGAGAATTGTTTGGTCTGCTTATTGCAATGCTGTTCATGCAGCAAGCGATCAAGGTAAGAGTAGTGGTTCTTATACACATCATCATTTATTTTAATTAATCATCTTACTTTTCCATATTAGTTATGATACTAGAATTTGATTTTCATGGTTACCTAATTTATTATTACTTGAACTGAACTAAGGGTCTCGTGGAAGAATTTCGAATTCCAGAACGAGAAAATCCTAAATTGGTTCAGTTCATACCTTCATGGAGGTTTGCAAATGGGATGTTTGCTTTAGTTCTGTCATTCGGCCTTCTATACACAGGACTGAAAAGCCGAAAAGCAAGGTCATGGCGCTATGGAACTGGTTAGTACGCGTCTTCGCTGTAAATAGACTCTCCTATAAAGTTGACAACCTTAGTCACTTTAATTTTTTCCTTTTTGGGTAAATTTTATGAATTAAATTTGTTTTGACAGGTTGGCTAAGAAGCGTCATAGCAGACTACGGCGTGCCACTTATGGTTGTGGTGTGGACAGGGGTTTCATACATACCATCTGGTGATGTTCCCAAAGGAATCCCACGACGCCTCTTCAGTCCAAATCCATGGTCCCCGGGTGCTTATGAAAATTGGACTGTCATTAAGGCCTGTTTAATTGATCTTTATATAGAATATTTCTCCCCCCTCAAAATGATCAAATATTGATTCATGTATTTTTCAAAATGACAGGACATGCTGAACGTTCCCATTGTCTACATAATTGGAGCTTTTATTCCAGCAACCATGATTGCTGTGCTCTATTATTTTGACCATAGTGTAGCATCCCAACTTGCTCAGCAGAAAGAGTTCAACTTGAGAAAGCCATCATCTTACCATTATGATTTGCTTCTTTTGGGATTTTTGGTATGCAATAGCTCCTCTTGATCCCTCACTGCTTTCACATTTATGTGCTCTCCCTGTGTTAAATTGTATTTTAATGGCAGACCTTACTGTGTGGACTTATTGGAATCCCTCCATCTAATGGTGTCATTCCACAATCTCCAATGCATACCAAGAGTCTGGCTACTCTTAAACACCAGGTATTCATCACTCCATGATGGAGTCATTACATAATTCTTCTCAAATTAACTGCGCAAATCAATTTGATTAACATCACACTCTGCGCATTTGCAGTTGCTCAGAAACCGGCTTGTTGCAACAGCACGCAAAAGTATTAGGAAGAATGCTAGCCTGGGACAGATGTATGGAAATATGCAAGAGGCCTATCAGCAAATGCAGACCCCTTTAATCTACCAGCAGTCTGCAGCGCAAGTATGATTCTATTATACTCTTGTTATGCTTTATGGTTCATTAACTTTTATGATATTGTCTTTAAATTTATATACATTTCTGGGCTAGTTACCTAGCATTATTGGATGATTTTTATAAATAAGTTCAACGAATAGGGTCAACTGAAGCATAAATATGCAGGCTACACAATTTGAATAATTACCATAGTAAGTTGTTTGATAGTCAAGTAACCTTGCTGCTATAATTGAAGTTGACATCATAATATGAGCTGATGTTTCTGATTTTCAATAATCCATCTGTAAATCTGAGACTGCTGAAAGCTAAACTACATTAAAATTCTTGTGCAGGGACTAAAAGAATTAAAAGAATCAACCATTCAAGCAGCATCATGCACAGGAAACCTTAATGCCCCAGTCGACGAGACTTTATTTGATATTGAGAAAGAAATTGATGATCTTCTGCCAGTTGAGGTTAAAGAACAGCGTCTCAGTAACTTGCTTCAAGCCATCATGGTGGGAGGATGTGTTGCAGCAATGCCCTTCCTCAAAATGATACCAACCTCAGTCCTTTGGGGCTACTTTGCCTTCATGGCCATTGAAAGTTTACCCGGCAACCAATTTTGGGAAAGGATCTTGTTGCTCTTCACGGCGCCAAGCAGAAGATACAAGTAACATGATCAAACTCGTCTTTAGATGATCTCAATTTCGCCCGTTCTGCTTAAAATTGTCTAAGATATACACATCTTTCTTGCAGAGTCCTTGAGGAGTACCATGCCACATTTGTTGAAACTGTGCCATTCAAAACAATAGCAATATTTACCATTTTCCAAACAACTTATTTGCTAATCTGTTTTGGGCTTACTTGGGTTCCAATTGCTGGGGTTATGTTTCCCTTGATGATTATGCTGCTGGTTCCGGCAAGACAATACATTCTGCCCAAGTTTTTCAAAGGGGTGCACCTTCAAGACTTGGACGCAGCAGAGTTTGAAGAGGCTCCAGCTTTGCCATTCAATCTTGCGGCAGTATGATCTCTGTCCAACTCAATAACCATTAACTTTTTAATTGACAAACATTTTTTTTTCCCATATTCATCAAATGTTTGATGTTTATTTCGAAACAGGAGACACAGATGGGCGCTGGTGCTTCTTATGCAGGGGATGCAGAGATTTTAGATGAGGTTATAACTAGAAGCCGTGGTGAGTTTAGGCACACAAACAGTTATAAAATCACAAGCTCCACTTCAACGCCAGCAAATGATCCTCTGAGCATGCAGAGTCCACGAGTCCGACAAAGTCCTCGCCTTAGTGAACTAAGAGGGGAGAGAAGTCCTCGCATTAGAGGTCTTCCAAGTCCAAAGACTGGAGAATCAAAATCGTCTAATTTGGGGAAAAGTCCTCAAAACTAAGCCTCAAAATTCTAGGAAATACTTGACCGGGGTGATCTATCTACCTTCCAGGAGTTTTTAAGTGGCTTGTTACTTGTCCTGTTTTCATTGCTGCGTCTGTTGTTTGGATTGCTGTTGCTGTAAAATTAATCTCTCTTCTGCTGAGCAAGTGTGTAACAATAGAATTGAGTGGCTTGTCTTGTAACTACAACAATAGTTGATACGTACTTCGGAGTGTATAGTTTCCATTCCCTTTTTAAAGGAAACTTGCTCTCTTTCTCCTCTATTATCTTACACTTGCACAATAAGACAATTCTGCAATAAACACTGAAAATTTGACACGACACTCACATTTCAAATGTTAATGCCACTAAAGAAACCCGGCAATAGCATCAGCAAAGATTACAGACACAAAGAGTACCACCAGGGGTGGAGGGCGCTTACGACTAGAGGAGGCCATGGCACCGGCAGACTTTCAAAAAATTTCAAATTTCTAAAGGAAATATAAAAAATTAGGTATAAAAATACTAATTTGGCCCTGCATAATTAATTTATAAACTTTATATATTGGATGAAAATATAATTTTATATTTTGTTAAATAAAGTCAAAGTCACCCAATTGTTTGATCTTTATGTTGTTTATTGCTTTTTCATTTTGACATAATCGCAAATAAACTTTTAAAAATTTGATAGAGTTTAGATCAAGTTCTTTGATTTTTATTTTTATTAATTGTTTTTTCATTCTATTTTTTTTTTATATATATATAGTAGTAGCCTCTGCTGCAATTACAAGTAAAGTTCCGAAATTCCCAACGACTACACCACAACTGTAAATAAAAAAAAAAAAAACCATTTAAAATCAATTCCTTATTAATACTTAAAGTTTGAACTCGGTCGCTTCCGAAGATTTACTCCGAGCTCCCCCCGAGTACGACTACAAAAAGTGAGTGCCCGAATATCTTATCTGTGTTTATCGCCTTTTTGAGATTTAGATCCACTCGATCATTATTCTGTCTTGCGAATTTGTCTTGTCATTGCGCTCATTACAATCCAACAGAAGAGTCAACCATTCGGTCGATAACATGACATCAATTATGAAGATAAAAGCCGAAAAGGAGTCCTTTAGAATAGTTGCCAAAGAAAAAGCAGCGGTCAGAAATTTTGCTCATCATAGTTCTTGAATGTGTGAGTGAAGTGAAGGCGGTGCTGTTGTTTTCACAGCATTGACTTCATAGGTATTATCATTATTTGCACTTAAATGGGTAAATTCTTCTTCTTCTTCTTCGCGTGTATCATTATTTGCTCATCAGGTCCCTTTCTAATAATTTCAGGATCTTTGTCTTTGTGTAAAATTCTGTGAACCATCTCCAAAGCGTTGGCTTAATCATCTTTTGATTCTGTCCAAAAAGAAAACACGCTTGACATCACTAATAGCAAAGAAACATAAATTTGATTCTTTTAAGTGAGGATTGGACGCGTAAGTTGACCATAACCTAGTGTGCTTTGCACATTATAGTCAGTAATTTAGATCCATGTTCACATCAAAGAACTTGCTTAGTCAAGATGAATAGCGGAAGCCTTACTATGAATATATTACTATACGGTTTCGCTGCTGCGAATATCTGCAGCATACATTTACAGGGCCGTATGTAGCAGTGAAAATGGGTTTTCATAGTTCAAGTCCGCAGTTTTTTCAATTATAAAACGCATGCAGAAGAGTTGCTATTTTTCATCGACAGGCTTTCAATATTGTAATGTTAATGCGCCACTGGTGAACACTGCACAAGGGTAAACGTCTTGTCCTTATTGTGATTTGATGGACAGCATGTTATGTCCATTCAGATTCAGATTCAGGCATATTTAATCTTATTCATATAAATGGAGGACGGTTCTAATAAAAAAAATCTATAACTGCCAGTGCTACTACAGCTTCTGTAAAGTTATGAAAGAAAGCTCTTTGGCTCTTCCCCAAAATCTGTGGGTATCAAAAAAAAAAGTTATGAAAGAAAGGCAGTGCAGGAAAACCGAATCAAAACATATAACATGATATATATGAATATAAAAAGTCATTGCATAAGCTTTCTTGCATCATTTCGGAGGTGACAAACGACAGAAACAAACAGTCTGATTATTCTTAATATATAGTGTATGCCTCCCACCGGAAACTGATATTAAGCCTCTGCTTTTGTTTTGTAACATTATAAAAGATAATAAAGGTGTTTCGTACTAAAACTTTTGAAACAGAAAAAAAAAAAAAGATCCTCCATTGCTTTTGCTAATAAGGTTAAAATGTAAAAGCAAAAGTAGCAGAATATACATACATATAATTGAGCTAAGCTACTTGAAGTTTCTCGTGATTTGATTGGTGTGATTGATTTCTCGCGACTTTGTTGTACCGCCAACTGCCATTGACTTAGCTGTCGCACTAAAAACTTTTGAGTGAGAAATATAAAATTAATCAACCAACCAAACCCACTAATCAAAGAAATCAAATAATGCATAAGTGTGGTCAATATTTCCAGGCATAATGTTCTTAGACAAAACAAAAGAAATGAAATTGGCCCATGGTCAGACGATGGGGTTGGCCAGTCACGAGCAGGCCTTTTCCACATCCAAAACTCTTTATATAAAATCCATTTTTAATTCAATTTACTTAGATAACCAAATTTAATTTAATTCATTTCTTATTTTTTAAAATGAAAATTCAATTCAACATTCATATAAATTATTCTTTTAAAAAACATTTTACACACTGCTCTGTTTCATAATTTATGTTTGTATTTTAATTTTAATAAAAAATAATTTTCTGAAAAAAATTAGGAATTTAAAATTATTAAAATAGAAATTATATAATAAGAGGAAAATAATTTAAGATTTAAGATTTGTATATATTCTATAAATAAAAATCTTTAAAATAGACTTTTTTTGGATAATTTTTTTTTATGGAAAGATAGCTATTTTAATATATAAATTTGTCTTTCGTAAATTAAACTGGAGTATTTTCGGAGAGAGCGCTTTAAAAAAAGGGTTATTAGAATTTTAGGGGGGTATTAAAAGCTCAATTCACTGGTTTTTGGGCTGGGCAAAACTGCCGGAGCTAGTTACGTCATGGAGCCCAGATTAAATTTTTGATTAGGTTACCAAACGAACCCATTATTGGTCCAGGTGCACCACCATGTCACAACAACATTTTGTACTTAAGTGCAGCTATCGGCACCCCTCAAAATATCTTTTAAAGCTCTTCCTTCATACTTACCGTTTTAGTCAAGATTAAAAGTACAAAAACGAGCAACAATCATCTCATTACTCTTGACTCTGTCTTTTGTAAGACCCAAGAACATCTAATAACTCGCTATAAAATCAGCAACTCTACTTACTCCAATACTCAATTCCTAGTAATTGATTAAGAATTTTTCTGTAACTACTCCAATTTTTATCATTAGGAAAATTATTCATCATATTTCAAGAAATAATATTATTAAAGAAAAAAAATCATATGGGTTTAATTTGTAGAATTTTAATAGAATCATTGTAATCATACTATCCGTTGCTAGAAAATAAAAATAATATCTCGGACACAGGGTCCTACGCGTATTAGCTAGTATTACGGTGACACCAAAAATCACTTTTTGTTTGCTGCTTCCCGAAGGAAACATTCAATCAGACTCTCACTTGCACGCCACCGACTCGTTTCTCTTTTCTTGTTGAGAAATAGACATTTGACGGAAATTTTAATTGTAATTAAAATCAGACTTTCGCTTGCATGATAAACTCATATACATGGATGGTAACGTTTTTGTAATTATATAATTAACCGAGCAGTTAAATTAGTGGTCATTCATTGAAATTACCAAAATAAAAGAAGAAATTAAAACAAGAAAACAATATAAAATTTCATTAAAGGGTAAGTTTGAGGTCCAAATGACCACCGTCATCATCTTCATGACTATGATCACGCCGTTTGTTGTCTTGGCGTTTGTAGTTGTGGTTACAAGGACCGGGAAGGATGGGAGGTGGCTTTACGAATTCAATATCCTGCGCAAAATCTTGCCATTCAAATTTCGGAACCCAACCGGAACCGGTGGTGGATTCCCGATGATGATCCAGCTTCCTAACCTTGTTGTTTCTCTTCGCTTCTTGCAAGTTTCTGATCAGAGCGAAAAACTTCTCCATCTTCTCCGCCTCCTTCGGGGACTCGTCCCTAATTTGAATTTGATCATCATTTTCGCTGCCGTTGTAGACATTTCCCTTTCCCGTAGCTCTCTCATTTTCCTTTTCCATGTCAAGAACGCCACCTCAGGTTTTTCTTTCGGTCTGCTTGATTGGCTGTTGCTCGTCCAATTCTTCATTCGGTCCCCTGTTTATTTATAGCAAGAATTTGTTAGAATTAGTCGTCGGCCCCCGCCCACCGATCCTCCAGAATCAACGGGTATGATGTCATTGTGCAGCTTTATTATTACTTGTCCAGTAATCAGTGGGTGCCGTGGCGCCACTCGGGATACGTAAGTATAATCGATCGCAGATGACGTATGAATGATGACGCCATCTGCTTCACGTTACCGCAGATGACGTATAAATGATGACGCCATCTGAGGTTTGCTGTACGTTTCACGTGACACTCAGACATCATTTTTTTTTCCCTATTTTGACCGGCAGGGAGAAGTTAGTAACCTTTGAAAATTGAGGCCGCTAAATTAAATTTTACTTAATAAAAGCGATGGCTTAAATTACTTTTTTAATCGTCTAAAGTGCTTATTAATACTTTGTTCAGCATCTATGGGAATGGGACTGACAAATTTTGAATAATTTAGAAACACACTGGTTAATAGCAGGGCGATGAATCATTTGCTTCACACTAGGGATGGCAACGGGGAGGGTAGGGGAGGGGACCAATCTCCAACAAAAAAAGTTTCCCGATATTTTACGTAAATAATAAAATGTCTCCTCTCTCCCCATCCTCGTTAGAATTACATGAGAGAATCTCCATCTCCTCCTCGAATAATAACAGGGGATCCCCGAGGGTCCTCGATCCCCAAATAACTAATATATTTTTTTTGGTTTCGATTTTGAGTTAATCATATTAAAATAAAAAATTTAAATAAAAGTAAAGTTCGAAATATATATTACATTAATATCCATTACAAAAGTCACATACATTAAATTAGTAAAAAATACATAAGGGATACAAACTTCTTTTACAAACTATCATGAATAAATTAATAGTCTAATACAAAATTGTTACAAATAAAATCGAATTTAGATTCAAAATTAACTTTTTCAATGGTGGCGTGGGCACTTTATAAATGTGGATTCTTTACTTTTCTGACACAATATAGTTAAGTTTTTACGGAGTAAATCAAGAAAGAAATATTAAATTATTAGATTAGATATTAAAATTGTGATTCTTATTTGGCAATTATAACATCTAAAAATAAATAAAAAATAGATTTAAGTTTAAAATATTTAATGAATATTAAAATTAAAATAACATTTTTGGGCTAATAGAATCTATCCGGTCTTTTTAATGTCTTAAATAAAAATTTAGGACTTTAATTATTTAATTAGGCCTAAAGTTTAATAATATAAATATTTTGATATTTGTTATTTTTACCAATATTTATCATTTTATAATTCAAATTTTATAATTTATTTACTAGTAATTTTAAAAAAATAAAATTAAAATGGGGAAATTGGTAGGGGATGAGGATTCCACCTCATCCTCGTCCCCTCCCCGAATAAGAAATTGGGTAAAAAAATTTCCCCATCTCTTCCCCGAAAAAAAAATTGGGTATGAAATTATCCCCATACCCTCCCGATGTAAGGGATTTTTCTAATCCCTACTTCACACACACTCAGCGTAAATATATATATATATATATATATATATATATATATATATATATATATATATATATATATATATATAATGTGAGAACGAGTTTGAGTTTCCACTTGTATTTGTGAAAAAAAAAAAACTAAAATAGTTATGAAAAAATCTAATTTTTCTAAAGAAACCATCAATTCAAACTGATGGTTTCTTTGTAAGGTGGGTTCATCTGCTTAGCGTTTTATATTAGACTCAACGTAGAAATTTAGAAATTTCAAATTCTTTTATGAATTGTTTCTCATATTTTCATATACGCTTATTTTTAATTTAATTAATTATAATAAAGAGAGAAAAATTGTTTAAAACGCGTAACATGTATTTATTGAATGGTCTCATTCAGACCATCCACATTTTTTTATGGTAGTTGTCGTCATTTAAAACGACTTTTAAAAATGGTGGGGTTATTACTGTTTAAATTGACAAATATATGATGTATTCAACAACAAAAAAAAAGTGAGAAATATATGATGTGATAGTTTCATCAAGTTAAATAATAATTAATAAGGTTGTTCGATCTTAACTTTTCCTTTTTTTCATTATCTAAAATTACTAAGAAGACCAACAGAAAATGGAAAATACAACTTGTAAATCTCTAATTACAGATGTCTTGCCTTTACTTTGAGAGCTCATTTATAATGTTGGTAATACTTTGCTTTGCTGATAAAATTAACCTTTCAAAATGATAAATATAGGTTAATTACTTAGCTAATGAGGTGTTATTCTTGTATATAAATTTTACAAAACCTTTTTAAGTAACGCGACCATGGACATGTATACGTGACTGAAATTGGCACCCAACTGATACCTTTCTTCAATTTCAACTGTTACCTTGGCGAACTTGGTAGTAGTTGAACAAATGCTCGTATTTGGTACATCTGTAACCACTTCCCTCAATTGAATTGACATAATTAAAGTTAAGTTCAAACCAATTTACACGCAACTGAAGTAGACTTGTGCATATTTGGAATATATTTAGTAGCGCTATCTTTATGTTTAGGGCCGAATATGGATGGATATAAAAATAATTAACATTTAAGAGAGAAACTTTGAGATTCTTAGACAAATTTGGCATTTAATTGCTAAGTGGAATAATGTTCCAGAAAATAAATGATGTGTGTTATAAAGTTTAACAAAATTGACTTTTAAATATATCATTCTGTCATGTGTGCACATATGTATATTCAGTAATGATACACTTACCATAGTTAGTACTGTTGAATTTAGGCAAAATTCACCAGCAAATGAAGGCCAAGAAATATACCACGTGGGAGTGCCAGCTTAGTTCTATGTGATAGCACAATCAGCATACAATATGGATAAGAATGAGCAGAGCTCACATGCGAATGTGGAAGTTTTATAAGCAGTGAGTTTACAAAACAACTATACAGGTATTAGCTTTGAATGGTTTTGGAATAAAGGCAAAAATGATCAAATGTCTGCTGTTCAAAAAATGAATCTTGGCTGTTAATTTTAGGACCACCTTTTTCAGATTATGTATAAATAACTAGTGTGCCTTTTGTATTTCAACGACCAATATGAATGATGAGAATGTTTATTTTAATAGCTTTGCAAATACTTGCTTAATTTCTTATATCATTGAAATTTAATATCAAAGCTAGAATAATGGCTATAGTAGAAGAGATCAGGCACAAAATGTTGAAATTGATCCAAATGAACAAAGAACCTTAGATCAAAATGTAGTGACCAACCTAAGAAGAGTTATAAAACAAGTTCCGGCTTAAAACCTTATGCCTGGCAATGTTGCTTCCAACTTAGCCAATAATATTAATTTTGTAGCAAACATTGCCTTTACATTTGCAACCCGTATTAAACTCAATTAGTCAAATTTCTTGCTTTGGAGAACTCAAATAATCTTTTAAGTGTTGGGTTTCGTCCTACATTATCCAGTAAAAAAGATATACTTAGGTCTATAAGAAGGACATGTCACTTCAACTAATAGACTAATTTTTTAAGTTGGATATTTAAAAATAATAGAGCAAGACCTTAGCCATTTTGGTTTTACCCAAGTGGTGAAACAAATCCAGTTTTTCACTAAGATTTCGAATAGATGCCCCGAATTCAAGTTGATTATGTTTCGCCTCTTACTCGGAGAAAGACGATCAAACAATTCCCAATCATGGTCCTTGCAGATCGAATCATCCATATAATATACAAAAAGAAACTCCAGATATTTGCGATCTTTCCCTTTGAATGAGATCTCAATTCCAGCGACGGTTTCATTAGATATCTTACAACTAGAATCCCTCTTTTTTCCGAGCCAGTTCCTCCACCACTGCGAACCCCAGTTAGATTTAGGCATGATACACTTTTTAGTTATTGGGAGAACCCAAGTACTCTCTTTCGGATCCAGGAAAAAGCTCTCAGAGATCTTTTTTCCTTTTGGAAGATACATGAGCGAAACAATCAATCTATTGATATTGGAAGACCTAAAAGATTCTTCCAATGTATCAGTTCTGGGTCTAATGGAATTCATAAGTATAGGAAGAAGCCCTGTAAAATATAGATTTTTTCTTTCAACCATATTTTGATTGTTAATACGATATATAATGATCGCTACTACAAACAGTACTATACACTTGATAGTGAAATATCGATTGCTTGTTGAACCCTGTGAATTGCGTGAAAGTAGGATACTCTAAATTCGTGGATCCAAGAGTCTTATAAAATGTTCTTAGTGGAAAAAAATGTGAATGAAAGATCCACTGAATTGAATTGGGTCCATGAATCTAAGAAATAGTGAGAATTCTTGATCTCTCTCAATATCTCTCTCAATTCGAAAATCCCGGATTTGAATTGATGTCCTTTCATTGATTCCTCCTAAATTGCATTGATTTATCCTAAAGATTTCATTTCAATTGAAATTTGGTTATTCACCATGTACGAGGATCCCCGCTAAGCATCCATGGCTGAATGGTTAAAGCGCCCAACTCATAATTAGCGAATTCGTAGGTTCAATTCCTATTGGATGCATGCCAATGGAACCCTCTAATAAGTTTATTAGAATTAGCTCTGTATCAATGGAATCTCATCATCTATACATAACGAATTGGTATGGTATATTCATATCATAACATATGAACAGTAAGAACTAGCATTCTTATTGAGACTCGAACTCATAGGGAAGAAAATAGATTTATGGATGGAATCAAATATGCAGTATTTACAGACAAAAGTATTCGGTTATTGGGAAAAAGTCAATATACTTCTAATGTCGAATCAGGATCAACTAGGACAGAAATAAAGCATTGGGTCGAACTCTTCTTTGGTATCAAGGTAATAGCTATGAATAGTTATCAACTCCCCCGAAAGGGTAGAAGAATGGGACCTATTATGGCATATTAATGATATATTCATTAGAAGAAAATAGATTTATGGATGGAGAAGGATGATCATTACGCTTCAACCAGATTATTCTTTTCCACCTCCTAGAAAGAAAAGAACTTAAATCAAAATACTTAGCAGCATGACGATACATTTATACAAAACTTCTACCCCGATCACACGCAATGGAGCCGTAGACAGTCAAGTGAAATCCAATCCACGAAATAATTTGATCTATGGACAACATCGTTGTGGTAAAGGTCGTAATGCCAGAGGAATCATTACTGCAGGGCATAGAGGGGGAGGTCATAAGCGTCTATACCGTAAAATCGATTTTTGACAGAATGAAAAAGACATATATGGTAGAATCGTAACCATAGAATACGACCCTAATCGAAATACATACATTTGTCTCATACATTATGGGGATAGTGAGAAGAGATATATTTTACATCCCAGAAGGGCTATAATTGGAGATATCATTGTTTCTGGTACAGAAGTTCCTATAAAATGGGAAATGCCCTACCTTTGAGTGCGGTTTGAACTATTGATTTACGTAATTAGAGGTAACCAATACAAAACCTAGAAATCGATCACTGATCCAATTTGAGTACATCTACAGGATAGAACGCAACAGAAAATTGAAGAGTAACAGCAGCAAGTGATTGAGTTCAGTAGTTCCTCATATAAAATTATTAACTCTAGAGATATAGTAATATGGAGAAGTCTAAATTGTTTCAAGCACCGACAGAACCAGAAGCGCCTCTTGTTTCAAAGAGAGGAAGACAGGTTATTCACATTTGATTTGATGGTCAGAGGCGAATTGAAAACTAAGCAGTGGTAATAGTAATTCGAAAGATTTCCCGGGGAAAAATAGAGATGTCTCCTACGTTACCCATAATATGTAGAAGTATCGACATAATTTCATAGAGTGATTCGGTCTGAATGCTACATGAAGAACATAAGCCAGATGACGGAACGAGAAGACCTAGGATGTAGAAGATCATAACATGAGTGATTCGGCAGATTTAGATTCCTATATATCCACTCATGTGATACTTGATTATATGATATTGTGGTACTTCATTATATGATATATATAAGATCCATCTGTATAAATATCATCATCTACATCCAGAAAGCCGTATTCTTTGGAAGAAGCTTGTACGGTTTGGGAAGGGATTTTGATTGATCAAAAAGATGAATCTACTTCAACTGATATGCCCTTAAACACGGCCATACATAACATAGAAATCACACTTGGAAAGGGTGGACAATTAGCTAGAGCAGTAGGTGATGTAGCGAAACTGATTGCAAAAGAGGGGAAATCGGCCACATTAAAATTACCTTCTGGGGAGGTCCGTTTGATATCCAAAAACTGCTCAACAATAGTTGGACAATTGGGGAATGTTGGGGCGAACCAGAAATGCTTGACTATGAGAGTAGTGGTTCGAGTCTCCATAGACTCAACCTCACTCAATTAATAAAAATAATTGTGTAGACTTAATTTATAAGTCTTTCTCCCTTATGAAATGTGAGTGGAGAGAAGATATCCCTTCTCTGTGAGGGTTATTTGTCTAGGCATGCACTCTATAGAATTAAATGTCATAATATAAGTCTCAGTCATATATATTAAATTGTAAATATCAGTGTATTAATTTGCATTAATCATACATGCTAATGATCTTAAAGAATTTATAGATGGATTTGGAAGTTGTCTTGATCACATAAACTTAAGACGTGATGAGAACAAAAATGAGATTTCAGTTCTACTCTTGACTATACCATATAGGAAAGATATAATTAGGCACTCATGAGCTGGTTATTGTCAACACTATTAAATAGTGATGTCAATGGGGCAGGTTCGGGCAGGGGATCATGATCCCCAAACCCGAACCTCATTTGGAAGCTACTCCTCGAACCCGCCTCGTACCTGAAAAATTATAATGGACGATAGTTTGGGTATGTCCCCTAAAATCCCCGAATTGAGCGGGGATTAAAGTGGGGACCCAATCTCCATTTTTTAAAATAATAATTTCTAAATTTTTGGTTCCCTTTTTTTAAAAAAATTAATAATTCTAACAACCTCCATATTTAGAAATAAAATTACAAATGATCAAATTTCATATTAGAAATAAAATTACAAGTGATTAAATTTTAACAACCTCCGTAAATAAAAACATAATAATTCTAAACCTTCAACATAATTACAAATGATCAAATTTTATATGACAAATCAAAATAATTTTAAGTCTTCATCATAAACTTGTAGCCATCACCATTGATGCACGTTCTCAAATTGCAAGAGAAAAATGACTGAATGTTTAAGTGAATAATAATTAATGGTTAACTAAATTAATCAAAGCAACCTAAGAATCACAAATAATAAAAAAATAAATATGTATAAAACTAGAGTAATTATCATAGACATGGTTAAATTATGTTAAAAAAATTCAACAACTAATGGAACAAATGTTCATGTTCAATTTGCAAAAAATACATAATTTAGAATCAGCATATTCATATTTAAAAAAAATAGTAAATCAATAATGAGTAAAAGACACAACAACCTTAGAGAATGATATGTGACCTATTGTGTGAAACAACGTTGGCCCAAGAAGTGCAATAATGAACGGTTTTGAAATCTTTGGACAAGAATTAAAGAAATCCCTTATTCACATAAATAGATTATGAGCAGGAAGGATTATGAGCAGTTTTGAGTGATAAAATATTGTGTAATAACATGAAGGATTATGAGCAAGACAAACAGATTCACTCAATGAAATCCGTTATTCACACAAAGAAAAATAATATTAATAACACATTACCATTATAAGAAGACTCAATTCATTTTATCAAAACAAGAACTGAACATTCATCCAAGAAAGGCAAGCAACTGCAGAGAAGCATATAAGGTGAAAAAAACACTCACGAAGTTTAAAGGCGGCACGTGTTTAGAAGCTCCGTCTCCACCAGGGGCACATTTTTTTGCTAAGAAGGTTAAAGCATTACAAGTGAAAAATATGCTTTGAATTATCAACTAATGATACGAGGCTCCTATACACAGGACTTTACACAAGCTTGTCAATAATTTAGTTGGGGGGCAACCACTGCAGCTCAATGCCATAGTTCCATGAATCAATAGAATCATCTGGCCTAATGTCAACCACAGAAGTGTAAGCAGTGCAACCTCCGACTCTAACTCTAATCCTCCGTGAAGTCATGGATGAATCTTTCAAGAACAGCAAAGGGTACCTCGACACTCACTGCCTGCCTCAACTTGCTCCTCAAAAAGTCTCTAGAGGCTACTTGAAAAATAGTTCAATGGGGAAAGAAGAATATTATCAGAGCAGTTGAGTAACATGACATTGTTACGAGTAAATATGTTACAGGGTGAATCATCATCCAGCCTAAAGCCTCCTGAAGTGAGATCAAAAGAGTAACATGTGTCTTTTGGTATCAAGAGGGGGTTTATAACAAGCCTATAAGAACTAGGATTAATGCTGATGATTTTATAGTAGAAACCTCCAGCTGACAGTAACTGTAGAACATCATTTTCGCAATACACACTAGCATTATTGGGGTTAGATTTGCAGAAAGTGATAGGAAAAGGTAATGGAATAAGATTCAAAGTAAGCATTTATTACTGCTTTTGATCATATGGATAACTAGCTGTATATGTTTATTAATATAATATTCATGGGTAAAAATAAGCCTAAAAAACAGAGGGTTTATCAGTCGCAATAGCTGAAGCTTCATCAACAGGAGAAGGAGATAAAACTCACAGCAAAAGCTACAGGTTCAGACTCATAGAAATCTTATTCTAACTACACAAGAGATAAAACTTATTCTAGTGGCACGAAATATCAGCCATGTTACTTATTCTAATGACAGTCAGATGCAACTCAATGACTCATTACTGATAAATAAACATACGAACAAAGACACTATGGCAAAACGTCATCTTACAAATTGACTCAAATCATAGCAAAGCGTCATTACTGATAAATGAAATCTCACCTTTATTAGGCCCAAAGCATGTCTATTGGTAACTCAAATCATGGCCGCAGCCTTTGTTTCAGTGAGCTCTCCATGGCTGCAGTTTTTGTTTCAGGCTATGTGACTGAGAATGAAATCAAAAGAAGATGAATAAAAACACACAAAATGTAAAATTGACTCAAATCAATAAAACCTGATGTAATTTGAAATAAATAAATAAATAAAGAAAAATAGGAAAATAAAAAACCTTACAGCAGGAGAACCGATAGTGTGGCTGACTGCTGGTCAGTGACAAAAGGCGGCGACTTACCAGCTGTTAGCGAGGCGGCGGTTGACGAGTTGTTAGGGTTTCTTTGGGGGGAATGATCGATTCAATCCAAATGAATTAAGTAATAGTGTTTTTTTTTAAATTTTCGGGTCGGGTTAAGAGACCCGAAAAAATCTCAAATCCAAACCCGAAAATTTTTTATGGCTTAGTCCCATACCCGAAACTAACCCGAATTTATTTTCATATGTTTTTAGGGCCCCATACCCGCCCAAAATTAACCCTCAAGGCCCTACATGTATTGTTACCACTCTACTATTAAAAGATGTTTTAGAAGTTGTGGTTGAGTGCACTGCTCATATGAGGTTAGGACTACATTGTCAAGTCAGTTTAGTTAGGTCCAACGCTAGAATCTTTCAGTTGAGAATCCAAATCCACATAATCAGAAAAAGGTTTGTGTCAATCCATCAATATTACTCTAGAATAAAAGCCATCGTCAATGCTCTTAGAGCAGCTAGAAACAAAATGTCAGTATGACTCTGTAGTCGTTACCATTACATCTAGAGCTCATCTAACTCTTGTCTTGAAGGTCTATAGCATGCTGCTTAACCAAGAGAATAGGAAAAAACAAAATCATGCATTATTAACTTTGAAGGCTCAGTAAATGTTGCAAATCTAAGAGGGGGTTACAGAAGAAATTTTCAAAATTAAGAGAGGTGCAACAATTATAACTATACTCCTACCAGAACCACCAGCCAAAGACTACCAACAAACAATGATTAAAAAAAAAAAGGCAAGGCAAGGCACTTGCTGATAAAGAAGAACCACCAAATGGGCCTTCTTAAATTTGCTTTAAGAAAAATCACTTAATTGTTGAATACTGGTACAAATACAAAAAGATTATACACTAAATTAGAATACAAGAATGGAGCCTAGAAGAGAATATATATCAATTGGTAAAGGCTCAGATCAAAATGTTTGGTACATGGACAGAGAGCTATAAATCCTATAAGAAACAATCTTAACAACCTCTCCATCATTGTGTTTCGAAATAACCATATCTATGTGTTTTGAAATCGCCAAAAAACTTAATAAATATCTCAAAAATTTTGAACGATATTGAAATCAAAATTAAGTTTGATAAAGATCTCTATTTGAAATAAGAACAAAAACGAAAGAAGAGTTCTCATAGGAAGAGTAGCTAAAGATGGATTGTATTGGCTCATGTGTTTACTTTCTTTTCACAAATAAGACAAGCCCAAACAATCTACTTATAATTATGCATGTTCAAATTCAAAGTCAATAATTCTAGGATCAAGGCCAATGTCCAGTTTCTCAAATTTCAATTTATGTTCAAATACAAGCAATAATAGTCGAAATGTCTTAAACTTATAGTAGAAAAGATTAGGCCATCCTAATGTGGTGTCACTCAATAAAATATTATCTGCTCATAATATCTGAAATTTCAATGAAAGTTCAAGTTTATCATTCTACTTTACTTGCCAAATGGAAAATAACACAAACAAAATTTAAAAAGCAAAGTGTGAACAAAAACCGTAATTGCTTTTTTAAACATTGAGCCATTGAATACTTCTAGAATGACCTTCTTCATGATCATGATACACAGGCAATTTGACCTCTCTCACTTTTTTATTTCTCTTTTATCATCAATGGTACTTTCATCTGTAAGAAGTGATGGAGAATCCCCTTAATGTAAAATTGAGATACATGACTACAAGAATTATTAAAAAGTTCTATTGTCATGATTTGAGGTTAGAGTCATTTAACATAAGAATATAATTAATGTTGGCAGTAATATTAGCAGCAGACATAACTCAATAGAGGACAACGAACAAACAAAACAAGCTCATATTAGTCTTAAAACAAAAATAAATTCATATAAATGTAAATCCCATCTCAAGATATTGAACACTCCATTAATATTCCATCTTTAGATAAAATATTAATTTGTAAGTAATATTTTGGATTCTTAGTATAATAATCAAACATTGATGGTAAAAACATATCAAACAATGGATCTTCCTTTGGGCTAATTTATTGCTCGCATGTAAAACTGAATAATTATCACATGTTTATTGCTACAGGGGCACATGTAATTTCATCAAATATGGACCTTCCTTTAGGCCAATCGATATTCACAAAAATTACATATATAAAACTGTTTATATTCTAAAATAAATTATTTTCCATAAGAAAGATCACTTTAGCATATTACTTCAATTAATTCATCTTAAAATATATGTAAACAATATTTGAATTTAAAACTACACCAAAAATTAAAAAAATTTCAAGTCAAAGTCAAAATCAACAGTCAATGTTGACTGTTGATCAGTCAACTGCTGACCAGTTTAAGGTAACCTGAACCAGATCATGAAACAGCCCTAACTCAAAACCTTAACCTTAGTTTTTTTTTAATATCTTTCTTCTTCTTCATGGCCGCTGCTTTCACAACTTGCTGCGACCACCAGGCCATGGCTTGTCTAATGGTATAACCATTGGGTTGTGCCTTACCGACGGCCGGAAGCCGTCTATTTTCCTTCTTTTTTTTTCTTTTGGTTTATACTTTAACTCACTTGACGGCATGACCCAATAGCCATGCCTTGCTCAGACGCCGGTGGTGGCCGGGCTGCTACCTACTTGAATCCTTAAAAACCTAAATTTGTTTTTCTTTTTTTTATTAATCCTAAAAAAGCCTTAATTTCTCTTAAATTCAATGATACTAGATTCGAGAAGACTAAAAATTGAATTATCAATTGAAAATAAATTAAATTTTCAATGATGCAGCATAAAGAGTCTCTGATACCACTTATTAGAACAAGAAATCCCTTTGGTTAAAATCATTAGCTATAATCCAGTAACGTTCATGTTGTATCACCAAAAATCAATAATAAATATGACAGCGTACCTCAATCCATAACGTGAATTATTCTCTAGAATCGTGTGGGTGACCTTTTAAATCAACACGTTGTCATAGAGAATCTTTTAATTTTCTCTATGCTCTCTATCTAATGATAGAATGTTTGAAAAAATAAAATGATACGTGTGACCTAGGAACCATGACCACTTATATAGGTAACTTTTCTTATTATTTTTTGGTATTCCTACTTCAGCCCATCATAGAAATAAAAATTTCCTTTAAATATCTATACATTAAAGGCCCACATTCTATCAAATACATTAAAATCAAAATATTGAAAACTATAATAAATCACTTTTAGTTGGACTTAATTATTTATGACAGTCTGCAACACATAACTATTTACATATAAATCTAGCATTGGATTAAGGATCTAAGAATATTAGATTAAAAAATCCTAACACCCGGCTGATACCTTTCTTTAATTTTTGGTGCCCAGTGACAAATTTTACTTGAAAAATGCCTTGTATTTTGTACTAGGTGATGATATCGCCAACAATAGTAACTAAAAAAGAAATAGCTAGAAACTTCGCTGTGGAACAAGTGATACAAAAACTAACAGAAAAGGAACTTAATTAATTTTGATAATTGATTCCAAGCAGTATCCTACAGTACAGTCCTTGAAATATTTCAAGATTAATTAGTTAATCAACTTAAATTTTCATAAAACAAACAGAGAAAAAAGTAGATGAAAATATTTACTAATTACAATATCGACAGCTTGATGGTGTCTCGGTCTCACACTCAGTTCTCATTCTCAGCCTCACCCCAGAAGCAGTGCTAATTAAAGTGAAAGGCTAAGGTCTAAGCCTGCAGCTTCTTCGATCTCTTCTCTTTCAGTTGCTTTCGGTTTGGTTTGTGCCTGAGAAGAAGAAGTAGCGGCAGCACTTACATGATTAGATTTAGGTGTGTTATTTTTCGTCATCATCAATTGATGATGATCAAAAGTCTCTTCCAAAAAATCTTCACGTCGAAATGTGGGCTTCCAAACTTCAACTTGACCATCCAGCTTTCTTTTATTAAATCTGACAGTATCCATGATCTCCAGCTGCTTCTTCGCATTTGAACCCCTCAGCAGATGATTACGAGCCTCTCGAATATTTTGAACGAGGGCAAAGAACTTCTCCATCTTCTCTTCTTCGTTGTCTTCCTCTTGATCGATAATTATTATTCCATCATCGCGGTCATGGCAATTATGTTTTCTCTTCCTGCTTGCAGATGTAGTGCTGTCGTCCATGATCTGTGATTCTGTACTAAATGTTTGCTGTGCCTTGGATCCTGTGGACGCACAGAGGCACTATTCACCGACCATTAACCATCTGGTCATTAATTAAGAGCTCATACGCACAATCAGACAAATAATTTACTTTCGAGGTTGCTTCCACGTTGCTTCTCCTTCATAACTCTTCAATTCATATAAATATCTGCACACATATATATTTGGTCTCCGTCAAGCTGACTAGCCAGCTTTTTTCTTCCGTCAATTTTACTGTTATCAATTTTTCAAGTTTTCATTTACCAATATATCCTCGTGATGCTTGCTACCATAGTGCTAATGATGATGATAATAAGCATGATATTTGAGTAATTACAAACCAAGTAAATATGTATATGGGATCACATGTTAGTGTGACGTGTCGTCAGTTTACCTACAACATGACGTGCGTTCCATGACATTGGATTAGATGCAACCCTTTCCCTTTTGCTTTATGTTAGTAGTTTTGCGCTTCAATGCATGTGTCTCTCGCGGCGTCCCTATGCTTTGGACTTGATTTACACAAATATAAGTAATTATAAAATCGCCTTTGTTATTAATTTGTTAAACTTGGTGGAAACAGATGAAACCAATTAGTCAATTTCTTTTGCCAAAAAAAAAAAAATAAATAACAATAATAATTTAGATTTATCAGTCACGACATTTCAAAGACTTGTGGATTAATGTCATACATAATAATAAAGGAATATAAAAAAACAAATTGATCAAAATTGTCCAGTACAATAGTGTGACTGCCGACACTTGTCGGCTCTAGACTTCTCCAAGAATATATAAAGAAGGTAACTTCTTCACCAAACAACCATTGATTCACAAGAATTCGTAAAGGAGAAAAAAAGAGACGTTTTGGAGCATGTCTCACTTTACAAGCTATTGTTAATTAATGGGTCCATTGAAATTGTCTTCAAACTCAAAGGAAATTTCCTACCCACCAGCCGGATCAATTCACCGTCAACTCACCCATATGATCTTATCATTCTTTTGGAAATTAACTTGAGGAGTTTTTTTCCTGGACATCATCATGTAAATACTGAAACTTAGATGAAATGGGAAGAAGAGCCCACCAGAACCAGATACGTGTCCTGAACAAGAAAATCATATATAATTTGATGGAAATAATGATTGTGTTGATTTTTCTAAGCCACATCGCAGATTACAGAGATAAGATATACAATACACTGAGGTTGTGTTTGGTATGCATGACTATATTAGACTAAATATACATTATGATCAGATTGGATTAGGTTAGATTATACAATATTATCTTATGTTTTGTATAATATTCGATTGGACGTTATTAAACTATACTTAAATACAAAAAATAATATTATTTATGAATATTTAAAAGTAATAATTAAACTTAATTTAAAGGTAAATAATAAGAACATTGAATATAAAGTAAATTAGTTATTGGATAATCATAATTATAACAAACAATATAGATTGATAAGACTATTTAATTATATAATTAATTTTTTTATCAGATATTTTAGATATATTTTATTTTATCAAAATTTTAGCAAATAACATATATAAAATAAATTAATTACTGGTATTATTAATTTTCATGATTATTTTTAATTTTACATGAGTGATTATTAAATTTAATACAATCAATTATTGTAATAAATTATTAAATAGTTAATTATATTGAAGTAACACACCAATTTAATTAGACTATAAAAGCGGAATAAAAACTAAATTTCAAGTAATAAATAAAAAATGGTGCTATATGTGAGAGAAATATTACAAATGGACAATTTTTTCCTTTTATTTCTAATTCTATTATTGAGTGGTAGAGGATGTATATTTATAAAAAGATAAAATCATCATTTTGTACTTCAAGTCTCACTAACATTTTACGTTTATATATTGAAGTCCTTTAAACTTTTATTTTATGTGTTTTGTTATAATTTAAGTATTTTATGTATTTCAAGGGTATTTTAGTTATTTCACAATTAACGAAAAATCAAATTGCAAAACAGATAATATTTTTGAGCTCGAAATAGATAAAAACCTTAGGAAGAGCATAAAGGATAAAATCATAGTTTTGTGATTTTGTTGGGGTCCAATTGACGTGAAATTGACTGATAATTAGAGATGGCCAATGAGCTGGGCGGCACGTGGCACGGCACGGCACTCATGTGGGCCGTGTCGGACCTAGAATTTTAGGCATGCGGGCCTTAAAAGCATGGCACGATTAGAGATGAGGCAAAACACAGCACGCGAAAAGGCATGTAATAAGATACGATTCATTGTTGGTGAAAAGACGCTGCGTGGCCATCAATAAAGACGCGTGGTAATATATCTAAGTAATTTTTTTAATAAAAAAGTAAATATAAAATGTTATGATTCTTATAAAATTAAAGTAAAATATCTTGAAATTAAATGTTTTAATATATTTTTTAGTATAGAATTTTAAAAATTAATTAAATTTTAGTTTAAATAAATATTCTAATTTTTTTTAGTTTTTAATTAAATTTATGTATTGTTGTGTTATGATTGGTTATTGTGAAATAAAATATATAGTTGTGAAATTGTGATAAACTAATAATAAAAAATTAATTAGTCTCTTAATAAAAATTAATATGATTGTGATTATGAATTTATTATTATTATTATTATTATTATTATTATTATTATTATTATTATTATTACGATGATGATGATGATGACGACGACGACGACGACGACGACGATGATGTTGGTGAGCACGCCAGGCACGTGGGCTTGAATAAAGCACGTCAGACAAGTGGGCTTTTTAGGCACGCTGGACATGTGAGCTTAAAAAAATGTTGGTGGGCTTTTTTTGGGTTCAGCGCTGGGCTCAGCTGAAAAAAAGGTGGGCACGGCACGGCCTATGGGCCCTTGTGGGCTGACTGCTGCCGGCACGGCCCGTTGGCCATAGTTAATGATAATGCAATAGCATTTTATTGCGTTGATAATGATGTTACAACATCTTATTAGACTTAAAAAGGAGCTTACGATACGTGCAATACACTGAATCAACGCTAGTTAATTTTTGCATTGACTAATGACATGACAATATATTATTGGACTCAAAAACACATATATGTTACATGCAATTCACCGAATCACAGCCTTGGTGATGTGCTCCATCCAATGAGGGCTTACCATGTGGTGCAATCTTGAGTGTCCAAGTTGTTTTCATTCGATGACCATGATTTACCTATTGTATTTATAAATAGGAGACCCCCCCTTAATTCGACAGCTTTGAATCCAATTTTAAGTTTCATTTTATGTAATTCTTTCTTCATCTTGTATTTCCTATGTATTTTAGTATAAAATTATCATTTTACCCCTAGATCAATATGAATGACTAATTTAGTTTTAAACTTGAGTCAAAGGTGAAACCTCAATATGATCCATGGACTTAATTTAATAAGTTTATTACTTTTTTTTCTGATTTATGTAGATTATTTTGACTCATTGTCAACCGATAGTAATAATCTTATCTAAATTTTACACGGTATACCAAGTCTCTAGTGCAAGATCATAAATCAAGCTTAACAATGAGTCTACTGTTTGAGACGATGAGTACTTTACACTATATATATTAGTGAGAAACTTCTCTCTAGTATTAGTGATTCATCTTGACTCAGTGTTGACAGAAAATGCATTTAAGTTATTTACTGGATGATCTTGCTACATTATCGACGGTATGATTATTATCACTTGGCACAACATATACTTAACACCACATTTAGCATAAGATTATTTCCCCTTACCGCAATGAGTGTTTGATATCTTATTTACTAAAATGAAAACTATGAGGAGTGGAAATACCCCTCTCATAAATTAATTGAAATTAAAAAAGAATATTAAACCTATAGTGAAGTGTTGAGTATAAATTCAGATGCTCAAATGTTTTATTTGAATTGTTTCATTTTTAATTTTTTCTCATCATCTCTTTAACTTAAATCTTAGTATCGCTCAAAAATCACATCCAACAAAAGAAAAAACTATCAAGTATGAGATACATATTTAGTTCTAAAGTTAATCTAACCTTATAATTAATTATAGCTCCAGACGTAGACATTAGTGGAGTACTGAACATGAAGTACATATTCAATTTGCCGCTCATTGGCATTTTTATTTTTATTTTTGTCCATTTGTCTTCTTCTTGCCGTATGAATTATGCCAAGAAATTGTTGACTATTCCCAAGTTGAATGTTGATAGGACAAACTGTAGTATGGGTCTGGTCCTTCACTTCTTCGCGTCCCTACAAAAATTAAATGATTAGTGTTAGTAAGATATAAAGAGAATCGGGCCTGGTCTCTCAAATTGGTTATGTTGGGCCCAAATGGACCATTTGGATTTTTGACCTTATTACATTTCTGCGGGAGCCCGAAGAAAACAATACGTTTAGGTAGGGTAGGTCAAAAAAAAGAGAGCAGGGTAGGTCGTAGGTGCCTAAATTCCCCTCATTCCAGGTGATGAAATTGTCCTCTTTTTGTTAATATTATTATCACACAAGAACGGCCAATAAGTGTGATTGCATGACCCCATGTCACAAACACAAAGCCGACCAAAAGAAAAGATATATATATAGGCAATTCGGCATCGCATGATATTGTGATATGGTGGGTAGACGAAAGAGATGCTGTTGCTGTTAGTGGGCTAGATTCCTTCTCTCTTTATAGAGTGGCTTAACTTTAGCAGCCTCCCATCCCCATGCCCATGGCAGCGGCAGCGGCAGCATCCTCTCCATTTTTATGGCAGCAGAAGCAGTATCGAGTTTCAGGACTTTTACTTAATTTCCAACTATCAACGACCAAAACTAAGACACTCAACTATTTAACTTGTATACATTTTCCGTCTTCCATTTGTATCCTTTAAGCACTTTTCTATGAGCAAAAAATAAAAAATAAAAATTCTGGTAATATGTTACGCTCACACACATATATGAATAAATTTTCTGTTAAAAAATATTTGAGCATATCTAAATTTAGGATGAGCTTTAAAAAAAAAAAAAAAACTCCAATCGGCTTACCACTTCAGAACTGTCAGCTTCTATTCCGATTGGATGATGGGCTGACCATCTACATTTTGCTGTCTGTCACATTAACATTATTTTCTCACCTAAAAGGGAAAATAAAGTGCATCAATCGCTCAAAGAAACTGAGTAAAATTTCTTTTTTTTTTAACCTTTTTGGGGGGGGGGGGGGGGTTTTTTTAGGAAAATGGAGAGACTAAAAAAAATTGATACGGTCGAAAAGCAAATAGTAAGAAAGGTTAAGCTATTTCTTGTGTCTAGAACTCTTAATAAATCAAATAAAAGTGCTTGTTTGTTTAATATTTGAAGTTAAAAATTTTATTAATTTTGGACTTACTTTTATAATTTTCTTGTTTATTTTTTATAATTTATGTGTGATTTTTATATATTTACATCTGAATAGAATTTTTTTTTACTTTATTTGAATTAGAAAAGGTTTGAATGAAAAATAAATATTATATCCTAAAAATATTTATATCAAATATATTTATTTCCTAAACTATAAAATTTAATCTCTTCATCCGTTTTAGTTATAAGGACATAAAATATCAAATAACTATATTTAAAAGATTCTTTAATCTTTATTTATAAAAAAAATCATGTAAAAGATTTCAACCAAATTCAGATGACCATAGAATTATTGCCAACATATACTAGGTAAACAAATACTACTTATCATTTATGTTCAAATTTCAGATAAATTCAGATTTATTTAGATTTTAAATAAAAAAAATAAACACTACCTAAACAATAAATACACCCGAGAAAATAATACATATAAACGATGCATTTGGATCCAATGCATGAGTTATACAAAAATTTAATTATACTTTTATTCTTATTCAATAACTCCCAAGATAATCTCATAAAAAAATAAACAAAAATAGCACTGACTCCAAATTGATAGATGATTATACACTGGACCATCCAAAATACTTATTTTCAAACTACGTTGCTACGGGAAAAAAATCCGAAGAAATGGCAGTTTCGTTAATCAGTTCAATTCGAATAATGTTGTCAAATTGAAATAAAACTGAACCAGGGAAAATTACAAAATTGAGAATGCCCAAATTAGGTTTAAAAAGTTACATCCACTCTAGCTCAGGCAACTCCTCTTTAACGCTGCCCACTGCCCAGAGCCCATATTCAGTGAGAGAGAGAGAGAGAGGGATTAAAAAGGTGAATTTGGTGGGTGGCAATTGGATTTAAGCCCGTGCACCGACCGTCACTTTTCCTGAGCACGTAAGTCTACAATACACTCTACTCTTTGATATTTGGTAATCTCTTATCTCTCTCTCTCTCTCTATATATATATATATTGATTGTATAATAACAATATTGTTGTTTGTATATGATTTAGTAGCCACTACGCGTGCAACATAGGTTGAGATGGCCGTCCCTCCACATTACAGCCTCCAATATTATTAAAATAGTTGTTCATTTCTGAAATCGACGATTCTTCTTGAATTGACCAATTCTCTTCAAATCACTCACTTCCACGGACCCAACTCTATATATATATATTCTTCATTATATGTTCTCTTTCTTGTAGTTGTGGAGGATTTTCATACTCTTTCTTTTGCACTGCATTAATTAATTTGTTTATATGGCCTTTTTCACAATGTCCAATACACATATTCGATCATTTTACATGGCATGTCCAAAGCTGCAATATTCCGCTTAATTTATGATTTGTATTAGTAAGAAAAAGATATCTATGTCCACCACTAAAACTGCGGCTTGTAGTGGATTACTGCAAATTGCCATGCATCTAATTAGTTGATAAAGCCACCATTTGAGTTCCCTTTGTAAAAATGATGACCATCAATCTTACATTAAGAATAAGAAATAGCCCTCTAGTTAATTTGACAGCGTACCGGTGACCGATGCTTGTTTTCTCATTATTTGTATATTTTATTTTCAAGGGGTGCGCGATTCATATTCATAATCTCGGATGGTGATTATGCATACGACCGTAGCTTGCATGAAGCAATTAATAATTGGAAGAATGATCCAAACCGTCTCTCTTGTTTAACGAAATTAGCTATTTCTCTCTCATGTTTTGAAATTCATCAGAAACTCAACGTCTTAATGTTACATTGTCAAATACTGTGATCCATATTTTAGAGGACAATTAATTCAGTCGTTTAAATGATAAAGCTGATAGTTTAAAAACGAATGGACTTAAATATTGTATAGAAGTACAAAAGTGGACGGTTAATGGAATATTATTAACATCAAGGAGGTTTAGGTGGGTTTTTAAGACATGATGGGAAAATAGCTAATTTCTCGAAACATGAGGGAGTTTTTATCTGTTACCCTTAGTAATATGAATGATGATGTCTAGTCTATTATTACTGAATGCCCGAACGTGCTATCCTCGCTAGCTCAAGCTCTTGCGCAAACACAAAGCGATGGCCATGGCACATGAGACCAAATGACAATGTCGCTGCTCTGCTCCTCACAATTTATAAAGTTTCTACTGTTGGGTCTATGTTGATACATATTCTTGCACTATGCTGCACCAGAACGAGGAAAACTAAATGATGAAAATCAAAAGGCAAATGGGCGCCGGCAATAGCTACACCTTTCTGTTTTACGGGTCACTATAAATTGGCTTATAAATTACAATAATGGTGCCTAAGAATCTACTTTATAGCGAAATGCTAGTGGTAAAAAGTAAAAAGAGTTGGTGCGGGTGTCCCTTATCAACCCCCATCCACTACTGTGTGGTCAATTTGTTGGTCTTGTTTATAATTACAACGGCAAGGAGATTATAGTCATTGAACCTGCATCAAAATTTTAAAATAAATAAATTTTTTGAGCTACATATTATATTTGATGCAATTAAAAACAGTTTTGTGATTTCTTGGCCACATAAATCATAAGACACACAACTCCGCAATCATCACATAAATAGAATACGCTCGTGATTTCATTTTTCAATTATTTACATATATCTTGGAACTAGCTTTGCATGGGAATCTAGTGGGTCAGCAATGATCAATTTCATTATCCAAGAGTGATCGAGGAACCCCCTCCAGCAAGCAAGACACCGGTGGAATCGTCAAAGTTGGCAAATCTCCATACGCATTCCAACAAAACGGGTCCGAAACTAAATCGCCTTTAGCTGGTAGAAGCTCAACTTCTGAGAGTGTCAAGTTTGTGCATGGCACCGAGTCACTGCAGGCAAAACGCATTGGTGGGCTACGAATATCGTAGGTTCCCTTAATGTTTGAGTACAATATGTCTGATACATAGACTGCTGATGTTTTGTTGGTGCAGTCTTTGGTAAGACAGTAGTATTGATTAATTATGATTGGGTTTCTAACGTTGTTCATGTGAATATTGCTGAATGTTATTCCTGATACAGCTCCGGATCCACCTTGCCATGTCTTGATTCTAACGCCATTATCAGACACTTTAATCACCGAGTCTCTAACTGTGATGTTAGACACACAGGCTCGCGAATTGTGGTTCCCTAGACTTCCAATGCTGCAAATATTCAGAATTATAACTAGCTTGTAAGAATGAACAAAACCATGAATGACAAAATTAACTAGTAATGTACCTAATTCCATGTCCAGGTCCGCATGTAATGTTCCTAATGTCTACATCATAACAGCCTGATCCAATTGATACACAATCATCACCTACAAAAAGATCGTGGAAAAATTGGTTTAGTGAGATTCTGAGGGCAGTAATAAATTGAGAAATTCTGAAGATGTAAGAAGTTTTGGGGATAAACCATTGGAGATCACTGAATTGTATATTTCAACGCCATTCGTGTTCTCAATGTGGATTCCATCGGTGTTGGGACTCAGGGCAGGAGCTGTAATGTGAATGGATTCTATATGGACATTCTTGCAGTTATCGAATCTGAAGTGAAACTGGGGGCTATCCTTGATTCTAAGTCCTTGCACAGTCAAATTAGAGCTCATGAAGAATCTTAAAGCCTGCATAAAGAAATTTGATAAGAAGTTAAATGATGCTTTAAATTAACAGAAAAAAGACAAAGATACCTTTGAATTAACTAGTAAGCACAACTTACAATGGGGCTATCACATGGTCCAGGCGATGTTGCTCCATTAATGCCCTATGCAAGTGATATGGGAGATGAGCAATAATGTTAAGAACAAAAGAAAAAGAAATTATTTGAGAAAAATTAGCAACGTACTTTGTGTGGTTTGCAGGGAAGATCCCACCATTTCTGCCCTCTGCCATCAATTGTACCTCCTCCTTGCAGCGACAATTCATTGATTTTATAGAAGACCAGCCATTGACGCTTACTGTTCTTTTGTAGCCAGGACTCCGGTCCGTCAGGAGGCATAATGGTGCCATCAACCTTCTCAGTAATCATAATGTGGCATATCGCCAAATTCAATCAGTCCTTTTTATGAACCAAAAAAAAAAAAAATCTAGAATGCAACAGGACGAGAGCAAACAGAATTACCTGAAATACTATGCTGCCTTGGCAAGGACCTGAGAAAATTGTAGATTGAATCATGAAGGAGAAACCATAGGGAACATGGATGATAGCGAAATCCTTTTGGCAGGCTGAGTCCCATGTCATCTTGAATGCTTCAGTGTCATCTGTAATGCCATCTCCAACGGCACCAAACTTACGTATATCTATGACAGTTCCATCATCAGGTGAGTTAGCGGGGGAAGGAGTTGGGGCTCCAGGGGAGTTATAGTCATTCCCCTTGTTAGGTGGGGCAGCAGGACCGGATGAAGGAGAAGGAGTGCGGGTAAAATTGTAGCCATTAGGGGGATTTGTAGGCGCATGGGAAGCAGATGGAGCACCTGGAGAGTCATATCCATTCCCCTTGTTAGGTGGGTTAGCAGGTTCAGTTGAAGGAGAAGGAGCGCGTATGGCATTGTAGCCACTAGGTGGATTAGAAGGCTCAGGTGATGGGGAAGAAGCAGCCGTAGAATTATCAGCATTCCAATCATCCGATGGACTATCGGCCTCTGGCGAGGGAGAAGGAGAATTAGTGGAATTATAGGCATTAGTGTTATTAGATGGATCGGTGAGCTGAGGTGAAGGAGAAGGAGAAGGAGTTTCTGAGAATTCATATGTTTTGTGGTAGTGGGTGTGTTTATGTTTTATATGGTGATGCCTTCCAGCTTGGACAGAAAGGAAGAAGCCAAGAAAACAAATACAAAATATAAGTATTGATAGCCCCCTGGAATAAGCCATTTTGAGCTCAATGTTCTCTGAAACCGTTCCGTTAGTAACAGAGGAGATTTGCACTTTCTTAGAAATGGTAATTTTCACTAGCACAAATTTTGCTTAGTCACCGTCAGGAACTAAACGGAAAGACTCTGAGCTGAGAAGGAATTGACCTGAAACTGAGAGTGAACGTATTTTAGTATAGTGTATATGCCCCAAGTATTGGGAAGTTAAAAGAAGCTAGTTTGCGTAAGTGAACTCAGTGAGCACTTGAGCAACTTGCCTAATAGTATAACTAGGTTTGGCTTTGGAAATACATGCAGAATCAGAAAGGCTGAATCCCTATTTATATAATAAGAGCAAGCATAGTGGAAAGAACTTTTGAAAAACTCATGGTGCATTTTAATATTATAATGGGGCTTTTTGTGGCGGGAACCATCCAATTCCACATAAGAAAGGGAGATTGGCTCTTTTTTGAGAATGTGGAGTCTGTCTACATATGACCTTTCTGGAAAAAGGGAAACGGAATAACAAGAAATCAGATGCGTGGGCGGTTGATAAGTTCCCCATGTTCTTCCCATAACTTTCACTTTCATCGGTCCCCCATCTAGTTATTCAACTGCGTGATAATTTACAATTAGTTCAATTTCAACTGCAGTACTACCACATACCATTTTGAAAGGATAACAGGTTCAGTCCGATATTCCTGAACAAATCAACAAAATGCATACGTTAATTTCTGAATGTACAGTTCAACCCAGCTCGATAGCCATGCGCATATAGTAATTGGTTTCCAACGTTTATGGCAAAAACACGTTTATAGGAAATTGGCCAGCTTATCATTCACACATAATTTGCATCACATGGTTACTACATACTAAACTCCGTTGGAATTTTCCTTCTCTTTCTTTCTAATAAGCTCGATAAATACTAGCGATCTCCCAGGGACGAGGGATTATCATATTCATGTATGATATTAATGAAATTGTCGAAAAATTGCAAGTTATCACGGCTCTTTCACAACAAGGATGGGCGGCAGAATTAACTTCTTCCGGATAAGAACTTACAGAAAGTAGTGGGAGAAAAAGTACTCTCTCTATATTCGCTATGCAATGAATTAAAGGGCGAAGCAGAGGCTGCATTGTGAATCATTGTTGCTTGTTTTTTCTGCCATTACATGATTGAAATTCAGTTCAATCACCAGGGTCAAATTTAACAATTGAGGAGCATTTCTCTTTGGATAATGTAACATCTGAATATGGTTTCACCAACTTAATTAAAATATACATAATGTTGGAGAGCAAGGATTTGTATAAGAGAAAAGTAATATTATCTACTTCTAAGCAAAGCAATCAACCACTTACAGTTTTGAGTTCCAATATTTGATTGTGAGACAAGTAATGGCATGGGCTGAAAGTTTTATGCTTACTTTCGGTTACGTGGCCAATCCACTTAGGAGCCTCTTCAAATACATTGCAGTTGTAGAAGCACTTTTTATTTATTTTTGTCACCGACCAAAGTTAACGGTCAGCATTTCTCGGTTGCTTCTTCCGTTGAGAACGATGATCTCTGGCTTTTGCCCTGCTCATTAGATGAAACTAGAGAAACGGTTATTCTGGACTCTTGAGCCTAACAAAAATTCGTCTTCAGTTCAGAGGCCATTTCTGCAGGATTCTGGAAATTTTGACTTGAATTTGATGCAGCAGTCTGTTTCATTTTTTTTTTTTTAAAGAGTGCGTGCAACTGGATTCTCCATCTTGTGTTTTATATTTCTTAACAACTCAGCAAGTGATACGACTAAAACATGCTCGAAGGGAACCATATATTGCTGAAGCAGGATGAAAAAAGTTCAGCCCATTGCTGCTGATTGTATTATTATTCTATAGATACTGTTGCATCTCATTCCTAATCTATTGACGTTAGGGACAATTCGAGTTTTTAATGGGACTGGAATCAAATTATTGAGGTCTAATTTGTGCAGCTCCATCTCTCAATGGATCGTATCCATATGTATAACAACATACTTGGTGACAAAGGATTATATTAATTGGGATACTCACTTTGTAATTATTAATTAATCACATAGTATTTAGATGTGAATACCTTAAACCATGCTCTATATAAAGCCAATTAAAACATCTTCAAATGGTAGTGAAATTGAATTTGGATTCCATATTATCTGGTTTGTGTTGATTTTTTTTTTTTAAATCTTCTATTACATCGTGCATTTAGAGTAATAAATAATGATTACGATTTAATTACCTATATATGTTTGTTCAATAATTACCTATCAAAATTTTCTAAAAAGTAAGCACAAAAATGTCCATGGATCATGACCAAGTGAGAGACCAAGTCGTCAACTTCAACTCACATTTAGTGGCTTATCCTAAGTAATGATGTTTCAAACCACTGTAGCCTGTTGGCGTGCACCCAAGATAAATAATAACAACATGATCTCAAGTCCACCATCTCACTCTCATGGGTCGGCCGCGGCTGCTATCCATAACTCACAATCGATTCCTTCGCGTGAATAAAAACCGCACCTGCTGGCTAATTAGACAACTTGAAAGGCTGAGCTCCTTTTACCGCATCATATAACACCAACTTGTGCCGGGCACATATATTAATATATAGTTTCTTCCATACAGGGATAAAGATCGTATCATGCTATAAACTCGAAGATCACGTATCATGATCTTTTCATTTAATACCAACTTGTGCCGGGCACATATATTAATATATAGTTTCTTCCATACAGGGATAAAGATCGTATCATGCTATAAACTCGAAGATCACGTATCATGATCTTTTCATTTAATACCTTGGAAACCATATTCTTTTCATTCATGACAACATTTTAAAACATGCATCTTTCTAGTGTTAGTACTTGGCATCTATTTCTAAATGAATATAATGCGCATTATTAATCAACATAAAAAAGTTTTTGAGGGATAATCTTAGGGCATATCACAGCACTTCGGGAACATTCAGTTCTATCATAATATTAGTCCAATAAATTCGAGGGAGGAAAACAACATATCCATTGAATTCTCGTGTGAATATTAAGCAGATTCTTCTCCATCTGCTTTCCACAAACAAAGAAAGATAAGAATATAAATGCTAAAAAAATCAATAAACAGAACAAATGAACTAAGGGTTACGAAATAAATAACACAGCTTTTCCATATTTTCACTTGATACAGGCCACTAGCTACATCTCTACAGCAGATGCTACATCTCTACAGCAGATCAAATATTTATGCAAAGCTTGCAACCTGCAAGGAGCAGGCTTCAACTTTTGGAGAACCAAATCACAAACCAAGGAAGGCACACTGTTTTCTTGCATGCTCAGGGATCAGCTTCACCAGCATATCCACGGGCACACCCCTCAGTTCTAATCAAAATACAACCAGCAATCCCATTCAGCACTAAGTATGCAATAAACAGGAGGAAAAAAGAAATCAGCAGAAGATTTCATTCAAGTAAAAGTTCATTACCATGAGGCTTAAAGTTAAACAATGGCGGAAGAAAGCGTCCATTTGGGAGTCGGGTATTAGGATCGCGTAGTTCATCAAAGAAAGGATGAATCAAAGCTTCCAACTGCATCAAACTTAAAGTTCGATTAGAACAGATTTAACCATAGATAAAAAACAAGAGCGGTGCCAGTTAAAAATGAAAATTAATCACACAGCTTGTAAGAGAATTTGTACTCACTGCTGTGCTCCGAAGATTGGGAGAGTACTGCAGTAGTCTAGAGACAAGATCTACAGCTTCTGGGGGCATACGCTTGTGGAAAATCTGAAGAACAAAGCTATTTAGCAAATCTATTCTCATATGCTAGTAGACACCACATGTGATGAGCATAGTACCTTGTGCCACGGGTGAGCTTTGATTTGGGGAAATTTAAACTCAGTGTAGTTTGGATTCATGCACTTTATTTCTTCCCTAGTTGGAGTACCTAAAACCTGCACAGGAATGATATAATTTTATCAAAAGAGGAGGAAAATACAATATAATAAGAGAAAAGACACAACAGGCATCCAGCATGATCAAACTAAGGATCTTTTTGATGTTGCCAACAAAGAAAAGAAATTCCTTGGATCAATATCAAACTATTTGTCGCATGTTACAAGGCAAAAACCTTATCATTGACCATCATTCTCAAAGAGAATTTAGGAGGCCCAACAATAAGGAATCACTAGAATGCCCAAATTGCAGCAGCCCTATTAATTCAGATACTAGCTTCAAGTAGTTTTAAGCAGAGTCATTAGGCAGCTTTTATTAAGCAAGAAATTTCAGTGTGTAAAATTACCTTGATGATTTCCACAAGCTGGTCTACACCACTCTCGCCAGGGAAAAGAGGCTGGCACCAAAAGAGACAAATTGCATGTTACATATAGAAAAGAATTTTCAAAAGTACAGCAATTCAACCATAGAGAATGAAGCTATCCTACCTGTCCCAGTAGCAGTTCAGCCAAAACGCAGCCGGCAGACCAGATATCGATTGCTGCGGTGTACTCAGTTGCACCAAATATAAGTTCAGGTGCTCGATAGTATCTTGAACATATGTAAGAGATATTTGGTTCCCCCTTTACCTGCAACATTAAATCAGCAATCAGTATGATCAAACACACAATGAAAAAGAACATTGATAAATCAATGATGCTAAAGCACTACCAGAACTTTTGCACTTCCAAAGTCACACAATTTCAGCTGGTGGGTATGTGGATTGACCTGTTACCCAAAAAAAGGAAAAAGAATTGTTACAGTCAAATGACCAAAATTTAAATATATTTGTATACAGGTAGAAAAACAAAAATAATCACAATAAGACACCAATTAAAGGTACCACACCAGTAAATTTTGAGGCTTTATGTCCCTGTGGCAAACTCCAATAGTGTTATGGATGTAAGCAAGTGCTCTACAAATCTGCAGAAACATAGGAAATAAAGCTTCATGTCCGAACAAATTGAAACTAATAAAGCTTCATGTCCGAACAAATTGAAACTAATAAAGCTTCATGTCCGAACAAATTGAAGCTGAAAAAGATCAAACAAAGCAAAAGTGACCGCTTATAACTCCAAAAGGATATTACATAAATCGTGAAAAAAAAATTAAATAAAATAAATAGACAACAAAAACTCATGGGACTATTAACAATGGCCGGTAATAGAAGAACAGAATCTGAATGCAGCAAAAAAAAAAAAAAAACCAGTTCATCATTCTCACCTGGTAAAAGTAAAGTTTGACGTAAATCAACGGCATCCTTTGGCTCATTTTATAGTGATGTTTGATCACCCGGTGAACAGTCTCCGGAACATACTCAAGAACAAGGTTAAGATATAGCTCATCCTTTTCGGTTGTTGAAAAGAAACAGTGCTTCAGTGAAACAACATTTGGGTGGTCCAGAAGACGCATGGTTTGCAGTTCCCGATTCTTGTACCTCTTGTCCTGAAGAACCTTCTTTATTGCAACAGTTTCACCGGTCTCTAAGCACTTAGCCTGTATAAGGTAAACCCACAACAAAGGCAGCAGAATAAGAGGAATGCCAAACCTTGACGGAACATAAAATCAGATGCAACCCACGGGTTTTAAAAGACCCAACTATGATAGCCAATCGGCAGCTAGATTACCTGGAAAACTACTCCAAAAGATCCATGGCCAACAACACGTTCAGCCATGTAGCTTATTGTCTACAATCATAAGAAGGTCACACATATCAGTACAAGAAAAAGCAAATAAAAACTGAACAGCATTTTCTGAAAAACAAAAGCAAACCTGTTTGGGCTGGCCATTTTTACCCCCAATAGTGGTGACAATTATATGACCCGTTTCCGTCCCATTACCATCAACCACAGTTGCTTCCATTTCCTGCATAAAATTTAATAGCTTTCAAGTAAGTAAAAAATTAAAAATTAAAAAAAAAAAGATTGCCAGGAAGCAGCAAAAAATCAACAAGAAAAAAAATCATATACCTTGTCATCCCTAATTTTCATGTCATTCATCTCCTCGGGTAACCTATCAACACCGACTGTGTTTCCAGAAGCAGGTACTACACTAACAGATGCCATTCTAAAGAAATAACAAAACCTTCCAAATTCACCTTCACTAATTAATAACTCGCCTGCAGAAGCAGTAACAATCAGCGGTTTAAGCAAATCAATACAAGACACATCAGAAAATTCAGTAAATAGTAAATGGTATCCACATTCACATCAAACCCGGTTACTTTCAAAATCTCGATGGAAGTTCACACCACACAGGAAAAAATATGCACCTAATTTATAAAGCTAACAGTTTCAATCTATTTACTGGCAAAGATCTAAAAATGCACATAATAATAATAATTATAATAATGGAAAAGAAAATAAAAGTAATAGAAACAACGTGAAAATTACCGATCGGGTCAGCAAATTGGGTAGATCCATAAGCGCAATAACTAAAAAGAAAAAATTAAAACGGTAAATTGTTTGGCTTTTAGACAAATGGATCTGTACACTGTAATAGGGGAAATGCTGTGAAGTGATAAAGAGAACTGAGAAAGAGAGAGAGAAAGAAGAGAGAGGAGTTTTTTTGTTTGGTTTGGTATGGTTTGGTTTGGTTTGGTCTGTTTTTTGATTGATTGAGCGAATGGTGGCAAGTGGGAAATGGCAATGCTATTGGTGGTGGTGGTGGCACAGGCGGTGAGTGAGTCAACAACGCCAGACACACGGAGCCCAACGCCATTCTATTTTATTTGTTTGTGTCCTTCATTTTGTTTCTTCTTTTTGACCGTTCAAACCTCCCCTGGGCCCCCCACGCCTGGCCTTTCATCATTTTCGAGTCGCCCCTCCCGTCTCCACTCCGTCTCCCTACTTGCTTTTCTCTCTTTTCCCCTGTAAAGTAGTAATCTTTTTTATTTTTTTTATTTTTTATTTTTGTAATGTGGACTGGTCAACTGCAGCAGTTAGCAATAGCCCATCAAATTTGCTACGACCTCCGCAATCCGCATTCCTTTCTTTTGAGTTTTGCGTTCCGGGGAATTCTTTTCTTTTTTTTAGTTTTGTTTTCAGTTTTTTTTTTCATTAACAAAAATCTACGGAATTTTTTTTTTTAAATGATATCTTTTGGAGATGTCTCCATATTAATGTTTCTAAGAATTTTCAGATCTCATGGAAAATATGGATCTATTTTTTTATTTAGTTTTTTATTGTTCTAATATATATATATATATAAAATATTTTATAATTGTTATTCACATAAGACATCTTTCTTTTAAAATTCTAAGACAATAGTTTTGGAAACAACATATACCCGGTAGGATCACACATATTAGTACATTACTTTATGTATTATTATCTGATGTTGAATTTTTTTATAATTTATAATATAATATTTATTAAATAAATAATAAAATAATATAATTAATTCACATAAAAATTACTAAAATTATCACCTATTCGATAAATAATACATTGTTTGAAATATAAATTTTGAATACTTATCCTTTAACTCTAGTTCATATAGACTACGCGTAAAGTTTGTATACTCAAAATCAATCATATACCAAATCTTTATAAAATTTAAAGAATCATTAACGCAATCGAAAGTCTAATTATACCTCCTATTTGGTCAAACACTCTTACATAAACCTTATTGTTGGATTTGGTGATCGAAGACCGACGTTAGCAAAATTTTATATTTGCCAATAGACTTTATTATTAAAGGAACACGAGCCTTTTTTTTCCCCCTCCTCTCTCTCTTTTTACCATCAACAAAATAAAATTGAAATAATTGGTGTCCATTTTTTTTAATAATAATCTTCAGATATTTTACAATTCGGTGCTTATTGCCTCGACTAATCAACTCTCATGCTCCGCACAGGCTCACAGCATCGATGGCTGTGATTAATTGCAGTTCCACTTATTAGAATAATCGAAGGCGTGCCTTTTGCCGCTCTGGAAACGGGTAATCAGACTTCCAAACGTTTGTTTATTGGAATAATTAGGATAAAATGTTTCTTTTTATTTTTAAGTCATATAATTTGGACCTATCATTTAATTTTTTTTTATTTTATAATGATCGTTTGTTATTTTTTATCCACATGCCACTGCTTTGAAGAAATTTCGGTCAAGGAAATTGAAAATCGTCATCATGTTATTATGTATCAGCATTAGAGGGTGAGATGTAAATTAAAATTAAAATTAAAATTCCTTGGTCACAAGTCTTAATTTACCATTTCCAAGGGCAGCTAATATAGTACAGTTTCCGATACCCAGACCACGTGGAATTGGATTAACAAGACAGTCATATTCGTTTCTTCCCCTCGAGGAATCAATAACTTTCATTTTGGTCTCCCTCGTGCCACTCGTGGCGAGATTTTTTTAATTTTTAATTAAAAGAGTTTCGAGGGGACAGCTACCTTATAGGTTCAGTAACGTATGCCCACCCAAATTATGTGAAATGGAGGTGGAGTTGGGTAGGCTACACTCCATTTTTATCAGAGGAGCATAGCTTATAAAATCTATAAGGTAAGTTTAAACTATTTTTTGCACCTCTTCAAAATTTTCTTAAAATATTTTTTTAATTATATTTTATTAAATACCAAAATACTCCTATAAATCTTTCAATTTCCTGTCACTTTCTCACTTTTATAATTCTTTTGAAGTCTTGATATATCTGTACTCGCTTCAAACTTTTTTATATTATTTAATTTATATAAAAAAGAGAAAAATCTAACAAAAAAAGTTAAAAGAATCTTACTCCTAGAATATTTAGACACATAGGAGTAGCGTGCAATAATTAATTTGAGAAAATTATTTGTAGTAGAAGCCGTTCTATAATGTCGTAATTAAAATTATGGCATCAATATTGTAATTTAACATAAATTTTGTACATAAAACATAAGACATGGAAATTTAACGTAAAACTTGTAAATCAATATTAAATGCAATGAAAAATATAAATTATGTAAATAGAACATAAGCATTGTAAATGGAAGGTAAAACAAGTAAATTAATATAAGAGTAGTAAATTAGTGCAATACTAGTCAACAAAACAAAAACTTATAGATATAACATAAAACTTGTAAATCAATGCAAAGTGTAAAATAAAACATAAATTAAGTAAATAAAATAAAAGATTTATAAATAAAAGATAAAACAAGTAAATCAATGTAAGAGTCTTAAATTGATGTATTATTGATAAATAAAATAAAAAACTATAGATAAAAAAAACTTATAAATCAACATTAAGTGTAAAACAAAACATAAATGATGCAAATGGAACATAAGGCTTATAAATGAAAGGTAAAATATGTAAATTGACATAAGAGTGATAAATTACATATCATTATTAAATAAAACAAAAACTTATTAATAAAACATAAAATTTATAAATCAACATTTAATGTAAAATAAAACATAAAATAAGTAAATAAAAATTGCAAATAGAATGTAAAATAATTAAATTAACATAGGAGTAGTAAAGTGATGTATTATTGGTAAATAAAACATAAATTTATAGATATAAAATAAAACTTGTAAATTAACATTAAGTGTAAAATAAAACATAAATTAAAGTGAATAAAATATAAGATTTGTGAATAAAATGCAAAACAAGCAAATTAACATGGGAGTGATAAAATAATGTATTATTGGTAAACAAAACATAAAGTTATGTAAGTAACCTAAAACTTGTGAATCTACATCAAGTATAAAATAACATATAAATTATATAAAAAAAATAAAAGACTTGTAAATGAAATGTAAAATAAGTAAATATTATAAGACTAATTGAAAAAAATAAAAACTTACATACATAAAATAAAAACTCATTATAATAATAATTACCTTACATATGTTCTATTTTTATTTCTAAATTGAATAATGATAATTTTGGATTTATGTAATACATGTGATGATACATGTGAAATTTTATTTAGGATAAAATTTATTCTCAAAATTATATTTTGATTTTTTTTCTCAAAATTATTTATAAGATAATTGATTTTGCTTTCTTCTAAACCTCATCGATAGCAGCCCTAAATAATCTTTTAGCATGAGTAAGAAGCAAAATTTTGAAACTATATGAAATACGTATAAAATTAAAATTAAATTCAATTTTACTGATGTTTTATATATGTCTAGTAATATAAGAATGTTTTCTTGTTTTGTTTTGGCTCGATCCACATTAAGAAAAATGATTTTACTTAATTATCTTGTATAGTAAACAAATACTATGACAGAAAATGAAACAAAAAAGTTTATAAATGTCCTAGCATGAATGTAGAACTTATGATTAAACTAATTTAGTAAAACTTATTTCAAATTTTTTCAATAAAATTTTTTGTTTTCAATACAAATTTTTTGTTTTCAATTGATGAGAAACTTTTTCCTTTGCTCAAATAAATTAAATAAGTAAACTATTTTTTAAAATTAAAGTTTAATGTTAATTTATAATTTTTATATTATTTTTACAAGTTTTTGTTTTGTTTGTAATTTTAAAACATCAATTTACCACTCTTATATTAATTTACTTATGTTATCTTTCATTTACTGGTCTTATATGTAATTTATAAGATTTATATTTATTACGGCATCATCGAATTTTCTTTGTAGTGGAACTCTTATGTTTGTTTTTTATTAAAGAAATTAATTATTTATTACAAGAGTTTTGTTTCCCCACTGCATTGGATTTATAATTTAAAAAAATCATAATCTAGAAGAATAATGATTGAAAGAGAGTGGAAAAAAAATACAAATGGGGTCAATTTAATTATATTTATGCGTAAATGTAATTGTAAGAAAATAGAAGTTGAAGTTTATGAGTCTATTGGAGGTGCCAATTATTCAACTCTAAATGAAAAAGAGTTGGACTATTGGCACGCCTCCAAAATTCTTTTAAAACCCTTTTTTTCATTATACTAAATTTAATGCTAAAATTACCCTTATTTCTAAATAAACACATTTAATTTGTGAATATTTTTATTTTTTATTTTTTTCTCGCTCTTCACAAATAATTTTTATCGGTGATAAACTTCTTGATAAAAATCAATGAATCAAATGAATTATCTCTAAGATTACGATGCAAAAAGTTTTACTATGAACCTAAAAAAAGGTCAGATAAATTTATGAGAATGTGTTTTGTTTATTATTAACAGATTGTCTTATTAATTGAAAAAAATTATAGAGAATTTGAGAAAATAATTATATGTGTGAGTATGATAGCAGAGAGAATACAAGACGTTTTTTTTTTTTAAGAGAGAAAAAATAAAAGTTTAAAATGAGATAAAATAGATGTGAGATATATTAGAGTATTTGTTATAAAATATAATTATAATAGAAGAAGGGTTTTAAAAGAATTATGGAGGGTTACTAATAGTCCAACTCAATGAAAAAATCTAGAGAAGACAAGATTGCAACGTAAATATTCAAACTTCCAAAGGCCATGAATTCCCACGAAATTTGAATTATTGGCACTCCTCCTAAGTCAAGAGGTATCCATTTTTTAAAAAATAATCTTCAGTTAGTAAATTTTTTAATTATGTCACAATATATATATATATATATATATATATATATATATATATATATATATATTCACACACATAATTCAAAAATCTACAAAGTATTACTTTGAAAATCTACTCTTGAAAACATATATATTTCATCTAAATATCTATATATATATATAAAGCTAGGACTTAGGGAGGTGATGTGGCATCACCATTTCTCATCTTTATATATTCTCTATTATCTAATAAATAGAGAATTTTTCTTTGAAATTTAGTTTTTCATCTTCTCATAATTAATTTGATTGTTCTTTAAATTTTATTATGCTAGCAATTAAACTTTAGTGGCTTAAAATACATCAATTAATTAATATAGGAAGAGAGATTCTTTCATCTTCCCTCAATAATGCCACTAGGGTCTAATTCTTTGTACATATCTCTTCCTTTTCCTATTTAAATCCAATAATATATAACCATTAATAATAATTAATTATAAGTCTTTTGAAACATTCATTTCTTTTATTATGCTAGCAATTAAACTTTAGTGACTTAAAATACATCAATTAATTAACATAGGAAGAAATGTTCTTTCATCTTCCCTCAACAATGTCACTAGGGCCTAATTTTAATGTCATAATCTCATATTTAATTATGCACCCTTTTGTTTAGTGTCTTTAAATCCAACAATATATAACTAATAATAATAATTAATTATAAGTCTTTTGAAATATTCATTTTTTTTATTATGCTAGCAATTAAACTTTAGTGACTTAAAATACATCAATTAATTAATATAGGAAGAGATATTCTTTCATCTTCCCTCAACAATGTCACTAGGGCCTAATTTCAATGGCACAATCTCATATTTAATAATACAACTTTTTATTTAGTGTCTTTTGGGTTATTCAAATTTTATTATTACATAATTGGGATAGCTTAATTTGGGCAGGTCTAGAAGCCCAAGAGTTTCGTTCAATCCAAAAGTTGGTGAAAATGTTAGCGTGAGCGTAAGAAGACAAATACATACATACATGTATACTAAATGTATGCACTCCCACCGTAAATTAAATGTATGCTGTTAGGCTTAAACCGGCGACCTCTTGCATCTACTACAAGAGCCACTTGAAATATCTTTCAGGAATAAATTAACAATTTTATCCTTATTTATTAATTTTTTAACCAAGTTAAAAATCTATAGAAAAATTTGGGAGTTTTTCAGATTTGCTCTCCCGTAGACATTTAATTTCCTCACTTTTAACAAACTTTCTACTAATATTTTTTCGTAACTTTAGCAAAATATTTCTTACATCATTATATAATCTCTTTACTTTTAAGATCTTGTAACTAAATAAGCAATTAATTGGAGGCTTGATTGAGTGATCTTCAAGCAGAGTTTTTTGACAATTCAATTGATTTGAAGTAAGTATGAGCTAAAAAAAAAATCCTGTAATTAATAATAAAATTTTCAAAAATTAATGTCCAATGATGGGGTTATGATTGCATGGCGTCATGTAAATAAAGCATAGAAGTAATACTATGTTGGGTTTATAATTTAAATTAAAATTTCAAAAATCAAAGTTTGATGGGGGTTATGGTTGCAGGGCACCCTCAAACAAAAATAATTTATTGGGATGTTGTAAGGTAATATTAGAATTTGAACATTAAACATTTTCTTTAATATTTTTTGTAATGAACATCTAAGGGGGAGTGTTATACATTTATTACAATAAATGTAGATGTTCATAACATATATCTCTTAGTCTCTCTACTATCTCCCATTAGCAACCTTTAACTTCCCTATAACTCCCACTATCGCACAAAAAATTATGATTCATAATTTTTCATTAATTTCATAGAGTGATTATGTAACTATAAAACGAGAGCTCATCTTTTTGTTTTGTACACACATACTTGGAATAAATAAAATCACTCTATAATATATTTTTATCTTGCGTTACTTCTTTATTTGTATTGTTAGCTAATAATTTTTTTTTTATTTTTTACAAGGCTGTCTCATCTTAAAAAATAAATTTATATTTTTTATTAGTTTCATCAAGTGTAAAATAAAAAAAAAGAATAATATTAAATTCTTTTTTTAAAGCCGCGTGAAACGCGGTTCTATTTTCTAATTTCAAAAGAAAAGGAGAACTTGACTGACTCAAAATGACATTCTACGATATATGGTCTTGGGTAGGACATCCCATTTTGAATATAAAAAAATCACAATCGTTCATAAACATGTTAGTGTGCTTCTCTTCAATCTTTAAACCTAGCGGTGGGTGACGGTTGCAGATCTTTTTTGTTTTCAATGATTTGAAAGTCCAAGCCGCGTTCCTGTGACTATTATCAGTCCACGATATGAGATCCCCCTTTCACTTGACCTGCATATTTTCTACGTTATTCGCACACTGTAATGGACCAAATCAAATTGTTTAACGTCACATGAATTGGTGTTGGCTGATAAATTTTGGTAACATCCAGTTAGCAAGTGCCATGTGGCCTGATTGAGTGGTTGTAAGATAAAAGGGTAAATTACCAAAATTTCCCTTTAAAAATAATTTGAACGTTAATGTATGGAGTTGTTAATTGCAGAGCCAAGAAGGGCGAAAAACATATGAAAGGATCATTGGAGGACGCCCATAAGGAGCATGAAGGAGCTAATGGAAACACAATCTAAAAGGTAGAAGGGGGACCACAAAGCGAAGGTCGTCGTATAATGTAATTGGATTCAGGATACGTATATCCCTCCTGGGTCCCTTCCCTTGTACTCTCGCTCGCAGCCACACCAGTCGATAGGGGGCCACTAAAGGAGTTCAAGAGTCGTCGATAAGAGTACGCCAATTGGGAAGTAATGAAACTATGATTGGTCCGACTCAACGTTGGCAACGGCAGTTACCTGGGGATTGATACAATGGAGGGACTCTAAAATCTCTCTACGGACTGATAGAGATGTTATATGGACCAGATACTGCTTCAGAAAAGGAGGCGTGATGCTGTCGGTGGAGCCTCCGCGCAGCTTTGTCATATTTTTATTCTGGAAGCATCAGTCAAGGCAAGGCGCGTACAGAGGGCCGAAGAACATTGGGCTTGATACAACACCGTCAATTAGTATTGGGCTTCCAATCGCTAGAGAAAATATAACAGTGGGCCTGTCCCAGTGATGTAAGTGAAATGAAACGTAGTTCAAAGAAACTTATGATATCGTTTACCCGGCACTTGTGTTTCGGGTAGTTTTCATGACAAACGGCCATATAATTAAAGCTGGGTTTATATTTTTATTGCCACCGTCCGGTCCCAAGTACGTCTAGGTTATATTTTTTTTGTTCTTCGTTGGGTTCAAGAACTGCACGGCGTGTTTTTTCCTTATTATTTCCTCAATATACTTCACGATCCTATTGCCAATTAGAAACTGTTTCAAAATCATTGAAAATCCACCAACGAAGAACAAAAGTTATTGGTTCTACTTTCTCTATTTGATTATGTCTTTCTTCAATCTTAAAAATGAATGTACGGTTGAAGATTATTGGATTCCATTCACCAACATTACATTATAAATTAAGTAGCTGAAATCAAATGATAACAAATAACAAATAACAAAAATTTCAAGTAATTTTATTAGTTTACATGGTCAGAATAAGGTAGTCAAATAAAATTTATATCAACAAACTTAATGATTAAATATAGACAAGGAACTTAAGTGACAAAATATTTATGAAGAAGAATTTAGCAGCCGATGGTATAATTTACTGTTTTATCAATCTTTGGATGAACTGATAATTTCTCTATATTAATCCAGTAGATTACAGTTTTCAAGAATTTAATCAAGATAGTAACAATATACAACAAGCACAAGCTAACACTATTATTAAATTATTAGTCAAAGTTTGCAACATAATAGAAAACTTAGAAGATAGACTTATTAAATTAGAGATTAGTTTTCAGACAGGAAACCGTATTATATTTATAATTAAATAACTCATTGGATAATAAAAATTAGATACATTTACAAATAGAGTTAAAAAATTAAATTTAAATGGACCAATTTTAGAACCCATAAAAGTAAATATAAAAGATATTTTTCGACTTACAGTAATATTAAAAAAGCAATAGAACTAACAACAAATAGCTGTATATATGTTACTATATATAAAAAAAAAAAAAAAAAAAAAAACCTGCAGTATCTTTCACTGTTAAATACCTTTTTAAGTAGGGTGTGATTATGTATAGTGGGGATTTGGGGATTTCCTCACCAATTTGGATTTCCTCCCAAATCTGTATCACTGCCGTTGCAGTGACCCACAACCGAGACTGACGCCATGAAATCCAAGCATTCGCGTCGCTCTGCCATCAATTTGCCGTCTTTCACTGAGAATTAGGCCTTGCCACCATCACTAATGAATTCTTCACCACCATTCAGTCATTCAATCTTTGTATTTACTGTAGTTCAGTCAATGGAGTAAAGTTTATTTGTTGATATTCTTGAAATTAGGACTTCGCTTCGATTTTTTTAATTGGCGGAGATAAGTGTGTGTCTTTGATTTAGGAGTTTGAATTTCGTGTAATTTTATGTTCTTTTTTATAATTTTAAAATGCAAACAGATATAAATATGAAAAAGTTGGGTGTCATGAGAGTTTTAATTGGGTGGTGCAAGAAGGATGACTCTTCAATCTATTTCGCGGCCTCGACTCAATTTAAATTGAACCACATTTAATGGGCCAAAATCTGCTAACCTTAAAGGTTCTTTTAGCAATCTCGTGGACTTTTACAAATATCTCAATACACCCCCATTTGAAACCAATATGCAAGCCTGATTCAAAGCACAAAACTTTAAAGAGCACGCCAAGTAAAAATATAAAACGAAACTAAAATTAAGAAATAGGAACCAAAAATAAGAATGCAACACCAAAATAATTTTTTTAAAAAAATTGATCGATGACATCACTCGGCAAAATTTTTTTTAAAAATATATGTTTCAATTTTTCTTGTAATTGTTTTTTCATTGATTTCTTTTCGTTCAATTAAAAAAATAATGAGAGAGCGGCGATGGGCTTTTTAATTGTTATCTAATTGCTGTTCTTTGTTTGTTTTTATTATAAAAATAATAATTCTTAATCTTTATCCTGATTTTTATTTTAAATGAGAAATTATTAGCCATATCTTTTTAGTTTGTCCTATTATAAAAAAATATTATGGCACTTTCAAGTTGCATCATTCGTCCACCCTAAACTTACAATATGTAATATTTATCTATTAAACCATTAGCTTCCGTTAGAAAAATAATAGAATTTTAATAAAATTACCATTTTACCCTTAAAATTCAATTTATTGTAAAAAGACATAAGAAAATTATTAGCTATATACCCTAAGTTTATCCTGTTATAAAAATATTGTAAAAATTTGAATTTATTTTATTTCTACTCTAAGTTTGTAAATTGTATCAACCATCCACACAAAATGTTAACAACGCGAAAACATTTAACAGAGTTTTAATGTGGGTAGAAAAATAGAGTTTTAAGTGTGTTTAAATGAATATTGGTAATAAAAAAAAGTATTTTTTTATATTTTAAACTATTATTTTATTTTGTATTCAGTATATTAAATATCTAAATTATCTTTATGACGTTATTGATTACAAACAACGGTTAACATTTGGCAAACGTTTAATATAAATTACAAATTTAGGGTGAAAAAATGAATAAATTCAATCTTTTATAATGTTTTGATAACAAGATAAGCTTAAAGGTGGAAGATCAATAATTTTTTATTCTACACATTAAATATCTAAATTACCCTTGTGATGTTATTACTTTAGAATGGAAGCTAACCATTAGTAGATGAATAGTACATATTGTAAACTTAGGTGGCGTTTGTTTTGTTGTCTGAAATATGAATAAACTTGAATTATTCTGAATTCTAAATAAATTTGAATGTCTAAATCTGAATAATATGTTTATTTTTTCATCTGAATCTTAGAAAATAAGTATTAAGTTGTTTGTTTTACATTTGTATCCTCATTAAATTTGAATGTCAAATAAGGAATATATTAACTACCACAATATTTTAACATTTATAAGTAAAACTATATTCAAGTAAATACGTAATGATTTTAGAATTTTAATATATAAAATACCATAAATTTTAAATTTTATTGTATATAAATTTTAAGCCACTTTAAGTCATTAAGTTAAAAAACAGACGTCACCTTAGAGTAGGTAAATGATATAACTTCAAAGTGTTGTATTATTTTTAATAATAGTATAATTTAAGATTATGTGGCTAACAATTCATTGAAAGATCAAATTATTCTTGTGATGTTACTAATTTTGGACGGCAAATAACGTCTGAGAAGATGAGTGATACATAATGCAAATAATGGGTGTAAAATTAAATAAATTTAAATTTTTATAGTATTTTTAATGGCATAATATTTTAGGATGGATAGTTGTCTGTTGATCATTTCTCATAATTAAATAATAAAAACTAAAAGACAAAAGGGAAAAAGAAAAGATTGCAATTTCCCAAACGCATCAATCTCTCCCATGAGCGGGGGCAGAGCTCCCTGTAAATAATAATTAATATTGAGTTATCCGTTTCTAAAGGCGATTAGTGGGAATCTCGGGCGTTTTTATCTTTGCACGCAATAAATTGTGGACTTATTTGTTGGTGGACACGAGGGAATGCCAATAGTAATATTGCTTCTTTTTTTCTTTTTTTTTTTTTTTTTCCCCTCTTCTCTTTTTGATAAAGTAGTAATATTGTTTTTGCTTAAAAGAAAGGCATGCATTGCCGTGGTTGTTTCACAAACGCATCTTGTAGTGAGTGGCTGAAGGTGTCCTCTGATCACGAATTGAAATTTATTTTATTTAAAGGACCAATCACCGCGAGTCTGTCTACACTAGTGTTGTCAAGCAACTAGAGAGTAGACAGACACCATAAGCTCTTTTAATTATAAACTAATACTGCGCGCAGAACAATGGAAAAGCTCGGCGTAGATGTCTGTGTCTGCAAGATTGGTGGCACCTGCGCAAATTATTAGTGGGTTGGCCAGTTGGACAACAAAAACCCACTATGGCACTATTACTAGCTTCTAGCCAGCTTTTGGTTAAATTGTGTGCCGCTATGGCGGTTCGGCAGTACCCAAAATGGACCTCTCTAATTTTCAGAGTCCATACAGAAATATATATAATAATAAATACAATACTATAAGCAAGTTGTTGGAGTAACTAAAAGCTTAAGGATAAGAAAGAATGCGCTAGAGGCTCAGGCTCGGCTCTGGCTCATGCCATGTCAAACATTTATTCCCAATCCCACCTCATGTTCTGCGTTTTCCAATCTGGCTATAGCTTATCATGAAGCTATGGGTTTGTTAAAAAAAAAAACTAAACGGTCAATTTTGAGGGATTACCAAAGCAACTTCCCACCGTTTGCCTAATTGTTGACGTCAATGAACGATTAAAATCTTGTTTTGCAGATTTTTCAGCGCAATTGTTACAGTAGAAGAATTGTTAATTTCAGTTGAAGGCCGGGGCTGAAATTGGTTAAAGCACCCGTCAATTGTAGTTGTTGGTTTGAGACACGTATGCCAGCACCAAAGTTTCAACGGTGGCCATCAATATGGACAACAGCCGACAAGCAAGTGGCCCCTGAAATTGAATTCGCACATAGTACTTCAGCAATTTTACAATTGAATAAGAGTTGATGACGAGGACAATTTATTTGGCCACTGAAAATGGAACTCCCAATTGTAATTTGACGACCTAGGATCAATGCTGTCCCATATCAATAATTTGCCTTTCGATAAACGCCAATTAAAATTTTTTTATTATGCTAAAAAAACCGGAATCAGATTCAAAGATCCAATTGTTATCCTCATAATTTGGACTTGTTTACGAAATTTCGTGTTGCACATGCCCAATAAGGCAGGAGCCGAAAATAAATCAGACTTTCAACGTGTGTACCGTACAAAATACTGACGTATAAAACCAGACAATTGTTTTACAAAGATTTGCGCAGAGGTTCCAACTTCCAACCATCACCAGACGAGTCTGGATTTACCACGACCGTCCAAACTAGTAGGGTCCGCCACATCCACGATCCTGCGGACTATGCAACTGTTACTGCGGTGCCCGCCAAGATTACAAATCACGTGTCATTCACTCAAAACAAGGGGGTCTGTTCATCTGTATACGGCTGTACACAGAAAGTATGGATTCCGATTGAGATTCGCACCTCTCGGTACAATTCTTTTTCAACAAGTGTGAACGCTGACTAATAAAATAACCGCAGTTATAATAATCCTTGTCGGCTAAAAACACGTATTCCCCAAAGTAACCCTATAAACCCATCGTTTCCATTTTACCCCTTATTTAATTGGTCACACAAAGTCAACTTGACAACTCATCTATGAAGAGTACAAGAAGGACCGTCGTGTCATTTTGGACGAACTAACACAAAAGTTTCAAAGCACACGCGTCAATCTAAAAACATTCACGTGTCCATCAAGCCAAGCTTTTGGTTTTAATTCTTGCCTGTGTGATCAACAGACTCCCAAATCATATGGCTCCCCGACGCACGCGTGTCCATTAACCGACGTACTTTCACCTGTAGCAACCAGTTACCGGTCTCCCAGTCCTGACCTTATATACCAGCTCTCGCCCACCGGCTTCAAAATTTGATGACTTGCGCCAAAAAAAAAAAATAATAGCTCTTACAGAAGCATAAACAACAACAACAAATTTTAAGCTTTTCTTATTTAATTTTGTTTTTACCTGGAACGTTTGGATCTTCAGAAAAGATTTGAAGAGAGGTTTTTGTTGGGTTGGTAAATGGTTGTTGAAGATGGTAGCTGAAAGGGAGATTGTTTGTTTGCAACAGAGCGTGGCTGTGTTGGATGTTAATGTTAATAACTACTTTCGTAAAGGGAATAAAATTGAAGAGATTCAAGATATTGTTACGGTTACGCCACCGGTCTCTCCGAAAACTTTTAACCAAGTTCGTGTTTCGGAGTCTGTCTCAACCGACCTGTGCAGCTCTCAAGTGGTTGGTTTCCCTTTCTAGATATTCTTGAATTATGATGGGTTCTTTAGTTGATTAGATGTAGAGCAGTTTTATGCTTTATGATATCGAATTGATTATTTGCTATCAGCCGACTTAAATACTTCATTTGGATGATGTTTTTATGTTAGTTGCTGAAGAATTGTTGTTATAGTTTCTTGTTGAAGCATGAATTCTAGAGACTTGGTGGTGAAAATGAATTGATCTTCTCGGTAATTACTGTTGACATGGGGCTTCACCTATTGACTTTAATCAATTTGAGATTTTTTTCTTGGACACAGGTTAGTTACATGCCAACAAAACTAATGTATATCATCCATAACGACTAATTTCTTTAAAAACTTTTGAAGAATACAATCGGGCTAGGTTAGATTTGAGGAATCTGATTCTTTGATGAAAAGGTGTGGAATTCACATATTAATTATGTTTGACTGGCTTGACCACTGATTGGTAAAGCGATTCATGTATAATGAGAAAAGGGCATATCTTCTAGAACTTTACCCATTTATTTATTTATTTATTTATTTTGGGTGCAATTTAACCTTGTAAAAGTCCATTGTTTTCACCTTGTAGACTGGACATCATAGAGGACTGTTTTTGTGAATATTACCATGTGAATGGATGAGTTGCATTAGATACTTATTCTCATCCATGTGCAGTTGGAACTACGTTCTATATATCCATGTGTGGTTGGTTTTATAGTGAAGTTATTTGTAATTTCTTTATGGACAGCTGTTATCTTCTGATTCTGAAATGGTATACTTAATGTCAGATTAATTTTCTATTGTAGGATATAAACTCTGTAGAAAAAATTCCCGATGTGAGTCTTGAGTCTGCTGTCCTGCAATTTGTCCCCAGCATTCGTTCTGGTAGTTTTGCTGACATTGGCCCTCGTAGATACATGGAAGATGAGCATTTATGCATAGACGACCTGTCCTCGCACTTGGGACCCTGCTTCAAATTTCCCAAGCCAAATGCATTTTATGGGGTAATTAACCTTTTCGTTTTGTACACTTCTTCTGGCTTAATTTGGTGAAATTGCTGTTGTATGTCTGATGAACGTTAGATTATCAGGTGTTTGATGGTCATGGCGGTCCTGAAGCAGCAGCATATATCAGGAAAAATGTGATGAGATTTCTTTTTGAAGATGTTAGTTTCCCCCAGTCTTCTGAAGAAGATGATGTTTTCTTGGAAGGGGTGGAAAGCTCCCTTCGAAAAGCATATCTTATGGTTGATCAAGCTCTGGTTGATGACTGCAGTGTTAGTAGCTCCTCTGGGACAACAGCCCTTACAGCTATGATATTTGGAAGGTAAATTCTTTCTTTTGGATCTTGAATCCCTCTATGTGCACCCTGATTGTGGTTGCCCTTTCTTCTTTCTTCTCTCCCTTGCTGATTGATATGTATTCCTCTTCTCCTTCTTCCAGGTTTCTGATGGTAGCTAATGCTGGTGATTGCCGAGCAGTTCTCTGCCGGAAGGGAGAGGCAATTGACTTGTCTCAAGACCACAGGCCGATATACCCGTCAGAACGTAGGCGGGTGGAAGAGTTGGGTGGGTATGTTGATGATGGATATCTGAATGGTGTTTTATCAGTCTCCCGGGCCTTGGGAGATTGGGACATGAAGCTTCCTCGAGGTTCTTCTTCGCCACTTATAGCAGAGCCGGAGTTCCAGCAGATGGTTTTAACAGAAGATGATGAGTTTCTCATTATTGGCTGTGATGGAATCTGGGATGTTATGTCAAGTCAGCATGCAGTTAGCCTTGTGCTCCGAGGACTTCGGAGGCACGATGACCCTGAGCAATGTGCCAGGGACCTTGTCATGGAGGCCTTGCGCCTGAACACATTTGACAATCTGACTGTGATTATTGTATGCTTCACTTCACTTGATCACAGGGAGCCGTCACCACCTCGGCAACGGAGAATGAGGTGTTGCAGCCTGTCGGCAGAGGCACTCTGCAGCCTGAGAAGCTTATTGGAGGGCAATGACAGCTGTGGAATGTAAATACAATCTAGAAAAAAGTCTCCTGATTGTAGGGGGCGTTTACACTGTTTCTGGCTGCTTCAGCCCGATATTTTACAAAAAGCAGCTAGCAGTTTTGCAGGTGTTTCCAGCGACCAGTGGTTGTATGTGGTGAGGTCATGGTTGGTGTGCATGTCGTGACACGTGGCGGTGGTGGTGGGGTTGAAATGGGTCCTATAATAAATTATTTCTGTGTAAAGTCATTGTGGATTTTTTATAGTTGATGATCCAAGGTGGTCACCTGCCTGATGTCATTTTTTATTTGTGACGGGAGACTATTGTGTACATGTACCATCTAAATTTAACAAAATTTTCTCTGTTTTTGTTTTTATTTTTTCGCAAAATTCGTAAATAACACGTTATCTATCACTTTCTCATCTCAACAGTATCGCAATTATCACAGCTTCGATTGCACTCTCTACTGCGCCAACGAACGTCTACTATTGGGCTTCTCCGGGGGCTGAGGTAAACGCCAAATGCAGCATCCTGGCTTGTTGGGCTTGGGGTTGGAACGCCAAATGCAGCATCCTGGCTTGTTGGGCTTGGGGTTGGATATCGAGTAGCTGGGTAATGCTGTATTTCAATTGAGATTAAATTATAAAGAACTAAATTTAATAGACTTATTGCACTCGCTATGAATCGCCATTAGTTTGTCTCGAAATAAGTGGAAATTAGAATGGAGAATTAAAATTAAAATAAATTATTTATTTGAGTTATAAGAATTTAAATTGAAGTAAATTGTATTTCAATTAATATATATTTTTATTTCCACCTCTTCTTATGGGAATGAATTCTCATTATCATTCTCAAACTTGTAAATCCTATTTAAAGTCAGTTCTCTTTCTTTAATTTTTTTAACAAATAAACACAATTAATCATTTCGATCTTTCTCAATCCAAAAAATAAATGCACCCTTAATGTTTCCTCAGAAAAAAAGAAAAAACTAAAAGTAAATGCTAGAGATAGGAGACACACTTCCATAAAGTTTTTCGAAAGAAGAATCTGACGGGCTTAACAGATGGCCCGATCCAATACAGGCAGAGGCAGTTCTACGTGCTGTTGGGTGGGCCTCCTTTTTTTTTCCAACCGAATCACTTCAGTTTGTTATTGAGTGTTGTAGTTTCTTCATGTCTACCACTTGTTACGGGCTTTGAGCTTTCTAGTTTCGGAAACTGATTAAAGTCCAATCAGAACAAATCCAATTGAATCTTGAATGTTGAATGCCGAATGCTGAACGATTTTTGTATTGTTTCTGTTACGGGAAATAATCCTTATCAAATTATTTCAAATCACAAAAATTGTAAGAACTTCTCATGTTCAGTTTCTACGAATCGCAACTTAATTGGTGGCTTAGGCTACATCAGTCACCCAGAAAGTAGGGGAACAACAAGTAAATTGATGCGAGTAAGATATTTCAAATACTGATTCCTCTCAGTAAGTGAGGGAACAGCTTACGGTGGCTTCCTGAACAATTGCTCAAAGCCCCCAGCGTGTTTAGAAACCATGGACACCAAGAATGATAAAATACTCATCAGATTTCAAGATTCACAGCACTCTGCATTACACTTCATATACCGACATTCTTAAGTCCATTGCTTTGTCACGGATCAGCTCCATGTGGGTTCTGGTATATGTGTCACGTGACATTTACTGACGTTTAACTTTTTAAGATAGTTCCTAAACCTTTGAGATCAAGATCAGGTGGTTCTGATTGATAACCTGGATTTAGAGCTCCAGGGAAATTGTGGTATTGCGTTGGGTTAACGAATACTTTTCCATGATGTTGCGTGTGGGCAAAGAAGGAAATGCATAGGACTGATTCTGCCATTTATGGTGATAATAATTGCAGAAGCTCAATATATAAGGTATCACTATCAAGTAGCAACTATGCAGCATCCACGTATAAAAACGGCAGATGCATGTATATTCAAGTACTGTAGTTCTGATGCTAGAGAATAGATTTACATTGAGAGTTTCGGTTGTATGAAGCCTTCATCACTCTTCATGACGGGCAATACAATCAAAAGTCACAAAAATTGTAATCCAACTTATAAAAAGATAGCCACAGTGGAAATCAATAACTTGAAGTTTAATTAAATTACCCAATCCAGACCATTGTAAATTGAGTCTACTAATAGCTTTTAGCAAATGTTGCAAAGCGATCCAATCCACGTCTAAGTAGGGTTTCAAGAAAAGGTTTAAGTGCCTGAAGAAAATTAATGACAGGAAACATGATTAAATACGTCAAGCTACTTAGAATATTAAGAAAATCCCTATCTTGAAAATAATGAATTATTCATCTAGTTAACAACCAAATGGCACATGAATCTTCTGGCACTATTTTTCTTTCCAATTAGAAGCATTCCTCTACTAAGAACCCACAATACAATCTAAACAAAGATGAGAATACTTACTGATGCGAATGGAACTAAAAGCTGAGGAACTTCATATGAAACGGTAAGCTGAAAGAGAAAAACATAAAGTAAGGGCTCACAGAGGTAGTGAATGGTGGAATGTGATTATAATCACGTATAAAGGAAATTTCACACTTCTGTAAAGAAATATGATCTAAAATCGAATTATATAGTCTACAAAGTGGCCTTACTTCTACTATGCATGACGAAGGACCTTTAGGAAAAAACCGAACAGCACCTCTGCCACATGACAAATCAACTTATCAACTCTGACATAAACTCAAATATACCGGTATCCAATAAAGAAAGGCGTTTAATAAACAGATATCAAGTAACATGTATATGATCAAATTTTTCATAAGTTACAAATGGCAGAACTTGGAGGAGTATTAAGGACAAGTGAACGAGTATAGAGTCATGTTACGTGCCAATACTATGTTTTAGATGGCAATGCCAGATCACAGGCAATATGAAGATATAAAGAGGTGATGTTAGAGCCTTCATAAAGGTCCTAAGATGTTGCGCTTTCCACCCAAAAGGTTTTCCTGCTCAAAGCTCTGGACAGAAGATTTTGGAACAAAGAATCTAACTCATTGATTCTAAATGGTAAATTCAAACATCATTCTCGCAAATTACAGATTTAACCTACTGAGATTTACTGTGGTTACCTATTAGGCAGACCTTCAAGAGATCTCCAGTGGATTTTCTGATTAGGAATGGGCTGCAAGCAGTAAAAGAAACAAACATACACACAAATCAACAAATCCATTGGATGAAATAATTTTTTCTTTTCCCGGCTTTTCTCAAAATGTTTCCATATTTCACAATCATCAGTCCTCACCTGCATATTTCTAGCAAGCCAAGAGAATTCAATATCACGACCGAACGCTTTATACTTGAGCGACCATTTTGATAAATCAGGCTTGTCTTCCAATATATATTACATCAGAGTCATTGTCAATTTCTCCTAATACCTATCCTGAAGAAGTAATTAAAAGATTAAGCACACGAATGGAGGGCAGGCACCTTTACAGATGAAATGAATGGCATCCATCGGGGAATTGATTCACGATCAGAGTAAGCATTGTAAGCCACTGAAACAGGCACGTCGATCTCACTCTTCACCCTGCATTTAATTTGTCCAAACTAAAGTTTATTGCAAGCACTCCTTTTTTTTTTCCCAACTAAATGGAGTTAATATTAATAATAATAAAACCCCAAAAAAAAAAAGAGGAGGAGGAATTAATATTACGTGCAATCCTGCCACTCCATGACAGGAGAGAAAAAATGCCTTGAGGGAGTGACGATAGAGGAGCTTCGCTTGAAGGATCCATGTGGAATAGGGACTCTGAATAACAATTGACGTCTTAAAGAAGGGGGCTTTAATTTTCGACCAATGGATGTGGAAGCGGAACCGAAAACAATAAGACTTGTGTTTCTTTGCAACAAGTGGGTGAGATTCAATGGGTTGGGGCTTAAACTAAAGGTAAATGCTGATGCTGCTGCAGACATGCTTTTCAAGCAGAGGCGATATTATGCAACTAATGGTCCGAGTCTGCGTCCGAGTCTGACCACAAAAATTGTATAATCCGTGAAACAGAAAACAAAGTTTTTTTTTTTTTTTTGGCCTTTTCTTTCCAGCTCAGGCGCTGTGTGTTGTTTCCGCTACATATATATATTATAAAATTTTTAATTAATTTAGTCATATCAGAAATAGATATAGAAGGTTTAACCATCATATGGGAAACCTTTTAAACTAATAAAAATATATTGAGAAGGTATTTTAGGACGTGGATCAAGAATTAAAGATATTTTTAACTTATATATTTTCAGGAGTAATTAAATAAATTTTAAAAGACCAATTTTTGATAACGCATCTTCGGTAATCCTCACAAACCTTTTTTGGGATCACTCTAGACCAATCGTAGCGTGGTTTGGAGATGACAAAGGTCAGCCACGAGTCCACCACTTAACCTGATGTTCCATGACTTGTTGTCTGCATTCAGCATCCTTAGAAGTTGGAAAATCATGTCTTCAAATAGCTCAGCAGTCAGTCCACTAGCAAGTAGCAGCCGTAAGACACTCATCCACTTCAAATATTAAAGTCCAAAATGAACAAACGTCTCCTCTTGTTGAAGCCCAACAGCCCATGTGTAAAGTCTTTCACCCAAAAAAAAAATTAAATAGTGCTCTTCACACCCCATTAAAATCCTTATAAAACCCTGTATTTGAAATCATAGTTCTACTACTAGAAGAAATGACATGGCAAAATGAATCCAATTAAAATTGAAGTATTTGTACACTTTCAATGACCCCTTTCATCTTTAAATGATATGATTAATTTTTATAAATCAAAATAATTTTAAGAAAATAAAGTAATAAATTATATATAACGATAAGATTTTTATAAAAAAAATTACTATTAAAATTTAATTAAGCTCTATTGTAATCTTTCATTCAATGTAAATAATAAGTGGAGTTTTATAAGGGAAGAGTGTTAGGAGCTTCACTAAAAAAACAGCCCATATGTAACATAATATACATATATATTGAATATAACATTTAGAGATCAAATAGTTTGACTTTCTAAAAGATATGAATATATACCTATTTTTATGAAATACTTCATCACTTTAATATGTAATTTATCAATATATATGATTATAATTACATATTTTATTACGGCCCTAAATTCCACGTGGGTTAAATATAATAATTTAAATGTGAATACAAATTTATGAACACCATTCTTTTATAAGCTAATTTTTAAGGATTATTTTTATCTGTAAATTATTATCCTGTGATATGGTATAAAATCGTAGACAAGATTACTTAGTTAGATCATCCTTACACGATGAAATTTTAGCATCTAAATCTCATATGCACTAAAAATAATTATCTAATTGGGCATATAAATTCATAAGCATCCTTTCGTTACAAACTGATATGTTTACTATATGTTGTTTTGAAGATTGAGGGTTCGTTTGGGGCAAATATACATTATGTACACCACCCACATTGATTCCATTGAGCTTGTTTAGCTTTCACGATTGAAACGGTATAAACGGACTCACACCCTATTCTGCTGTTAGCCAAAAGTCAAGTTAGAGTTGATATATTTGATGAATTTGATAATTCGTAACACTGTCTCTTCCTATTCATATTTAGATTTGATCTATTGTCTTGTGTTTAATGACAATGGTACTGGATGCACGTACAAGGTACATATGTTTGGTTATAGATTTTGTCAGACTTTCTAATTTGCTGGACAACATAAACCTACTAGCTAATTAATAATTCTATGCCCAAATTACATCATAGTGATGGAGGTTTCTATGTTACTGTGGGTTTGCATTTCAGACGCATGAAAGACCAATTATAGCTGCCATTTAATTACCAAATTTCACATTACAACTGTTAATTAACTGATACAAGGGAAAAAGACCCGTCGCACTTTCTTGAACCGGTTACTAAAAATGAGAAGTGCCATACAAGGCCAGACTCGATCAACTTTCGGTGATAACATTTAAGAATAATGTAAAGATTATATATATATGCAAGTGGATTGGTTGCGTGGGCTGGTAATTCATTTCCGCAGACAAATTTAATAATATTATAACCCCGAATCATGGAAATTTTCAAAGAAACAAAAAAAAATAGCAAATATCATTCTTTACGGTGTGCGGGATCGAGCTTATTACATCTTAATACAAGTCAATTTTATGCAATTGCATGAAAGCAGCGGTGGATTAAACTGCTTAACGTACAAATTATGAATTAAAAAAATAAAAAAGAAAAAGAAAAGTAAAGCTGACAAATGAAAGAGGATGGAAACAGAGTTTGATAGTTTATTAATTAATTACATCCTTACGTCGATGGAAGAATAAGTTAGCACAGAACAGTTCAAAGTTAGAAAACTTCAATCTACCTTAAGCAATTAATATGCATGGTTACAGCTACGCATACACGCTATTGGCTCAGAGTAAACGCCAACTCCACCTCTACACATAGCTTCCTTGTCCGCATCTTTTTCCACTTACATGTATAAATACTCTCTCACAAATCACCTAAATCCTCCAAAATAAAATCAAATCAAATATCAAAAGCCTTACAAGTTCTCCTTTATCTTTTAATTATCTTCTCTCTTAAACACAGCTAGCAATGAGTTATGCTAAGATGGTCTCCTGCATAATCATGTGCATCCTCATACTGGTTTCCACCATGCCTTTGGAAACATTAGCAAATGCAAAGCTCAAAGTAGGCTTCTACAAATCAACTTGTCCATCGGCAGAGTCAATTGTGAGAAAAGCCGTAAACAAAGCCGTGTCTCGCAATCCTGGCATAGCCGCAGGTCTCATCAGGATGCATTTCCACGACTGCTTTGTCAGAGTAAGTAAATGCATGCTCTTTTTCATCCTTATCATAATTAATTGATTATCAAGTACGTTTGTGCATGGCTTGATTCTTTTCGCTAAATTAACTAAAATGTTATGAAAGTAGCTGTCGTTCGTAATTAACGTATCTGATATATATTTTTTTTTGTCTGCTACATGAGCAGGGTTGTGATGCTTCCGTGCTGCTAGAAACCATACCAGGAAACCCACCTTCAGAGAGAGACCATCCTGCCAACAACCCAAGTTTACGAGGCTTCGAGGTGATCGACGAGGCCAAAGCACAAATTGAAGCTGTATGCCCAAACACCGTGTCATGTGCAGACATTCTAACTTTCGCTGCTCGCGACAGTACTTTCAAGGTCGGTGGCATCAACTACGCCGTGCCAGCTGGACGCCGCGATGGACGAGTCTCTCTCAGCGATGAAATTGCAGAAAATCTCCCTTCTCCTACCTTCAACGCGGAGCAAATAGCTGCAAGTTTTGCTCGTAAAGGAATGTCCGTAGACGAGATGGTGACACTCTCAGGAGCTCACTCCATTGGTGTCTCTCATTGCTCTGCATTCTCCAACCGTCTTTACGCTTTCAATGCAACTCACCCACAAGACCCTTCAATGGATCGTAGATTCGCTAATTTCTTGAAAACTAAGTGCCCGCCGCCACCACCAGCAGACGGCTTAGGCAGTACTAGGGACCCAACAGTGGCACTAGAATTTGTGACGCCTAATCGTTTGGACAACAAGTACTACCTGGAGCTGAGGAATCGTCGAGGGTTGTTGACTTCGGATCAGACTTTGATGAACAGCCGGTTAACATCAAAAATGGTATTGGACAATGCAAGGAATGGAGCAATGTGGGGTACAAAATTTGCTAAAGCAATGGTGCATATGGGATCCCTTGATGTGCTCACTGGCTCACAGGGTGAGATCAGGAAGCGTTGCAGCTTCGTGAATTGAAACTTTCCAACAGGTTTAATTTGCTTCCGCTGGTGATGAAATCATTTTCATTCTTTAATCATTTTGTTCGAAAATCTTTTGTATTAGACTGATCTCCAAATGTAAGTGTGAATTTACTGGTTAACTAATTGTAATATTGATTAGTATTAATACATTTCAAGTACTCCAATTTTGTAAAGTGTAAATTGTTTTCTGTTCTGTAACTTGACATGCAGTCTGTCATTTCTTTTTTTTTTTTTTTTTTTTTGACGGTTGCAGTCTGTCATTTCTATTGCAATTATATATGTACACGCTTCTTTTAAAAATGAAGTAAACAATTATTTGTCATTTTCTTCTTGGGGTTCGGACTCAGTCTCCAAACAAATATATATACGTTAAATACATGTCCAAAAATGATAAAACATCTGGCCCTTCGCATGAATGCACGTAAAGTTATTTATATTAAATCTCAGTTATTAGTGATAATCAGGTGGTCTTTACCATCATAATGCATTAATTAGTTCATTAAAGTTGTATTTTCTCTATTGATGAGATAGTCCCCGGTTGACTGAGTAGACGGCTAAGATGAATTGCGGCAATTAGGGTTGGCAAAAAACTCCGGATCCGGCCCGAATCCGCAAAGATCCGGCCCGAATCCGCAAAGATCCGGAAGATCCGGATCCGGAAAAATCCGGATCCGCATGTTAAAAAATGCGGATCCGGATCTTAAAGATTAAGATCCGTGCGGATCCGGATCCGGATCCGGATGCACTTGCATCCGGAAAACCGAATATCCGGATCCGCATTATTTTATAATTATATTATTTATTTAATTAAATTTTAATTGAAAAATATATAAATTAAATTATTTATTTAAATGTATAAGCATAATTAACTCTATAATCTTCATTAACTATGAAAAATATATTAAATAATAATAATAATAATAATAAATAATTAGATAATATTGTAATAAATCGGTTTACCTTTTATTTTTTATGTTTGATTTATATTGTAAAATTATTGTTTGTGAATTTATGGTGTTGTTGTATGTTATTTATGTTGAATTGATGTTAAATTGTTGATTGTTAAATTATAATTGAATTTTATTTAATGTTATTATGTAAATTATTAAATTTAAAATTAAAATTAAAATTAAATTTATTATTATGCGGATCCGGATATCCGGAATATCCGCCCGCAATCCGTGCGGATATTACCCGCATCCGGATCCGCATATTTTTTTCCGGATCCGCATATTTTTTTCCGGATCCGGATGCGGATCCGGATGCCACAAGTTTAATCCGGATTCGGATCCGGATGCACCTACATCCGGATCCGGATCCGGATTTTGCCATCTCTAGCGTCAATCAACCCATTTCACTAGGAAAAAGGGTGTGCAAGTCAGATTTCGGTTCGGGTTATTCAAATTTCAGTTTGAATTTTAATCTATTCGGTTTGAAAGATTCAATTCAATCCGGTTCAAACTACAAACCCGAACCAAATCAAACCGAATTTAATTCGGTTCAGTTTGGTTGAAATTATAAATTCGGGTTCATTTATATTTTGAAACCCTAATTTTATCTCATCCAAAAAAAAAACTAAATATCACACAAATTTCCTATAATCTTATTTATAAATTAACTGATTAACGTATAGAATTCTATATTTAACAATTAACAAAAGAAATTAACAACAATTAACAAAAGAAAACTAAGAAATTAACTAACTATTAAAAAATAAATTATTAAACGATTAATTATTGGAGATAAGAAAAAGCAGAAGAAATATTTAGCAATGGAGGAAGAAAATAAGAAGAAAAAGAAAATGCTTGGCAACAGGCGAAGGAAAGAAGAATAGAAGAAGAAAAAAAAAAGATGTCTGGCAGCAGTGTAAGGAAAGAAGAAAAAGAAAAAGAAAAAGAAAAGAAGAAGATGATATTTGGCAGTGGAGGAAGAAAAGAAGAAGAAGAAGAAGAAGAAGAAGAAGAAGTGAAGAAGTCAAGTGGCGGCTGAGAAAGTGAGAAATGCACGTTTGGGAGTTGTCGCTTGTTAGGTTAGGGTTAGGTTTATGTTTTTAAATTATTTCTTTAAAGCCAATCGAGTTGATTATTCGGTTCGGGTTGAATCCGAACCAAAATACAATCGATCGAGTTTAGATTTAGGTTGTAAACTTCAATCCGAACCAAATCTATCACGCAGTAAATTTTGGGTTCGGATCGGATCGGATCGGATTAACCCAAACCGAAGCCTACTGAAAAATGCTACTGTCCGAAATGAAGTGACAAAATTTTGCCCGCAAGACGAAAATAGAGTAACCATTATGGGTATTTTCCTCAACATGTAAAAAGTAAACTGAAATTTTACATTATTTTATTTTACATATTTCTGGCAAAGTCTGGCGAGCTTGCTTCAGAGTTCATGTGAGGTAGCACTGCTATTTTACTTCCAGTAGACTCTAATAAAAAATAGAAAAAATATCCACCGTCCACTTGTTTTTTCTAACTTTTTTAAAGTACATAATTTTTTTTTTTGCTGGAATCCATCTGAAGTTACATTTTGTTTCACATTTCCACTTCCGTTTGGAATCTGTTATAACATTACTAATGTCGTAGGGGCAAATAGGTCGTTTCAATAGAGCAACCCAAAACGACGTCGTTTACAACTTTAATTAGAGAAAAAAAAGAAAAAGGCAAAGTGATCCAGAGAAGAGCAAACAAGAACAGCCATTGTTTATTCACGAGTGACCCACCACCACCCTGCATGAAGAACCAACAAATTCCCGCCATTATTTCTGCAATTTCCATCCAGTTTCATTAAGAAACTACGTTTGAGTATCAAAACTTTTGTTAAATCAAAGATTCAGAGGTATTGAGGAAAGTTGTGAGCCGTTTAGAAATCTTGACACTTAGGTTTTATGGGTTTGAAGCTAGTATCAAGTAAGTTTCGTTTTATTTATTAATTTTCATTTATTTTTCATATGAAATAATGTTATTTAAGATTTGTATCGAGAACGTTGTTAATCGTTATTTCTTGAAACCCTAGAATACAGATTAAGTTGATTTACAATAAATTTTTTTTTTGTAATGATAAATTGGGAAGTAATAGGTTGTTTTAAGGCAGGTGAAAAGCACATGCATGAAAGATTGTTGCTGGCATGGTTGAATGCATATTTATCCCCTGCGTACTCATGTATTTGTGCCTATGGTTTACAAAATTTAAGGTTTTTGAAAATTTTTAGTTGTTACATTATGGGTCGTGATTTTTGAAAAACTTTATCAATATGTATCCATACCCCCTAGCCCCCTGGGTAAAGATTTGGCATATGCATGTGAAATTTGAATCTCTCAAAGATTATAATTTATAATCTGACAAAGTCCTCCAGGACGTTTATTTCCATGCCTTCCCTCTAGTTTCTTGCGTGAAATATATTAATAATGCATTAATAATTTAAGGAATAATGACTGTTGGAATATATAAAAAGATAACTTATTTGTTTGGTTTTATTTCCTTTATATACTTGCATTTATGCCTCATCAATGTATTTAAGTACGTTTTGGTGAATTTGTTCGTTTGTTTTAGACATTCAGGATGCCACATCTAGAGTTAGTGATATTATATCGAGGCATGAAGCAGAATTTAGGGTTACTTGAACCTGATTGTACTGTTGCGAAGATAAATGAGGCTACTGTAAATATTACGAGTCCATATGGATTAGACTCCACTTCAAAAATTTTGTTAATGTTACGAACCCGGAGAATAAGATGAAAGTTGCACTGGATTCAGATTGTTGGCTCGACTTTTTGCGTAGAATTTATCATATTTTGGGTGTCAATACTTTAACTGTTGAAGTTGTACCGGTTCTTCACCCTCAGTTTCAAGATTTCTCCTTACTGCAAGTATTATTAACTAACCTAAGAGCTGTGTTGCCTGGTGAATTGATTACTCAGTTGAATGAATCTGCTGAGGGAAATGCTTCTGTTGGGGGATATATACTTTTGAAGGACAAGATGTTGTCGGGAGACAAGTTGCTATTGGGGAACAAGTTATTGTTAAGGCCAACGAATTTGATGAGGATTCATTGATATCTGAAACAGTAAGAAACAGTAAGAAAGGCATTATTTTGGTTGAATATTTGTATATATTTTTTTTTTCAAGTTCTTAAACTAACATAATATATAATTTAGATACCTAGTGGCCTAGGTCAAAGTTCCAATGTTGGAACAAGAAAGAAGGGCTCGTTGAGGTGCTGGAACTAGGGAAAGACAATCAAGTCCACGACTAAACCAATCCCAAAATCTATCTCAAGCTTCAATTATCACAGGTTCTTTGTAATGGGAACAAACTAAACTTGTTTAAACAAACTAAACTTGTTTAAACAAACTAAACTTGTTAACTAGCCATTTTGGTTGTTATTTTGGCATATTATTGGTTATTTTGGCAATATTTTGGATAATTATGTGGCTATCAATGGTCATGTAAGATGTATTTTGATGATATAATTAATGGTTATTTTGGTTGTATTTTTAGATAACTATGATATGATATTTTCCAATTATTGTAGTTAACGAAATGTTACTTAGGGTATATTTAAATGCAATTGCAAAGATAGATACTAGGATTGTCATAATTAAGCTTTTATTTCAGTAATGCATGTTTTATAAGATACATTACATTTTAATAAACACAATTGCACAGAGACAGACCAGCAGTATAATTACATATTTAAGCTTCCCTTCAATAAGCCTAAGCCTTTTCTTTATCTTCACCATCTCATAAGCTCCAAAGTTTACTGCATTTGGCTCCAAATTTTGATTATCGACCATTGATCACTACTACTAGGATATATAAGAGTTTCAGTAGTAAACCATTGTCAAAACTTGCATTTATTCAACCTGCATGACCAAAACATTGTATTAAGATTTTGTGGTGTAGTGGAAACCATAGCATACGCATGCACACCACACCAGCAGTACTTGGGAATGCATTTAATTTTTCTATGTGGCTGTCCACTTGCTGCAGAACTTGAACTATAACTTGATGCCATTTTGAATGTGTAGATGATGTGTTTCAATAAATGGTTAATCAGGTGATGTGTGGATGATGGTTGAGCAGGTTTTGAGTTTGAATGAATAAATGGTTGAGTGGCTATAATGTTTCAATGTGGAGATAATGAGTTTGAATAAATGGTACAGTTATGGTGTGTTATGAATTATGAGGAGGTTTATATGGCTGGTTGTATGAGGAGATTTATATGGCTGGTTGGGAGCAGCTTGCATGATTGAATGACTTCTTTATGCATGCTGATTTTTGTATTTATATGCCCCAAATTGTAGCCATTGGGAGCTAACGGCTACAATATTAAATCTAATTATTTTTGACATTTTTAGGGTGAAATTATTATTTTCGTTTTGGGGGGCAAAATAGTCATTTGTTTAAGTTTCCATTAGTTTTCTTTATGGATTCCAAACGGAAGTGGAAAAGTGAAATAAAATGTAACTTCAGGTAGATTCCAGCAAAAAAAAAATTGTGTATTTTTGAAAAAGTTAGAAAAACGGGTAAACAGTGGATATTTTCCCTAAAAATAACAAAAAACACATTTAGATTCTAATGCAATTTTAATTAGGACTAAAACTCTAAGGTGGTGTTTGGAAGCAATTCAAGAAAAAGAGTATATTGAAAATCTTTTATAATGTTTGGTTTGTTATAAAATTAAACAAAGAAAGGAAATTGTTATTTTTTATTTGGACAATTTCACCCTATAGTGTTAGTGTTAAACTTTCAATATTTATCATAAATATAGTTAATAAAATTAAACAATAAATTCATTAATATATAATATAAATAATTGATAAAAATTATTTAAATAATATACTTATATTTATAATTAAACTTATTTAAAAATTTTATTAACAAAAATTTCATTTATAATTACTTTAATTTAATTTGTTTCTAAATAAATTATGATATAATATAAATAATTTCTAAATTAATATCTTATAATTTAAAAAACCAGAAACAAAATAGAGTTGCCACCACCATCGGCCACCACCATCAGCCACCACCATGCTATCTCATTTCAACTTGAGACTAATGTGAAAGTGATTGGAGTAACTTATCTAACTGAAATACTTGATATTTATCATGATGAGGAGTGCTAGCCACAGTCATTGTTGAGTATTAGAAAATATATATTTATAAAGAAAAAATCATCATTTTATACTTCAAGTTTTACTAACATTCCTACTTTTATGTATTTAAACTTCTTGTGATTTAATTATGTGTGTTTTATTTTAATTAAGTATTTTATGTGTTTTAGGGGCATCGTGGTCATTTCACAATGAACGAGTGATCAGACAAAAAAACGGACATCACTTTTGAACTCAACACAGTCGAAAACCTTAGCAGGAGTATAAAAGGAAAAATGTCACTGTTCACATGTACGGTACTATTCACATGTACAATATTGTCCTTGTTACTGTTTATGATACTGTTCAAATATATGGAAAGATGACGTGGCATTGACATATGATGTGGCATTGACTGATGACGTGTCACGCTTCAATTGGATAAAATTCTTATGCAATATTAATTGGTGACGTGATAGCATGTTAGTGGACTAAAAATTGCGTGTATGATACATGCATATACACAAGATTATTTTCAACCAAACTGCGTCACTGTTCAAGCCGGTTCACTGTGCAAACCGCGTGGTCAAACTGTGTCACTGTACAAACTGTGTACTGTTGACTGATGACGTGGCGCAATCTTGAGCGTCCAAACTGTTTTTAATCTGATGGTCATGATTTACTCAATGTATCTAAAAAAAAGGAGCCTCTTCCCCCTAATTTGATATCTCTGAATTTATTTTTTAGCTCCATTTTCTGTAACTCTTTCTCCATCTTGTATTTTCTACGTATTTTAATAAATTCCTATTTTACCCTTAGTTCAATTATAAGTAGCTAATTTTCTTTCAAGCTTGGGTTGAAGGGGAAGTCTCAACATGTGTCATGTGCTTTATTTGGTAAATTTATTTTCTCTCCCTCTAATTTTTGTGGATGTTTTGACTTTTCGTCGATAAATAATAATAATCTTGTTTAGATACCGTTCTGGTTTCACTAGCTCCCTAGTACAAGGTTATTATTATTTGGCACGATAGGCCCTTAGCACCATATTGATTAGAGTATGGTTCATGAGGTGTGGAATCCCCTCTCATGATTTAATTGGCACTAATAAGTAATATTTAGCCCATGATACATGCTGATAAGAATCCAGATACCCAAGCCCTTCCATTATTATAGTTTTCACTTTAATTTAATTTTGTCATTTCAATTTAAATGTTAGGATATTCCAAATCATCTTTACCATATAATCCAACCACCCATTTAGAAAAATTAATTCTACACACAATTAAAATCCACCTCCTCGTGGGATCGATACTTGTCACCATTGATCTATTGTACAATAGATTCGTGCGATTGCGAGTTCAATAAAATTTGCACAACAGTCGCCAGCGACACTCTCTCTGTCAGTCGCTAGTCTACTCCTGCCATGTCTATTTATGTTTTTGACACATCAGTTGATTTAAAAAAAAAAAGGCTCCCTTCAATTAAAATTTATTACAGGTTTACCATACTCTTTTATCCAGATGTTCTCTTTTGTCGATTAGAAACTCTAATTCTTCGATTGTCTCTCTTCCCAAAACTTGTTGCCTAAACCGCCTTCTCCCAAAGCTTATTTGTTGTTTAGCACGACAATTTCACCATACAGTGCCACATATTTTGGGGGGTAAAAAAAGAAAATAAATAAGTAAATTTGGATTCGAGAAAAGAAACTCAAAGTTTAGTTTCATATAAGTGGAATAACCGGGGCTATGAAAGAGGAGAAATGGCATGGCGGTAAATTTTGATAGAATTCGAGGGCAATTGTACACTGAAGAAAGCTGGAAGCGAGCGAGGGAATTGAAGTGGAAGTGGCAGCGAAAGACGAGGAGAGCTTGGTGATGGAAACACTGGATTTGAAAGGCAGACAAGTGAAGCTCTTTGCATCCTTTTTTATTTTAAAGGGCAGACAAGCGGAGCTCACTCCTCGCAATTGGTATTGGTGGCAGATTTGTTATAAATTTTAATTTGAAGGACATTTTTTTTTAAAATAACAAAGCTAATGTATGAAAAGCATAAACGTAGACACGTGACAAAAGGAGGCCAACGACTGACGCAACAAGTGTTACTAGTGACTGTCGCTAGCACTCCTCTTATCATGATTTGTGAAAGTTAAAAAATTTCCAATCTTTTTAACTGGATTTCAACAAAATAAACCTTTTTTTTTTTTGGAGAAATTCTAGAATACATCTGTTGTACTATGTCAGCTATACAACAAGTAAATAATACAATGACATGTGTGTATTTATTTTGTAAACCATCATTCAAGCAGTGATTGTATTAAAGTCAATTACACATGTCATGCATGCATTAATTGGTTGTAATACAACGGGTGTATTCTAGAATTTTTCCATTTTTTGACCTCTATGACAATGAAATGACGTTGCTGCTTGTTGGTTGGTGAGTTCAATTGCACCAGTGGTGATGTTTCATGCACCAATGTTGGTGGCAACGGCAACTTTCCAATGATTGTTAAATTTATATCTCTATTTTTGCAAATTAATTAAATAAATAAAATGTGTTAATAAAATTGTTTAAATTATTACTTTATTATTAGAAAACTGATTATCTACAATATTAAATTGATAAAATAAAATTTTAAATAATATTATTTGATAATATTAAATAAGTTAATGAAAGAATGAAGGATAATTTACAAGTTTTGGCTTCCAATAGAAAATGAATTTGAATTCATCACTTTTTATTGACAAATCTAAATTTCACATTATGATTAATATTAAAATTTAATAAAAATTAAATTCTTATATATTATGACCGACCAAGCAATGGAAATAGGAAATGACCCTTTTCCCTTCTTCAAACCAAGCACCACACCTAAAGGTCAGTGATCATAGGAAAATGGATTCTCGTGATTGGATGTGGTATCATGGCTTTGAATTTCTTAAGAAGATGTGAAGACCTTTTTTTTTTTTTTTCTGGGCTTCTTTATTTTTATCCGAAGATCTGATGTATAAAATTAATTAAAATACACCTATACAAGAGGGATATATTGTACATACATAATAAAGACCACGTTAGAACGTCAGACTTGCATCAACATCTTTGATTGACTATGTAAACTAAATAAATACATGTTTAATTTATCGTAATTTTCTTATCCAATAGCCAGCCAACGCACCCCGCTGTCTTAAATTTATTTCTAAGGAGTACAGAGCCTCGCGAAGCATTGGGTTAGTTTCTATATATATATATATATATATATTTTGTTGGGCTCGTAGTGGGTTGAAAGAGAAAAACATAAAGTAAGGGCTCACAGAGGTAGTGAACGTTGGAATGTGATTATAATCGCGCATAAAGGAAATTTCACACTTCTGTAAAGAAATATGATGATCTAAAATCAAATTATATATTCTACAAAGTGGCCTTACTTCCAGTATGCGGGATGAAGGACCTTTAGGAAAAAACCGAACAGCACCTCTGCCACAATTATAAAGTCATAAATTCTCACCACTAGACTAAACCTAGTGGAAACATTCTTAAAAGTTTGAAGCTAGAAAATCTTATCTTACGAATAGCTCAGCCCACTGGCAAGTAACGGCAATAAGACATCACTCGCTTCAAATATTAAAGTCGAAAATGAACAAATGTCTCCTCTTTTTAAAGCCCAACAGCCCATACGTGAAGTCTTTCAACCCAAAACAATAAAAAAAGTGCTCTTCACACCGTTTTAAAATCCTTTCAAAACCCTATATTTGAAATCATAGTTCTACTACTAGAAGAAATGACATGAGAAGGCAAAATGAATCCAATTAAAATTAAAATATTTTTACACTTACAAATCATGAACCTTTTCATCTTTAAACGATATGATTAATTTTTATAAATTAAAATAATTTTCGGACAATAAAGTAATAAGTTATATATAACAATAAGATTTTTATGAAAAAAATTATGATAAAAATTTAATAAAGCTCTATTGTAATCTTTTATTCTATGTAAATAATAAGTGGAGTTTCATAAGAGTTTTTTTTTTTTAAAAAAAAGTGTTAGGAGCTTCTCTAAAAAAACAGCCCATATGTAACATAATATACATATATATTGAATATAACATTTAGAGATCAAATAGTTTGACTTTCTAACAGATATGAATATACGCTTACTTTCATGAAAGACTTCATCACTTTAATATGTAATTTATCAATATATATGATTATAATTAAATATTTTATTACGGCCCTAAATTCCATGTGGGTTAAATATAATAATTTAAATGGGAATATAAATTTAGGGACACCATTCTTTTATAAGCCAAATTTTAAGAATTAGTTTTATCCGTGAATTTTTATCATTTGATATAATATGAAATCAATATAAGAGGACAAGATACTTAGTTAGGTCAACCCTACATGATAAAATATTAGGATCTTAAATATCATATGCGATAGAAATTATTATCTTAATAAGAATATAAATTCGTAAACATCCTTTCGTTTCAAGCTGATATGTTCACTTCTTGCTGTTTTGAAGATTGAGCGTTCGTTTGGAACCAACATACATTATGTGCACCACCCAAATTTCTTCCATTGAGCTTGTTTAGCTTTCAAGATTGAAACAATATAAACTGACTCGCACCCTATTCTGCTATTAGCCAGAAGTCAAGTTAGAATCAAGTTAGATCCATGTACAAGCTCCATATGTTTGGTTATAGATTTTGTCAGACTTTCTAATTTGCCGGACAACATAAACCTAGTAGCTAATAAATAATTCTATGCCCAGATTACACCATAGTGAAGGCGGTTTCTATGTTACTATGGGTTTGCATTTCAGATGCAAGAAAGACAAATTATAGCTGTCATTTAATTAACAAATTTCACATAACAACTGTTCATTAACGGATACAAGGGAAAAAGACTCATCGCACTTTCTTGAACCGCTTGCTAAAAATGAGAGATGCGACACACAAGGCGAGACTTGATAAACCTTCGGTAATAACATTTAAGAATAATGTAAAGATTATATATCCATGCAAGTTGATTGGTTACGTGTGCTGGTAATTCATTTCCGTAGACAAATTTAAGACTATTATAACCCCGAATCATGGAAATTTTCAAAGAAACATAAAATAGCAAATATCATTCTTTACTGTGTGCGGGATCAAGCTTACTACATCTTAATACAAGTCAATTTCATGAAATTGCATGAAAGCAGTAGTGGATTAAACTGCTTAACGTACAAATTATGAATTAAAAAAAAAAAACTGCTTAACGTACAAATTATGTAATTGCCTGAAAGCAGCAATGGATTAAACTGCTTAACGTACAAATTATGAATTAAAAAAAAAAAAGAAAAAGAAAAGTAAAGCTGATAAATAAAGGAGGGTGGAAACAGAGATTGATAGTTTATTAATTAATTACATCCTTATCTCAATGGAAGAATAAGTTAGCATAGAACAATTCAAAGTTAGAAAACTTCAATCTACCTCAAGCAATTAATATGCATGTAATTGCATGAAAGCAGCAGCGGATTAAACTGCTTAACGTACAAATTACGAATTAAAAAAAGAAAAAAGAAAAAGAAAAGTAAAGCTGACAAATGCGGGAGGATGGAAACAAAGATTGATAGTTTATTAATTAATTACATCATTATGTCGATGGAAGAATAAGTTAGCACTTATGATTTTTAGGGTAATGGTTCGAGTTCTCATTAACTCAAAAACATCCTTCAATTAAATTTAATTGTGTAGAGATTATTTAAAAGTCTTTTTTCCTTACGGAATGCGAGTGGAGTACATGCACTCTTCCTTAGTGAGACTTATTTGTTTGGGCATGTATTTCATATAATTAAATGTAATAATGTAAGTCCCAGTTATATATTTAATTGTAAATATCAATGTATTGGTCTGCTGTCATAACAGTTATAAATATCTATGTAATATAATAACCTGATACTTAATCAATTAAAAAAAAAGTTAACATAGAACATTTCAAAGCTAGAAAACTTCAATCCACCTCAAGCAATTAATATGCATGTAATTGCATGAAAGCAGCAGTGGATTAAACTGCTTAACGTTCAAATTATGAATTAAAAAAAGAAAAAAGAAAAGTAAAGCTAACAAATGAAGGAGGATGGAAACAAAGATTTACAGGCGGACTCAGGAATTTGTATTACCCCGGGTTAAATTAAAAAAATTTATATTTTAAAGTGAGCATAAAAATTCATAAGTAGAAAAAAAAATGCATCAAATAAGGGAGACACAAAAAATCTTATCCCTATAAGTATGTACTTTAAACAAAAATAATTATATAAAAAGAGTAGAAAACAAAGGTAATTAAAACTAAAAACACTATTTTACAATTATGGAATCTGACTCTAATAAAATGTAATTATACAAGAATTATATAAGGATTAATATATTAATTAAGGATTTTAAGCTGAAATAAATAAATACATGTAATTACAATCAATTAAAAATTGCAAGTAAAACTTTAATGTTTGAAGTAAAGTACTTAATTACCAGGTTTCAATAAATTAAACAATTCAAATTTATTCTTCTTTTTAAATTATAAAAATATTATTAGTCAAAAGTTTCAATAAACTAAACTCAACCCAACAAAAATAGATTTGGGTGTCGTTATTTCTTTGCCAAGCGCTCTGACTCTCTTTAAAGAACCAGTTGTTGATGATTTTTCTATCAAATTAAAGCTCCTCAAAATATTCAAATTTTATCTTAGTTAATGTAACTAATAAATAAAATCTCAAAATTCACATAAAAATTTTATGAAAATGTTGATAATTGTTACTATACATTATTTTTTTAAGTAGTTTAATACTAGTGACAATTTTATATTAGATTGACATACTTTTTTTCAATTAGAATTTTTTTAAATAAATTAAAGTAATAACATTTTACCCCCTAATGTTTTTAATCTGTGTAATAAATATATAATTTACTCATTTTATAAAATAAGTCACTAATTTCAATTAGAAAAAAATATAATTGAATTAAGGACATATTTAAAAATAAAATAAAAACTTTATTATAGTGCAAAATGAATGAAAATATAAGGATAATTACATTAGAGACATGTATGAAAATAAAATAAAATCTCTATTACTTTATATAATTGATGCTAACATAAGGGGTATAGATGATTTTTTCCTAAGTTTGACCGAGCTACAGCCCGGTCGATTCTTGCTGCAGGTCCGCTACTGAAAGATTGATAGTTTATTACTTAATTACATCCTTATGTTGATGGAAGAATAAGTTAGCATAGAACATTTCAAAGTTAGAAAACTTCAACCTACCTCAAGCAATTAATATTGCATGTAATTGCATGAAGCAGCAAAACTTCAATCTACCTCAAGCAATTAATATGCATGTAATTGCATGAAAGCAACAGTGGATTAAACTGCTTAACGTACAAATTATGAATTTAAAAAAAAAAAAAAAAGTAAAGCTGACAAATGAAGGAGGATGGAAACAGAGATTGATAGTTTATTAATTAATTACATCCTTATGTTGATGGAAGAATAAGTTAGCATAGAACAGTTAGTGAGAAAACTTCAAGCATAGAACAGTTAGTTAGTTAGAAAACTTCAATCTACCTCAAGCAATTAATATGCATGGTTACAGCCACGCATACACGCTGTTGGCTCAGAGTAAACACCAACTCCACCTTGTTTACACATAGCTTCCTTATCCGAGAAATTCTAGAATACATCCGGTCTATAATCAATTGATCATGAATGGCGTGTCAATTAAATACAACCACCACTTACATGATAGTGATTCAAAATAAATACACACATGTCATGCTATTATTGATTGTTGCATAGATGACGTGGTACCTCAGATGTATTTTAGAATTTCTCTCCTTGTCCGCATCTTTTTCCACTTACATGTATAAATACTCTCTCACAAATCACCTAAATCCTCCAAAATAAAATCAAATCAAATATCAAAAGCCTTACAAGTTCTCCTTTATCTTTTAATTATCTTATCTCTTAAACGCGGCTAGCAATGAGTTACGCTAAGATGGTCTCCTGCATGATCATGTGCATCCTCATAGTGGTCTCCACCATGCCTTTGGGAACATCAGGAAATGCAAAGCTCAAAGTAGGCTTCTACAAATCAACTTGTCCATCGGCAAAGTCAATTGTGAGAAAAGCCGTAAACAAAGCCGTGTCTCGCAATCCTGGCATAGCGGCAGGTCTCATCAGGATGCATTTCCACGATTGCTTTGTCAGAGTACGTAAAATGCATGCTCTTTTTCATCCTTATCATAATTAATTGATTATCAAGTACGTTTGTCCATGGCTTGATTCTTTTCGCTAAATTAATTAAAATGATATGAAAGTAGCTGTCGTTCGTAATTAACGTATCTAATATACATATATATCATTTTTGTCTGCTGTATGCTCAGGGTTGTGATGCTTCCGTGCTGCTAGAAACCATACCAGGAAACCCACAGTCAGAGAGAGACCATCATGTCAACAACCCAAGCTTACGAGGCTTCGAGGTGATCGATGAGGCCAAAGCACAAATTGAAGCTGTATGCCCAAACACCGTGTCATGTGCAGACATTCTAGCTTTCGCTGCTCGCGACAGTACTTTCAAGGTCGGCGGCATCAAATACGCCGTGCCAGCTGGACGCCGCGATGGACGAGTCTCTCTCAGCGAAGAAATTGCAGAAAATCTCCCTTCTCCTGCCTTCAACGCGGAACAAAATGCTGCAAGGTTTGCTCGTAAAGGAATGTCCGTAGACGAGATGGTGACACTCTTAGGAGCTCACTCCATTGGTGTCTCTCATTGCTCTACATTCTCCAACCGTCTTTACGCTTTCAATGCAACTCACTCACAAGACCCTTCAATGGATCGTAGATTCGCTAATTTCTTGAAAACTAAGTGCCCGCCGCCGCCACCAACACACGGCTTAGGCAGTACCAGGGACCCAACAGTGGCACTAGAATTTGTGACGCCTAATCGTTTGGACAACAAGTACTACCGGGAGCTGAGGAATCGTCGAGGGTTGTTGACTTCGGATCAGACTTTGATGGACAGCCGGTTAACATCAAAGATGGTATTGGAGAATGAAATGAATGGAGCAATGTGGGGAACAAAATTTGCTAAAGCAATGGTGCATGTGGGATCCCTTGATGTGCTCACTGGCTCACAGGGTGAGATCAGGAAGCGTTGCAGCTTCATGAATTGAAACTTTCCAACAGGTTTAGGGTGTCTTTGAGATTGAGATTGAGCAACTGTAGCTTAAAAGTTATAGCACTAAAATATTTGATAACACTAGCAGCTGTAACTTGGAAGATATGTTGATATGATTTTTCACTTGTGTAATGAAAAATTTATTATATTTTTAATAATTTTATTAAAATTATTATTTAAAATTTACGTTTACTATATATTACTAATTTTTGTTTCATAATTATAACTTTTTTTCTACAGCAGTTATCGCTTAAAAGTTACAGCACCTTAATTCTAAACGGACCCTTAATTTGCTTTCGCTGGTGATGAAATCATTTTGTTCGAAATTCTTTTGCATTAGATCGATCTCCAAATGTAAGTGTGAATTGACTGGTTAACTAATTATACATATTAATTAGTATTAATACATTTCAAGTATTCCAATTTTGTAAAGTGTAAATTGTTTTCTGTTCTGTAACTTGAGATGCAGTCTGTCATTTCTAGGGCAATTACATACATACACGCTTCTTTTAAAAATAAAGTAAACAATTATATGTCATTTTCTTCGTGGGGTTCGGACTCAATCTCCAGACAAATATATACACGTTAGATACGTGTCCAAATTAAAAATGATAAAACATCTAGCCCTTCGCATGAATGCACGTAAAGTTAATTATTATGGAATTAATGTCAGTTATTAGTAATAATCAGGTGGTCTTTATCATCATAATGCTCTATTGATGAGATAGTCCCCGGTTGACCGAGTAGCCGGCTGAGGTGAGTTGTGTCAATCAACCAATTGTACGTATTTCACTTGGGGAAAATGCAACTGTCCGAAACGAAGTGACAAGATTTTGCCCGCAAGACGAAAATAGAGTAACCATTATGGGTATTTTCGTCAACGTGTAAAAAGTAAACTGAAATTTTACATTATTTTATTTTAGACATTTCTGGCAAAGTCGGTGAGCTTGCTTCAGAGTTCACGCAAGGTAGCACTGCTGTTTTACTTCCGGTGGACTCTAATAAAAAATAACAAAAAACGCATTTAGATTATGATGCAATTTTAATTAGGCGGTGTTTGGAAGAAGTTCAAGAAAAAGAATATATTGAAATTCTATTATAATGTTTGGTTTGTTATAAAATTATATAAAGAAAGGAAATATTTATTTTTTATTTGGACAATTTAACCCTGTAATGTTAGTGTTAAACTTTCAATATTTATCATAAATATAGTTAACAAAATTAAACAATAAATTTATTAATATATTATATACATAATTGATAAAAAATATTTAAATAATATACTTATATTTATAATTAAACTCTATTTAAAAATTTTATTAACAAAAATTTCATTTATAATTAATTTAATTTAAGTTATTTCGAAATAAATTATGATATAATATAAATAATTTCTTAATCAATATCTTATAATTTAAAAAACCAGAAAGAAAATAGAGTTGCCACGGCCATCGGCCACCACTGTGCTATCTCATTTCAACTTGAGACTTCTGTGAAAGTGATTGGAGCAACCTATCTAGCTGAAATACTTGATATTTATCCTAATTTGTGAAAGTTACAAATTTTCCAATCTTTTTTAACTGGATTTCAACAAAATAAACCCTTTTTTTTGACCTCTACGACAATGAAATGATGTTGCTGCTTGTTGTTTGGTGAGTTCAATTGTACCAGTGGTGATGTTTCATGCACCAATGTTGGTGGCAACGGCAACTTTCCGATGATTGTTAAATTTATATCTCTATTTTTGCAAAATAAATAAATAAATAAATAAAATGTGTTAATAAAATTGTGTAAATTATTACTTTATTATTATAAAACTGATTATCTACAATATTAAATTGATAAAATAAAATTATAAATAAAATTATTTGATAATATTAAATAAGTTAATGAAAGAATGAAGGATAATTTTACAAGTTTTGGCTTCCAATAGAAAATAAATTTGAATTCATCACTCTTTATTGACAGATCTAAATTCCACATTATTATTAATATTAAATTTTAATGAAAATTAAATTTTTACATATTATGACCGACCAAACAACAGAAATAAAAAAAGAAATTTAAATTACTTTCCTCACTCTCTTTCCTTTGTTCAAACCAAGCACCACACCACCTAAGTTCGGTGATCATAGGAAAATGGATTCTTGTGATTGGATCTGGTATCATGGTTTTGACCTTAAGATTATGTGAAGATCTTTTTTTTAACCTTCTTTTTTTAATCTGAAGATCTGATGTATACAATTAATTAGAATACACCTATACAAGAGGGATATATTGTAATTTATCCCCCCTAAAAATAAGCAAAGGCTAATACATACATAATGAGCACCACTTTAGAACCTCAGATTTGCATCAACATCTTGATTGACTATATAAACAAAGTACATGTTTTATTTATGGTAATTTTATTACCCGGTAGCCAACCAATGCACGCTGCTGTCTCAGACTTGCATCAACATCTTGATTGACTATATAAACAAAGTACATGTTTTATTTCTGGTAATTTTCTTACCCGGTAGCCAACCAATGCACCCTGCTGTCTTAAATTTATTTCTAAAAGAGTACAGAGCCTCGCGAAGCTTTGGGTCAGTTTCTATATATATATTTGGTTGGGCCAATAGTGGGCCTAACATCAGAGGGCCACATCCCCATCTATAGGGGACATTCTTGCAAACAGCCCATTCAATCCCACGGCACAAAAACCCTACTAGCTCTCGTCTTCATTAATCAAACCAAAGCCTAGCTCGTAGGACCCTCAGCCTCTCGGGGTCACACAGCCAAACAAGATGCAGATCTTCGTGAAAACCCTAACGGGTAAGACCATAACGTTGGAGGTGGAGTCCTCCGACACAATTGACAACGTCAAGGCGAAGATCCAGGACAAGGAGGGCATCCCACCGGACCAGCAGCGCCTCATCTTCGCCGGCAAGCAGCTCGAAGACGGACGAACCTTGGCCGACTACAACATCCAGAAGGAGTCGACTCTGCACCTGGTGCTTCGGCTTCGTGGTGGGGCCAAGAAGAGAAAGAAGAAGACATACACCAAGCCCAAGAAGATCAAGCACAAGAAGAAGAAGGTGAAGTTGGCTGTGTTGCAGTTTTACAAGTTTGATGATTCTGGGAAAGTGCAGAGGCTGAGGAAGGAGTGCCCTAATGCCGAGTGTGGTGCTGGCACTTTTATGGCCAGTCACTTTGACAGGCATTATTGTGGTAAGTGCGGTCTCACCTATGTTTACCAGAAGGCTGGTGGAGATTGATTGCCCTCTCTGTCCATCCCGTTTTTCCTGTTGAGATTATGCTCCTGTTCTTTCCTTTCCTTTTATTTTTGGACATCTGTTAAGTTTTTTTTTTTTTTATATTAGCAGTTTTGGTTAAATTAAATGCTTTTATTAATTGATATCCCTGGTTTCTTCATTAGATTCTGTTCCATGATTATGTTTGCCATAGCAAATTTGGGAGTTTTGTAAGGATTAACTACTATATGGTTTCATCTGGTGGTGGCACGTTTGGCAACCCCTTATTTTAAATTTAATTGCGCCGCATATGGTGCTCAAACTTCTCCTCAGAAGAACAAAAGATGCCTTGCATGTACCAATAGGGACAATATATATATTTCGTACCAATTACCAATTGTTAAGAGTACCAGAATTCGTTGAGTGTTGACTATTTACATTATTCCCACAAGAAGAAAAGAATTGATCTTACCCATTTTGTTTTAGTGCACGTATGATAACTTAATTTCATAATTTACAACCATTGCTGGAAGTCTTGTTATCACACGACTTTATTCCGTTAAAAAGGATCCTATGATTTCTTATGACCTCCCAAACTATCAAATTATCTGTCGGGCAAAATTTCTTGGACAGCCTATATTAATATGATATATTACTGAAGTTCTGATACAATTGAAGAGGTAGAACAATTCTGGAAAGGCAGAGGGTGACATGTGGGAAAACATATTTTACAAAAGGGTGGAGCTATTTGAAAACCGCGAAAACACTCGGTAAACTCACAATATACCCTTATGTTAAAGAAATAAGTAAATAAATTCACTTTACAATTTTTTTTTTAAAATCTCTCATCTTTTTCATGTTCCAATTACCTTATATCTCAAAGTTCCATTCATTCTCCTTGAAAAGAAAATACACTTGAATAAAAAACTATATTTGAATTTGATAGAACAACAAATGCAAACATTAAAACAAGTTAACCCATCTCAAATAGTATTATTATTATGATGTTACCCATCTCAAATATTATTATCAGTATTAAAAGCCTGGATCAGAAGTGATATAATGCAAGAAACCCAGCCAACAACTCTCTTAGGTTTTGGTCAATTAGAAGATAATCTCATTATAAAATTTCATCTCAAATTATTTCAAGGGGCACATTAACTTGCGCAAAAGATAGAACAAAAAACAATAGAACATGGAGGAATATTCGAACAGAGAAAAAAAAACGAAGAAAAAAACTCAAAATATTTGGGAGAGAAATGAGCCAAAAACTATGCTCTACTTATTTCATCTCTTTAAAAAAAAAGAAGAAGAAGAAGAGGATGATTAGCGTAGGGTTCAAAGAGAGTAAACAACAATTAGGATTTTAATTTAAAAAAAATTGACTAAGGTAGTAGTTTCAAGTATGGGATATTTTAATTTATATATATATATTCAAGAGTGGGTGTGGAGAGGATTTTAATGAGTTCAAATAACTCATTCTTTGCAAAATTTAAGATGTCCAACATTTTCTAGAGGGCCGATGTACTGGTTTCTTCACATACACAAGAACCCAGAATGGACTCCATGAACCATATACTAGTAAGATCTTATGAAAGCACGAGGAAACAAAGTGGGAAGAATCGAATTCTTAGCTTCGACAATCAATACGTATAGGCCATAACAGGGTATGTGGACCACGGCCAGAACAAAATACCTGCAGAAATGAAATATTATTTAGCTGATAAACGTAAAGAGTAGAATGTTAAAGCTGAAAATGAAATGGACAACAATGGAGTTCAAAAATATACCACAAAGGAGCCCAGGGTGTATCAAGCTCAAGGAAAGGGTACGGCCACCTGAGAAATGTTTCAGATATGTTATCATTTCTTGAATTTGATACAAAATTTCAGGGCAAGATTTATTAATTATGCTTACCATGTAAAACCACAGGCATGAATGACCCATTGGAATACACAATAGAGACAGCTCCACTGGATAAAATATGCAATCCGGAACCAAGGAAACGGCTGAAGAGCAAGATGGTTGTTGAGTAACTATAATCGTACAGTGTATTGTGTATAGCAGAAAAGGCAGAACAAATTCAGGTGAGCTTGTTTCCACTTAAGTGTGTACTACTTACAAGACTGTTGAGAGCGGTATCTAGCAGCAGAAAAACAGCATTCAATGTGTGCATGCAAGCGATCAACTGCCAAGAACAGATCCATAAAGTTTTGTGAGAATTTAAATCACTATCGCAGGAAGAAATATACGGAAGTGAACCCTGCTGTAGAGATTAGGAATTTTTATATATGAAAAAGGTATACAGAGACAGTTGGGGAGAAGTGGACACTCACTGTGTTCAAGCCTAAATGTGCATCTGATAAAAATGGTACTATAACACACCAAAATACAATGTCTGTTAGGAGGACAGCGCCACCGCAAGTCTGCAGAAAAGAAAAGTATGTTATGAAGACTAACTTTCAACCATTGAGAAAAGACAAATTAAAATTAGCTAGCAGATTATTAGTTTGGAGGCTAGTATCCCGATGAATGACCTGATAGACCGTTTGCATAAGATATCCCCAAAATCCGGCTCTTTGTTGAATCTCCTCCTCAACATAGTGGCCTTGTAACTTGATGTTACCCTTAGTTTCTTTTTCTCTGTATGTCATAGTGTTTGTAACTATATTTTCTTCCATGTCTCTTTTCAGAATTTCGTACCTCACCCCATTTGCGGAAGGATGTCCCTTTCTGCAAACCCAACATCCATATGCAGATATCACCGTTCCCAACTGCACAAAAGAAACATTAATGTGTGATTCAGTCATTCAGTGGCAGCTTAATGCAGAAACTAAAATGATTTTTAAGTTACCATGTGTCAAATATATGCATGTGTGTATTAAGCATGGCGAAGGGAATTACGTACCGCAAAATAGACCATAACTAATGTAAATGTCCACCTGCAGATCAATTAAACCAAATGAATGAAACCCATTTTCATCTCAAAACAAAAAACTAAAATGCAATTAATATCCATAGTGCTAAATTAGAATCTATTAGACAAGATCCCATTGTTTTTGTATTTGTTAATTCAAATGCAAGTATTGGCTTTCGAACAACGCTGGTGAGAAAGAATTCATCTTGAGCAAACCTAAAGCAATCCCAGAAGGGAGTTCAGGTATGAACTCACTGTGTATAAAAATAGAAGGCAAAAGCTCCGTCAAAAGTCACAGCCGCCTTCAGCATAAAAGCCAAACAAAGAAAAGCAAAAGCTCGATAGATGAGAAGCCAGACAGGATTGAGCTTTCTCCAACATGATGTCCAAAGATCATCCAAAAACAAAGGCTTTGCTTTTGCTTTCTTGATTAAACACGAAGTTAACGAAGTTGGGACTAAGATTATCAGTGCACATACTGGCACTTGCCATCTAAGCCAGTACGCTAGACCTTCCTTATCTGAATTTGGCATATCAAGATTAACAACACAATGTAGAATCGAAAAGGGAGATTGAGATTAGATATTTACAGGCAGCTTCAAACAGGCTTATGATCTGTTTCTGCATTTGCGTTTGACTAATGAAAGATCTCTGTTTCTTGTTCCACAAAACCGTTGACTTCCCAGAGAGCAAGTTGCACGTGACTTTGAAAAGTCTTAATTGGCAACTAAGAAGGATAGCGCAAGGCGCAAGCCTCATGGGATGCTTCCGCAGCCATCACTTCGGACACAAAATTAGTTCCAAAATTATACTAACGGGAATCACACAGTTGTCTGTTTAGTAACACAACTTGACTTTTGCTGTTCTTGGTTGGGCAAGGCAAGTGAGTATTTTGCCAGTACTATTCATTCCTTAATGAAAGATTTATGCATTATTTATTATGTATATTGCTACACTTTATAGAATGTGGATTGTGGGATAAAGGTGACCTTCCAACAATTTATCACAGGACAACGGACGAATAATATAAGTAATTAGGTAACAATTTTTCGTGTATAAATATGTTTATAAGCCGTCAGAGACAAAATTTGTATGCAAATTAATCTTTTGTAAACAGAACATTATCAATTAGTTATTCAATGTAGGTCTTGATATTAAGGTGTTGTGATTTTTAAGTTACATTTAAAAATTGATAATGTACGGTAATTATATGATTTTTATATAATAATTTTGACCCTAAAAATAATAAAGATATTATGGATTTTTTTTATCATACAAGCATTAGATAAAATCAATATAATTTTCAAATCATAGTTTTAAGTGTTTACCAAATATTTTTATACTGTAATTTTTGAATTATAATTGCACAATCACAATTCTAAACATGCCGTTAGTTTAAAAACCAACCTTTCTATCTTGTTCTCATTTTTTATTTGATTTATCTGTCTACACTCGTTAGCTAGAATCGTGATTGATTGGAAAAATTTTCAACATGAAACTCATTCTTAATTATAATAATAATAAAAAGAAACAGCACACAGTAACAAATAACATCTTACTCAGTATAGTAGATGAAGATACTGGCGTCCCAATCCAAAATATCCCAAGACAGAAACACAGCCATGGCTGCGAATGACAAGAACCGAGTCAGCAAGAGACAGCCAGGCTGCACCCCTTTCCAGCAACTAGACCAAAGCTGGTTTGAGCCAACATGAGCCTTATGGGTGGCACGTACGAACCCATCACTGTCAGCTTGAGCTGCTAGCAGGCTTTCATAAATGGTATTATCATCGCATCTGGAGGCACCTTCCTTCCTCCAGAGAATCCATAAGGAGCCTATATATGCAGCAACCACAATGCCAAAACAAATAAAATCGTACCAGTACACCACTAACGCCATGGCAAGGCCTTAACCAGTATGCACTAGTCGTGAAATAGGAAAATTGAAAAAATGATCTGAATGTTTCAAAGAGAGGAACTGAAATTGATATTGGTTTTGGGTATAATTAAACTCTAGAACATCTGAACACATGTTTAGAGGAGAAATACTTTTAGGTGATGGCTTGGCATAGGACTAGTAGTTTTGACTGTCTGGTCTAATTAGCTTTCGAAACGTGAACGTTAAGGAATTGTAATGTTGTTGACCCCCAGGTGGTGATAAATTAAGTGTGCAAAGTTAAAGGATAAATTGTGAGTTTTTGACAAATCACAAACAGTAGGATCGGGGTGAAATCCAAATTTTTTAAAATGTTTCCGGGACGTGCTTTCCAAGTTTCCAAATTCCAAGTTTCCAGTTTCACTAGGCGGTCACATGTATTTCCAATAATAGCCTGGCTTGTTAATTATTAAGAATGGGTTGTTTAGATTCGGTGTCAAAAGGTTTGGGCAGCGACTTGGGTTGGCCACTGGTTAATATTGCATCTGTATGGAACATCAGGTCCCTTGAAAGTAGAAACCCACATGAAAGAGATTCCAGCTCGGCTACTAGTTGGACACAAAAAGTAGAAACTACATAAAATTGTCTCCTGAGTTATTCTAAGAGCTAATTAAAACAGCAGATTTATTAGTTGTATTTGGTTGGAAGGGCATGATCGAGTAGTTTTCAGTCTTTTTGTTTGACTAACATATTATATTTGGGTTTTATTTGTTCCCCTATTAAAAAAAAAGGGAAAAAAAACAGCAGCATTGAATGCTAGTTAGGAGTGGGCAAATTTAGGTTTGAATAAATCCAATCGGGTTTTAATTTGGAAGAGTTAGAAAAAAGTGTTCTGAATTCTACTCAAATTTATAATCCAATTCAAAAATTGGGTCGGACCGAATCAAAATTTTGGATTAAGTTCGAATTAGATGTGGTTATGATTATATGCGGATAAGGTTGGGTTAGGATTAAAATTGGACTTGGATCAATTAGGATGGACTCAAATGATATTCAAATTAGGGGTAACTTGAGCTTTTTTTAGGGTTTATTTTGAGCTTTTTTTACAAATTATTTTAGTTATTAGAAGAAAGTTTAATGTAATTATCTCATTTTATTTTATTTTTACCAATTTTCAACAAAAAATTAAAAATTATTACCATGAAATTAAATAAATAAAAATTAAAATATGCTACTATCAAATATGGTCAGATTAGATCGGATTAGATTATTTACTCACTCATAATATATTTATTTATTTTTATTTTTGATTTAGTGTCAATCTGATTGAATTTTCAGATTACATCGGGTTGAAAGCTTCATTCACCTTCCATCTGAACTCAAATTTTTTGGATACACACGGGTCAGATGGGGTTATGTGCTCATCACTAATGCTACCCACATGATTCCAAGATCCTTTTGAAATAAATAGATATCTATGAAGAATTAAATATGGAAGGGGGTTCAATAAGTACGAGAACATTACTTGCAGGAGCTTTCACAATTAGCTAGTCAACCAAAGCGGGACTACTGAAAAATATGCACCCCATTAATGAACCCCAAATTTTTAGGCAAACTTTATTATTATTACAAATTTTAAAGGATGTATTAAAATATTTCAACTTTTATTTATTTGAATTTCCTATATGCTTTTTGAAAGAAACCTGCATGTCTTGAATAAATTGCCCAGATTTTAAGACTATTATAATCTCTTACTTTCCTTTTTTCTAGGGTCTATACTTTGTATTACAAGCAAGATGAAGACAAAGTGTTAAGGGTCTGCTAAGCATAAGACGTGGACGGACAGGATTCATGAACTTTATGATGTGGAAAATAGATGGCAGATAACAGTGCAGATTACAAGGAAATTGCACATGCCAAGTGCTGGTAACAAGGTTTGACTTCGACAAAATCACTTAAATTTTACACCTAAGAAATAAATGAATTCCAATTATAACATTAAAGAAGAGGGAGACGGAAAAAAAAAAGGCTACTTGCAACCTGTGAATCATTTACTATTATCAACACACATTTAGGTGGCTGAAGAAGAACTGTGATTCACCACCGTGAAGCCTCCATCAACAGCCAAATTATGCCCACTGATGTAAGCAGATTCATCAGAAGCAAGAAATAATGCCGCCTCCGCAATGTGCTTGGCCTTCAAAACGATGCCCTTCAGGTTAGCCAACGCACAACTATTAGCTTCAACTTCATCTGGCCTCAAATTGTAAGCCGTACATGAAAGAGGCGTGGCAACTCCAAATGGGGAGATGCAATTGACTCTGATCCCATAAGCGCCGAGCTCGCTACACGCTGTTCGGACCAAACCAACAAGAGCGTGCTTCGATGTCGTATATGCATGTGGAGCTATGCCTCCAAGCGAAGATGCAACACTCGTAGTGCAAATGATTGAGCCGCGGATATTTTTATCCACCATAGCACGAGCTGCGTGCTTAATGGTTGCCGCAACTCCACAGACGTTTGTGGCCATGGTGTTGTCAAATCCAGTGAGGTCAAGTTCTAGGATGCCTGTTAATGGGCCCATGATTCCAGCATTGCTGAACAAAACATCAAGCTTTCCATACTTCTCCAGTGTGTACCTCACTGTTTCTTCAACTTGCTTCTCATCTCGGACATCGCAGTGGTGATAAAAAACTTGATCTGTGCCTACAGATGCAGCAAGTTGATGGCCTAACTCATCTTGGACGTCAGCAGCAACAACAAAGGCTCCGTGCTCAGCAAATAATCTCACTGCTGCCTCACCGATCCCGCTAGCTGCACCAGTGATAAGCGCCACCTTACCCTCCATCCTAATTATTGAAAAAATAATAATCATATGAACAGAAAAGGCATTAATGGAGATCTGAGGTTGTTAATTAAGTAATAATAGATAGTTACCTTGGCTTAGACATTGGTGAAATTCTTGTTTTTATTGATGGGCTTTCTCAAAATTCTAAAAGTCGATCTCTTGGATCTGCTGTTAATATTGCTTATGCCGTGTTCCCTCAAATTTATAAGCTCTTCTTCTAAAATGTTGCAGCGAGCTCAAGATATTTGACCGTGCAAAAACTTTGATATATAATTTGTTTGTTTGCTTTAAAAAAATAAAAATAAAAATAAAAACAAATTCATAACCAAAGAGCAAGAGCACAATCAGCCGTTCATTTTAAGTCAATGGGACTACTGAAGTAACTGTATAAACTAATCGGAATAATCCTATGCATAATTTATAGCGGCAGTGCTGAACATATTGTATGCTCATCATCAGAAAATTTCATATAATTAAGAAAAAAATATAAGGTTTAATTAATTAGTTGCAGCTTGGTTATAGATTATTCAATTCATTGTTCGTTGGCACAATCACATGATAACATTGTTGGAAGAGATGGAAGCAGTAGTAATGAAGGAAAGAGGATTCAAACATTTGAAGGCAATAACAATCAATGAATAAATAGGAAATCCATATTCTATATTTGCACACTTGCCAAACGAGTTTCAATAACTGATCAATAATTGTTACACTTTAAGCTATGTTATAAGTATTTAAGATCAACCATATATATTAGAAATATTCTAATTAGAATTTTTCAACGATCATATTAAAGTTAGAAACAGATTAAAACATAAAAAATATATAAATTTCAATGCAGTGTATTTTATAGTGTATTAAAATTTATATTTTTTTATTTTTTTAATTTATCTATAACTTTAATATTTTCAGAAACCGTAGTTAAAATCTACCTACATGTATATATAGCTATATATGCTTTAACATGCAAGCTCATCTTTCTTTCGGGCGCTACTACAATACACACATGTATCTCATACATGTATAAAAAATAGCCATTGAATTAAATTGGAGTAGATGGAATGACTTAGATTTTTTTTTATTATTAAATATGAAAGAAATGAAAACCTGAAATACCGATAAACATGAAATACCTACCATTAACTTGAGACTATGACTATTAAACTTGAAACTAAATAAACTTGAAACTGAGGGCAATGAACATGGAACTTAGGATCATTAACTTGCAACCTCGATTAATGAACCAATAAACATGAAACACTTATTATTAACTTGAAACTGGGACCATTAAACTAGAAACCAAAGGAACTTGAAACTTAGAGCGATGAATATGAAACTTGAGATCATTAACTTGCAACCCCGAAAATCATACTATTAATGGACCAATTAATATAAAACATCTACCATTAACTTGAAATTAGAACCATTAAACTTGAAACCAAAGAAACTTAAAACTTAGAACAATGAACATGGAATTTAGAATCATTAACTTACAACCCTAAAAATTATGCAATTAATGAATCAATAAACATGAAACACTTACAGTTAACTTGATTCTGTAACCATTAAACTTGAAACTAATTTTTAATTATTATAAAACTAATTTTTTTATTATTTGTTGCCTTTATTATTAAAATAATTATTATATTTATTTATTATATTATTTCATAATATAATATTCATTTAAGGAGCAACCGGTTACTCCAAGTTTGTTTGTTTTTTTTTTTATGGCCATATTTTTTTTAAATTTTTTTATTACCCGCATGTATGTGATACATGCGGGTATTGTAGCGGCGGCCCTTTCCTGCATATTATTAGATTTAACTAAGTAGCTAGGCTGCGGCGCTCGAGTTGGCGTTATTATTGGCAGTAGCGCACTGTGGCGTAGATACCTCCTGTGCAGGAAGCAGAAATTACTGTACAGCATTGAGCTTTGAGCTGCACTAATTATTTGGTCCTCGAATCGGGGGATCGTCCGGACACCTTGTTCTGTTGTGTATATATATAATCCTTGAATTATGTATTTGAAACTTTTCCACCGTTACTGCCTTGTCTCAGGTGAACTGGTTACTTCACTTTTTTAACAACTTCAGAAAATCAGAAAGTAAATTGCTTGAACTCGCACTTCTTTACCTCCCACATCGTTTTCTTTTTTCATCTTTTTGTCCCCAACCTCTATTGTCATCGTTAGTTGAAGTTGGATTCAAGTTCGTAAAGCATTTCACTTTAACCCTAACAAGGTAACAAATCTGTGATGTGGGCCAAATTTGTTAGCGGATTTCATGAAACAAATGACGTTGCAACGAAATAAAAAGTTTGTCTCGGTTAAGCAGTAAATATTTTATTATTTTTTTATGAGATGTTTACACTCTAAATATTATTTTAAATACCCTATAACTCCATACCCAAACAATAATTATAAAAAAATCAAATTTTATTTTGTACATTTTTTAAAATTTCAAAAATATCCTTACTATTATATTATTTAAGTTACTTAGCTTTATTTACTTAAAACATCAATAAAATTATTTAGCACATTAATTTTAAAAGACTTAACATATACTTACAACAATATAATTAAGTCAAGTTATAGATAAATTAATTAACATAATTTTAGTTATTAATTTCTTGTTTATTTTTGTCCAATATTAAATTTTGCCCCAAAAATAAATTGCAATGAGAACATTGTAATAAAAAAAAATATTCCATAAATAATTCAAACAAAAAAAAGGAGGAGGAGGAGGAGGAGGAGGAGGAGATGAAAGGTCAAAGCCCCAAAAAAAGGTTCTTTTATAGTAATTTACTACTTTTTTCATTTTATTTTTCAAAAATAAAAAATATCTCACATGCTTTACAGTCAAAAAAATTTTCAAAATTGATTTCCTCATTGTTCATCCACATATTAATTAAGATGTTGGAAATAAAAGTTTTAGGTTTAAGGTACAAGAATTATAAATTGAATAATGAGTGTGCGCTATATATGTGTTCAAAGTAATTATGTAATATTGACTAATAAAAAATTATCCTTAATAGTAATTAATATGATGGGTATTTTTGTAATAATATTTTTATTGAAATTAGAGTGTTAAGGGTATTTTTTTAGAGAATAAATAGCTCCACCTTCATTTTTTACGTTAATTTATTAGAATATATATCCAAAGGAAAAAAAAAATCTCAAATCGAATGACATACTGGTTTGTTTATGGCTTCTATATAAAGCATTTGTGAAAATTTGTTATTAGTTATCCCTTTTTAATTTTCATAATTGAATTGTCACAAATATATTCTAGAGGTATTAGAAGGCCTGAAGAATATTGTTGTGAGATTTGATGAAGCGCTAGTCTATAAAAATATCAACAATAAGAACACAAATTTCCTTACTGTAATTTGTGTCGACCAAATTTTTATAATTATAACAATTCTTCTAAATGAAAAAGAAAATAATGTTTGCCAATAAATTTGAAATGAAAGAAAATTAATACTAAGGCAATTTAATTTGAGCTTTTCCAAAGTCTTCTTCATATCTTCGCTATCTTTTATAATAGGCAATTTAATTACACTTAGCAGACACCAAAATTGTAACTTGTAAACATAAGTATATATTAAATCAACTTGAGCTTCTCCAAAGTCTTCTTCATATCTTCACTATTTTTTGTATAATAGGCAATTTACTTATACCTAGCTAGAAGACACCAAAATTGAAACCTGTAAACATAAGTATATATTAACATTAGTTATTCGCATCATTTCAAATTTCCCAAGTAATATTGACTAACTACTTAATTGGACAACATATGGTGTTATCGATGGCGAGGCATGCCCAAATAATATGTAAGTGTCTTTCTGTTCACGAGATATATGAGAATTGTGTTCAAGAAGAAAATGTGCTAAAACTTTTAAGGGAAAAAATGCAAATGACTTTCCAGTGTCATCGAATTATTCTCCACGGTCTTCAATTGAAAGCTTCTTGAAGCATTCTTCTGCATCTTCCAAACTTCTTGTTTCATCCACCTGCAAGATTATAATGCATGAGACTGTAGTTAAAAGAATCTAATTACCCTACACGGTCCCCAACATGCTGATGCTGCATAAAAGCGACTAGGGGTTATTCTTCAAGAATACTAAACGTAATTACTTTTTGTTTAATTTTTCAATAATGACTTTTTTTTTTTTTTTGTAAACTATAAATTGAAATTTCAAAACTCAATTAAAGGATTAAATACACATGAAAGTCAGCATTAGAAGGGGGCATTACCTCAGTTTTCAATAAAATGCAAGAACTTAAACCCTTTGAAATGCCTGTGAAATGCCTACACAGATCAAGCAAATTATAGACAATGACCGCATGTTTCCTATGGCCATTTCAATCTCGCTAACACCAGACGACGCCGTAGGTGTCGCCATTGATTGACTAGCCACAGTTTCCGACGATTCCTTCTCATCTGAATACGATTTTTTCTCTTCATTACTGAGCGACTCTGACGAAGGTTGAAGAGACAACCATGAAATAGAATCACTGCTGGTTGACTTCGTTGCTGATGATGAAAATGAAGGCTTAGGAGCGGATGAATAAGAAGGTTCTCGGGATGAAGAGGATGAACATGAAGGTTGACTGTACGACGACGACGACGAAGGATATGAAGGTTGACTTGACGATGATGACGACGACGAGGAAGATCGAATTGCTGACGACGACGACGAGGAAGATCGACTTGCTGATGACGACGACGACGGTGAAGACCTAGAAGTTGATCCCGATGAAAAGGATTGTCCTCCCATCACGCCACCGGAACGAGCCAATGCCCGAATCACAACCGTACACCATCATCACCACCACCACCAAAGATTGCACCATCACCACAGCAGAAACTTTTAACAACTTCAAGGCTTTAAAAATAGCGTTAAGCATTTCGGTTTTAGAAGCATTCTCTTCTGGTTCAGAAGCTATTGATGGGGGAAGGCGGGAACAACGTACTTGTTTTTGCTAGCTGAACGTGAACGATGAGTACTCGTAAAGCTTTTCATTTCAACGCTGTCGATTCTGGAACTTGTGCTAAATTTCGGGAATTTCATGCAACCAATGTTGCCATAAAAACAGTGTACTCTTTGATTCGACAGCAACAACGGATTTGCTTTCAGCAAAAATGTGGTCGCCTTCGGCATGGATAGAGGATCAAGTTAGATTTCCGAATGGCGGCAGGGGTTTTCTATTCTTTGATTGCCGATAATTAGGTTTTTTTTCCTTCTTTTTTTCTTATTTAAAAGTAAACGAGTGCACAAAAGAAGCAACGACGTTATAGGTTGTATATTTATTACCCGAGTTACTGACTTTCGTAGAACAAATCGGAACTCTGAAGAGTTATATCGGTGCCTATATGCTTGCTATTTGCATCTACTATGGATTCTTTTTTATATTTTGTTTATTTTGTACTTCGCAAACTTCCTTTCTAATTTTTAACACAGAAGATGAACCCAATTTAATTTTAGATCTAATGTTGTCGAATCTTTATGCTTTGTTTTTAATCGTTAGATTTATAACCATTTTTTTGCCTTATTTGAGGTTTGGAAACAAGATTCTGTTAGTAATTACGTGATCTTAATGGTTGTATTATTGGATTAAATTAGAGCTTATCTCCATGCTTTATATGATTTTCACGCAATTTTTTAAGTGTTCATACGTGCGTTCTTATCTTAATTTGAATCTTAAAAGTTTTATTTATTCTGTGATGTATTTCATGATATTCCTAAATACGTGTTACAACGTAAACTATATATTTTAACACTTACAAAAGCTTTGAGGGGCATTGCACGGACCTTTATCTTATCTTGTATACAAACAAGAATTTCAAAAAAAAAAAAAAAAAACTTCTATATTCAAATTTTCTTTTTGAGAAGAGTTAATCTGCAGAGCCAGCGCACGAAGTAATGGAGTAGTTGGCTTCTTAATTATGAATTTCAGAGGGTCAAACTAAACGTGATAGACGTTTGAAAAAAAATATTTTATTTTCTTTTCATTATTCAGAGCGGTTTGTACCATCCAGCGCTAAAGAACAAAAATGCTACGTCACTACATACGCACAGCCCAGAAAACAGATAGAGTCCAGCTATCTTTACTCCACTTTCGCCGATTCTTAAAAGGCCAGACAACCACCTTCAATCCAACAGTCACTGATCAGTCATCGGTTCAAATGGATATGGAACCGAAAGGCACTATCGTCTTCACAACTGTAGGCAGGCCTTACTACGGCTTCGACGTTTTCTCAATCAAATCGCCATTCGTCAATCCACCAAAATTCCACGAGCATCGCCTCACCGATGGCACTTCCATCAATTTCAACGCCCAGTTTGTGGACGGACAAGATCAAACCATCGTCTTCATCTCCGAGCGTTCCGGTTCTCCCCTTATTTACCGGACCCGACCCGGGTCGTCCAAAACGGAGCTACTACCTTCCATCCCCTGCAGCCTCTTTCACGATCGCCCTGTTGCAAGAAACGACAAGCTCTTCTTCATTTCAGCTCATGAGCAGCCCGACCAAATCTTCAAGAGCTGGTCTGCTCTTTACTCCACCGACCTTAAGGCAAGCAAATTTACCAGATTGACCCCTTATGGAGTTGTTGACTACAGTCCTAGTGTTTCTTACTCTGGCAAATTTATAGCCGTCGCCTCTTATGAGTCTCGACCTTGGCCCGGTGAATTCCACGAGCTTAATACGGATATAATTGTTTTTCAAGAATCTGATCCGAATAAGCGAGTGATTGTATGTGAAAGAGGTGGCTGGCCCACCTGGTCTGGTGACTCCACAATTTACTTCCACCGCCAAGCTGATGATGGTTGGTGGAGCATTTTCCGAGTTAGCTTCCCGGAAAATTTAGAATTTCTTGGTTTCCCGATCGCTCCTACTCGTGTGACACCACCGGGTGTTCACTGCTTTACTCCAGCCGCCTTTCACCATGGCAAACGACTCGCCGTTGCAACTCGGAGGAAAAATAGGAATTTCCGACACATTGAGATTTATGATCTCGTATCAAAGGAGTTTTACCCGGTGACTGAGACACTCAACCCGAATTTCCACCATTATAACCCGTTTGTCTCTGCTAATTCAGAGTTCATCGGCTACCATCGATTTCGAGGTGAGTCAACCGGAGGCCAGTCAACCATTCCTCATTTGGAACCGGTAGCATCTCCGATTAAAGAACTTCGAATGCTTAGACTCAACGGCTCATTCCCTTCCTTCTCCCCAGACGGTGCTTTGATTGTGTTCAATCATGATTTTGAGTTGAATGCCGGAATCAAGATCGTTAAATCTGACGGTTCTAAACGATGGACTCTGATCAAAGACCGTACAGCTTTCTACAACTCGTGGAGTCCCACAGAGAAACACGTCATCTACACATCCATAGGTCCAATTTTTCAATCAGAAAGAGCGACGGTCCAGATTGCACGAGTTTCGTTTCACCTTGACCCTTCCAATGATAACAATAGGGAAGAAATCCCATGTGAAATAAAGATCCTTACGAAAGAAGAAACAGGAAATAATGCCTTCGCCTCGTGCTCGCCAGATGGCAAGTTTCTCGTATTTCGCTCAGGACGGTCCGGTCACAAGAATCTCTACATACTTGACGCTGTCAACGGCGAGTTTAACGGTGACATTCGTCAGTTAACCGATGGGCCGTGGATTGATACGATGCCAAGCTGGTCACCTAAAGGAGACCTCATAGCTTTTTCCTCCAACAGGCATAATCCAGATAACGTTGAAGCGTTCAGTCCATATGTTATTAAACCTGACGGCTCTGGTCTAAGGCGAATCCATGTGGCCGGCCCTGAGGGGTCAAGTGACGTGGACAGGGAGAGGATTAATCACGTCTGCTTTAGTGCCGATGGGGAGTGGCTCTTGTTCACGGCTAATCTGGGAGCAGTGATAGCTGAGCCGGTGTCGTGGCCCAATCAGTTCCAGCCATATGGAGACCTATACGTGGTTAAATTGGATGGCAGTGGATTAAGGAGGTTGACGTGGAACGGATATGAAAATGGAACGCCAGCGTGGCATCCAGGTAGTCAGCTAGATTTGGGGAAATTGCGTCTCCAGGATGACATTGGAGATAAACTGAGTGGCCAATTTGATGAGCCACTCTGGATCTCTTGTGATTTTTAAACCTATTTTTCACTTCCATTATGTTCGTTGCCATATCGAGAGTATAACTCATTTCGTGGGAGTTGTGTATTGTCTATTACCGCTAATTTATGGACGCTTTAAATTGAATAATCTTTAGATTAAGCATAATGTTTTGTATTGTATCGTATCGGTAAAACAAGAAATATAATGTTTGTACGCGTACAAACATAGTTGAATAAATGGCTTCTTGTTGTCTCTATTATTTTGTTCCACACTAATATTAAAATATTTGATTTGTCTTTTCATTTTTGCACGTCACAAGTGATCTTAAAGAATAGTCTAGCACGTCCAAAAATTCTAGAATGCATTGGGTCATGCGTACAACACATAAATATTGTTATACCATGTATTAATTTATTTTGAAAAATCAATATATAAGTGATAGTTATTTAATTTCAATTACACGGGTCACACATGTAATAAGTAGTTGTTTATATATAATGTACTATATATTTTCTCTTTACACATTCAAATTTGTAATTACGAGACTATTTTTATTTTTTCTTTTTATATTTTTGAATCTCTCACCATTTAAGTAGATTATGTTTACTCAGTCAGACTTTAATTTTTTTTGTTAAAATATAACAGCATACAATATAATGTTGGATATACACAAAAATGCACACGCAAATTAGCAAATGTCCATGGTTTTAGGCCCATAAATAAGGTACAATAAGATTAAGTTCTAATCAAAGATTAGGCAAACGAGACTAGTAGGCCCATAAGGACTAATGAACATACTTAAGACTCATTACCAATTTAATGCAAACGTTGTCATGCGAATTGCTGCGTAACATTCTACACGTGCAGAATCACACCGTGCAAACATGCAAGCTAGCTAAAATACTTTCCTATTTTGCAGAGGACATGCAAAACGTATTTATGGGATCATTAAATTCATGTGATGGCCATACATTCAAAAATGAAGGCATTACGCTTCATGCTATTGATGTCATGCAAAAGCACATCCATGCTATTTGCCTTACATCATGTCACTCATCATGTGATAAATGTGTTTCTCATGCAGTGCAAGAGGATGCAAGCCACTCCTTTAAGACTCACTGTGAGAGGTGTGATGTAGAACCACGAAAAGTTCACTCCTTTAAGACTCATCATGTGAGGAAAAGGGTTCAAACTTCCACAGAAGTAGTGTAGAAATTTAATTTAAATTTCATTTTTCAGAACCTCAGAGTTTGAGTGAAAACAACTTTTTTCCCAAGATGGAAGTTGATGTCATTCGAATATTTAAAAGGGTTAAAAATTTATTAGATGATTAACGTAAGCCACTCCTTGTGTCGTTTTGTAAGTATTCTTTTATTGAACCACAAAAAGTTTCAATGCGTTTTTTTTAGTCTATTATAGTATTATTGTTTAAAAAAGAACGTAGGGTACAATTTCCTAAATTCGATTTAGATGACACGTTAGCAGTCACAAAAGCTTCCTAGAAACTTCGTTAAATTGATACTTGATAAATTTATAAGCTCGATTAAATGATAGATTTTAATAGCCTCAATTTAATGCCAATATGGTAAATTAACAATTTGATAAGTTTATTAGATGATAACTTTTAAAAAAATCTTATTTTTTAATAGGCCCCAAATAATACATAAATTAATAATTAACTAATTTGAAACTGAATACATATAATTTGTCAATGATTTTATGTGTTATATTGGTATAATACTTTGCGCATTTCATTGGTCATTATTGCTTTCTTTATACCTTTCAGATGAGAAGCTATTGCTATAATTTACGTGCTATGTTAAGAGAAATAAGAGAGAGAATCAACTTAATATTTTGGCTCCAAAAAGTCTTCCATTATAAGTTATTGTGTTATTACGGTCTAGCCAAATGATTAGTAAGTAGATGATTCATTCAATTATATAAGATTAAATTAGAATCACATCATGTATCTTCATAGAATCACTATATTCTTTAATTACACTAACTCTATATTTTATAAAAATTTCTATTATGAACGTGATATTACTTTGTAAAAATTAATAATTATTAATTTACCAATATATTAATATTGACTAAATTAATAAAATTTTCATAGTTTTAAGACTATTAATTTATTGATATTCTACTGTATATATATATTTTAAACACAACTAATATCTTTGGATAGAACAAGATAATATTGTATAATTTATTAAATAATTAATAGGATTATGATTGTCTAAATAGCTAATTGTATATAATTGGTTCTCATGTCAAAATTACAGTCATGGACCCCTGTGTAAACAATTATTGATACTTCTTTCGTTTAAAGGGGCAAAAAGGAAGAAAGAAAGTAAAGCTTGAAGAGCAAGCGAGCCGGCTTGCCTGACCTCTGCCTTAACTTAAAGAGTCAACCGATTGGTTTGATCCCGGTCCACAATTACGTTGATAAATCTATAATAAATTCTAATCCCAAAATAAAGGCAATTTCCGGGCTCCCCTAGGCAAGTAAATTATCATTGCGGAGCCCCAACAGTCCCTTTTTCTTTATTGTTCGGAGACTAATATTTGTATACATCGCCACCGAAAAAATCTACCATCGTTCCAGATTCATCTGAAATCATCATCCGACCGCGTCTATAAATATTTTGCCATACGTATTCTCTCTGTATTGTCATCTATATTTTGAAGGTGAAATTAGGTTTTAATCAATAGAAGATGGACGATAGCTGCGCGGTGTGTGCCGATACTTTGGAATGGGTTGCGTACGGGGGGTGCGGTCATCGAGAAGTGTGTTCGACATGCGTGGCTCGGCTCCGATTCATCTGCCAGGACCGCCGTTGCTGCATCTGCAAGACCGAAAACAACGTCGTTTTTGTCACCAAGGTCTGTTAGGGGTTTCCCTCTTTCGATTACCGTCAACACTAACCAATAGATTTCATCATAATTCTGCTATACATTATTTCAACTTGTAATTCCCGGCTGCAATATTGTATCTTGTCGATGTCTTTGTCTGCGTTCACTTTTTCAAATTGATATTGCTGTGCTACTGTGTTGTATTTACTAGGTATGAGTAGTTGTAACTCGCCCTCTAAAAGTGTGCTATAGATTTGAAGATACACAAATCTTAATGTTATTCATAGACAAGCTAGATATTGTAAATCCAAGCACTGGATTTCCCTTGAAATGATGAACGGGATATGATGGCTTTTGAGCTTTGATTTAAGTGCGTCTCTCTCTGCTTAATGATGTGCCAATAGAACACGTTACTAATACTGAGAAGTTGTGTGTTGTGGCATTATATTAGTTATTAAAATTTGATGTTTGTATGACTTTCTTACTGATGTCAATTACTAAACTTAAATGTTTAGACAACTAATTTCTGTTTAGTTTGGTGAATTTAGTTGTTGGAAATCCATTTGTACTAATTAATTTACTAACTTCCCTCCGGATTGATGTGTTTTCAGGCTTTAGGTGACTATACCAGGATGATCAGTGACTTTTCAGTCTTGCCAACTGAATTGAGGGAAGGCCGAGTAGGTTCATACTGGTATCACGAGGACACACAGGCATTTTTTGATGATGTTGATCACTACAAGATGATCAAGGCAATGTGCCGGCTTTCATGTAGTGTGTGTGACAACATGGAGGGGACAAATGATGGGTCAAAGCGACGGGCTAGGTTTAGAAATATTGAGCAGTTGAAGGGCCATTTATTTCATCAACATAAATTGCTTATGTGCAGTCTATGTTTGGAAGGACGAAAGGTGAGATTTATATGTCTGGCATCTTGTTCATGAATTTTTTTTTTTTTTGGGTGTTTGCCCTACACAAGTGTTAGAAATATATCTATTTAGTGTTATCTTTCCAAGAAATAGTCCTCAAAATTGATGCCTCGTTTACTGTCTTAATGAAAATAATGTCACACTTTTTTTTTTAAAAAAAATTTTGGCCTTGGGTTGCGTGGTCTCAATATTTTTTTTGTTTGTATTAGTTAACTAAATCTATGTTCCTTTTGTTTAAAGCATTATTGTCTCACCAATTTATTTGAACAATACAGGTATTTATTTGTGAACAAAAATTATATACTAGAGCTCAATTGAATCAACATATAAACTCAGGTGATTCGGTGGTAGATGGAACTGAAAGTGAAAGAGGCGGCTTTATGGGGCATCCTATGTGTGAATTTTGTAGAACCCCGTTCTATGGGGATAATGAGCTGTATACACACATGTCCACTGAACACTATACTTGTCATATATGCCAAAGGTAACATGTGCCCTTTTTGTCCTCCTCCTAATGAAAACTTTGTGAATATTCATTTTAGAACCATTAGGACTTTAAATTGTTTTTGTGGTTGTTTGTTGTTGAATGCAGGCAGCATCCAGGTCAATATGAATATTACAAGAATTATGATGACCTAGAGGCGAGATACATTCTCTTCTGTCTTTGATTCTGAATGGCATTAAAATTTTATGATGCTTCATGATTGTTTTCAAATTAAGAACATCTATATTAACAAGCGTTGTTGACTGGCACAGATTCACTTTCGTCGAGATCATTTTCTCTGTGAGGATGAAGTGTGTCTTGCCAAAAAGTTTGTTGTCTTTCAATCTGAAGCTGAGATGAAGGTAACCTCTTAGACCATATGAATATTGAAGTTTGTATGCTTTTTTAGCTGGGTTACTTCTGTGTGTTCTTGGTGTAACCCTATGAATCTCATTTTTGATCTTTTACCACATTAGAACATGGTGGGCCTTGACTTTTTTCTTCTTTTCCAGAGACATAATGCAATTGAACATGGTGGGCGTATGTCTCGTGCTAAACGTAATGCAGCTCTTCAGGCATGTTTTCTCTTCCATTTGTAAATGCAAGGGGATCTGATCCTTTGTAATTATCTTTGTTGTTACAGTTGAATTCTTGCATGCTCTATTCCTTTGCTTGTTTATTTTTTATTTTTTATTTTTAACAAATTTTGTGTATCAGATCCCAATTTGCTTTCGTTATCGTCGAAATAATGAACAAGATCATCGTCGTGGAAGGGGACGGACATTTCATCGCGAGTCATCTGATGTTAATGAACTTTCTATGGCCATTCAGGCAAGCCTTGAGACAGGTGTTGCTGATAGCACATCTTATGATCCATCATCTTCCAGAGCACTAGTCTCTGATCATGGAGATGCAGAAGATATTGATACACTCATTCAGCCATTTGAATCATTGGCAACAACCGATTCTGAATTAGCTTCAAGATACCTTCAAGCCTTGGGTCAAAACTCAAGGACAGCACCTCTGGAAGAGTCTTCTTTTCCTCCCCTTCCCATGGCTTCCGGCAGCAGTCAACAAAATCCCAGAAGTAATTCGGAAGGTTTGCGTAATAGCATGGCAGCACATCTGCGGCGCAAAAATAACAGAAATGTAACTGTTCTCCATGCAGGTCATGGTTGGCCATCAACAAGTCAAAGGCCCGTGCTATCATCTAATAACTCAACCCAACCTAGGCCTGCAGCAAACATTGCATCTGCTGTGTTACAAAGTTCTAGTAGTAGCCCTACTGTGTCGTGTAATGCAGCTTCTGCTCAGGCTCAGGTACAGGCCCAGTCAACAGCGGTTTCATCTGCTTCTTCAAGGAACTCAGGCAACAGAAGAAGGATAACCCACTCTGCATCAGCTCCAAATCTTGCAAATGGATCGGTAGAACCTTCTGTTTCTGATTTCCCTCCGGTTTCTGCAATGAGAACTGACAAAATGCCTTCAATAAGCCAGCCTGTGCCGAGTGTTGAGAATATTCAAGCTGCAAACAGATCTTTGGTAGAAAAGATGCGTGCTGCTCTTGAATATGATGAAGACAAATATACTGCTTTTAAAGAAAAAAGTGCACAGTACCGGCAAGGTTTGATTGACACGAGAAAATATCTGGAATATGTGAAGCAATATGGCTTGTCACATTTAGTTCTTGAGTTGGCCAGGCTCTGTCCTGATGCTCTGAAACAGAAAGAGTTGATCGAGACCTACAATGCTACTTTGCAAGGGAAAAATCAGTTAGATAATGATTGGGCTCACATCAGTGTCCGGGTGAAAGATACTAGTGGCAGCAAAAAAAGCAAAGGGAAGTCTGTCGCTACTGAAGCCAGTAAAAATGATAAAGGGAAATCTATCGTGGCTAATGACAGTAATTCTAAGCACACAGTAGAGAATAATTTTTTAAGCACTGTTAGGGAACTGCAATCAAGTTTCAAACCTTCAGAAGAAGGCGTGGAGGTATTGCCTAAGGATGGATATCGCGGTGCTAAAGGAAAATCAAAACTAATGGTGGATGAGCAGCTTAGGGGTCAGAATGACTTGACGTCTGCTGGGGGTGGATCTAGTCAAACTTCAGTGGATAGGGGTGGTGGGGGAAAGCAACGGAAGAAAACCTCAAAGTTCCACAGAGTGCGGCTTGGTGATGGCTCAATGGCTGCACTCTTGGATCTAAAAAATTCTGATCCTGGACCTGATCCTGAGCCATTGGACAAGAAGTTAGATGGCAACCAGAATCCAGCTGAAGGATTACCAGTCCCTGTGCTTGGTGTTTGGAAAAGGGGTGGAGGTCACAAACTCTTCTCTTAAAGTGATGGTTATATGAAATCTGAAATTTTTGGAAAGTGGGAATATGTTTTGTATCGATCCTTGGATTTTAATGCTTTTGAAATGTCATTTTCAAGTTGTTTTGGCATCTGCGTTTATGCCGTTTTAAGTCTGTCGGCGAGGAAGTTTTGTTGCTTGAATGGGCTCTTTGCCTTTCATCGAAGTATCTTTATCACATATGAAAGTGTGTATATACACTACATAAATAAGAATATACTGCAAAATTTGAGGTCTTGTATTTTGGGTTTGATATAATTTGGACGGGTTTTTCTTATAATTAAATGCAATAAATTTGTTTGTTTCATAGAAAGTGCAGGATTTATTTTCGGAAAATATATGATGACCTCCAAAGGTAGCCAACTGGTGCGGTGAATCGTAGTGATTGAACTCTCATTCTGTTTTCAAGTAAAATTTATTCTCCCCCTTCCTCTCTTTTTGTTTTTTAAATATGTAAAATATAATAACAAATTTGTTGGCCCACGCAAATCCCACACCAGGCCGTGAAGCTTATCATAATACTAAACAATACTTTGTAGATGTTGAGCTCCGTTGGCGATTTATTAATTTATTCCCTCCAGAAACCAAACGCAATACAGTATTCCCTCCACTTGTACGAGCTTTGGTATTTTTTTCACTCTTTTTTCCCACATAACTCTAAAAGGAGACAGATATATAAATAAAAAGCACATCCTCAACCAAGTCCTAATCTGCAATACAAACAATTCTCAGACCTGAAATTATAGATGACTGAAACTAATTGCCCCAAAAAAAAAAAATTGCATATGAAACGTCAAAGCAGGTTGATGGAGTCATAAGTTATATCCACACGCAAGTTACATCCACACATGAGACATTTCTGATGTTTAAACAATCTGGAGAATAAACTAAGACAGATAATACAACATCAATGCCATGCTGAGTTATATACATCATTTCACAAGGAGTGGCATGTAAAGCACAGTAGCACACAGCCATGAACAAAGTTCACGTATTAACAGGTCTCAATTCTTTCATAACCAAAGGTTTTCTCACTGCTGTAGCACATATACAGGAATCCATCCTCATCCTTGAAGGATTCATAGACTGAGTCCATTAAACTCGCTGCAGATAATAGTTGTAGATTAACATATCAGTAGATATTCTCTCAGAGAGTTCCATACAATATTCAAAAAACATGAATTTTTTATTTTATTTTATTTTATTTTTTCCAGAAATTCACCTGTTTGCGGTAAAGTATCTTTCACAAATACAAAGAGAGCTTTTCCAGGGGTCAGGTGAAGCCTGCTGCTTAAAACGTGAATAAATTGCCCAACAGACATGTCTCGAGGAACCAGAAATCTATCATCAAATAACCAACAGAAATAAGTTATGGAAACCATCTAAACCAACCAAGTTAGAATAGTTCTTAAGAAGCAACAAAAGATTAAAGATCATGAAAGGAATTATTAATCAGTGCATGCGATGCTCCATCCACTATTTTATTCTTTGGTTTAATAAATAAGTAAACTTATTAAAAGAAAAAAGCATTCAAGTACACAGAAAGTGAAAACCTGAAGAAGTTACTCGAAAGTTAAATATCAAGATCAAGTCTTCTCTAGAAACTCTTGGTAAAGAAAAAGCACAGAAATTTCACAAACAAATTTTTCTGAAATTTTTTTGCGGCTATGTGTCAGTTCCTTCTGAAGCAATTCAGCTCTGTCTGTGCCTTCATCCATCCCCATTCAAAGAACTCAGAATTCTTTTACCCAGAGAAAAGCTTGGCTACTCCAGCCCCATTGAGGTAACGCTCTAACCAGTGGGATAGGCCCCAGGACATTCAATAAAAATTTAGGTCCAGAAATTGTTTTCAATAGCAATTTTACTCTATTGAAACAGTAGTTCTAACATGAACTTGTGCACCATAACAGACTAAGCACCATAATTGACCATCGCCAAGTATTTTGTCAAACACAACTCAGATTCTTTTGGGCAGTTAAGCACAATTATTCCGCACTCCCCCAACACAAAAATATGTCAAAATGTATGGGGTTATTCATATTTAATTAAATCACTGAAGTTGATTGTGTTTAGTACCCATGCAACAAACCAGATCCATAATCTTGATCAGTATGTTTTTTGCATTCTCTGACAGCAGTAAAATCCATGATTGTGTTACTAAAAGAGGCCAATGAAAAGTAAAAACTTTGGAAGAAAATTTTAATTCTCAAACAGTTCCCGAAAAATGTTAATAACTCCGAGATATCACAATAATAATACTGACTGATTCGTCTTCAATATCCGGCTTTCATAAAATATCCCAAGTTCAAGTTTCAAGTTGACACGAATATCACCACTATTTGCCTCATTCACTTTTGTCATGCCCATAGTAACAGATACCAACAAACCAGTAAAAGCACAATAGAGCATCATCATCATAATTAAAGTAGACATAAGCAAAGATCAATTCTTTTAAAGGAGAACAGAAAGAATATAAAAAAGGCGTACATAATTATTTTGAAAATGCCATGGGAAGTTAAACTAGAGATTAAAAATTACTTTTTCTTTTCCATATCAGGAAGGTCAGCTTTTGAATATCTTTCTGCAATTACCTGCAGAAATAAAAACAAAGTTATAACATACAAAATCCCCCATTTCTAATAAATTACAAAATAATGGCCGTTAATAGTTCGCAGTTGCTTATTAGTTGATAACCAACCAAATGATCAGAGCCTATGATTTAGTAAATTCATCACGTGTGGACTTACGGGGACTCGATCGGGGTATTTCGCAATGATATCGCGCGATTCTTCAAGTCTTTGCTCTGAAATGTTTTGTTAAAAAAAAAAAAAAAAAGAGAGAGTCAGCAGGTGCACTGAAAATATGTTAAAATAGAGGCTGTGTTATAGATATCAGTAGTAAAAGAAGAATGGAACAAACCGAATGTGAACTCGTCCTTGAAAGATTGCACCTTTCCCATCTCCGTATCGTCTCAACTCTCGAAGGAAAGAGAAACCCAAACGGCTGAACTACCCGTCAACTATAAAACGGACTTGGATAAATCTTTATTTATTTTAATAAATGAAGGAGGTACTGTAATTATATGTAAAAAAAGTGACGACAATTTTTCATCACGCGGGGATAGCTCAGTTGGGAGAGCGTCAGACTGAAGATCTGAAGGTCGCGTGTTCGATCCACGCTCACCGCAAAAATGTTTTTTCTTTTTTTTTTTTTTCAATTTCAAGGCGACAGCATGAAATCTCAAGTCCCGCGCCGTCGTATATTATCAAAAACGTAGACTACATGCCGCGAACATCGCCATGGGGAAGAAGGATCTCAGTGAATGGCGCCTAGACGTTGGCCAATACCTAGGAGAAATCTCAGCCCTCTGTTTTGTCCATCTCCCTTCTCACCTCTCTTCACTTCCTTTTCTCCTCGCCGGTACCTTTTCTATTCCTTTCTCTCTCTAAATCAAATGTTGGATTTTACACTTTTCTTCTCTTATTTAACTTCAAAGATTGATTTATATTCTTTAAAAAGGTTCTGGTTCGCAAGTGCTGCTCTATGACTTGGAAGCGGGAACACTGATAAGACCGTTTCAAGTCTTTCAAGGAATTCGTTTGCACGGCATCTCTTGTAATTTTATTAATTGCACTGAAGGATCAGTTTCTACGGCGGTCACGTTTGAAGTGGCCTTATTTGGTGAAAAGAGAGTGAAATTGTTTGAATTAAATTTTGAATTGTCACCGAATTCTCAATATCAACCAGAAACATGTGTGAATTTGAGTTTAGTTCAGTCACTGCCGAGGTTAAGTCATTGGGTGTTCGATGTTTGCTCGTTAAAGGTACTCATTGTCTAACATGTATATTTCTTACCTATTTTTGAAGTGCTGCAAGCTATAACGGCTCCCTTTCTATGGGTGCTAGGTCTGCAACGGTAACCGTTCTCTTGCCATAGGATGTAGTGACAATTCTATACGTGTGTGGGATATTTCTAACTCTAGTATCATTCTTGAAGTTCATTCTCCAGGTTCGTTTAATTTTAGTTCTACTTCTCGAACTAGCTTTATATTATTTTATTTTATTTTTTTAATGCATGACAATTTCTTTCTGTTATAAAATTTATTTATTTATTTATTCATTTAGCTATTTTTTTCCCCTCTTTGGGTTTAAATGTAGAGAGGTGCCTTCTGTATTCGATGAAATTATGGGGTGACAATCTTGAAGCTCTCCGAATTGCATCTGGTACCATTTATAATGAGGTGGCTAATCTTCCTTGTGATTGTTATTCTATATTTTCATTTTATCACTCATAGACACTTCCTTTAGAAACCCCCCAAAAAAAAAAAATCCATACAACAAGAATGGCATTGGTATTAAGCTTTAGAGATTGGAGTTGTTGCTTTCAGTTTGATCATTGAGTTACTACCTATCTTTGGAATGGTCTACTTTCTGCAGATTATTGTATGGAAAGTGGATTGTCAACATGTTGTTCCTTTTCTTAATAGTCCTGAGGGAAACCATGCACATGGAAGCAGTTCGGACTTTAAGTGCTTCAAACTTCAGGATCAGCAGCATACAGCAGTGAATTTATTTAGACTCATTGGACATGAAGGTTCCATATTCAGAATAGAATGGTCTTCCTGTGGATCAAAATTGGTTTCTGTTTCTGATGATCGTAGGTGATTAAGTTTCCAAGTACTATAATCCTTGTTTTCACTCCTTTCTTGGAGTGATTTGATGCACCAGTGTGCTTGTTTCATTCAGTGCTCGTATCTGGGAAGTCCGTGCTGAATATTGGAAAGATTCTGATAGCATAGAGGAGGTTGGCAGCTCTGTTCTATATGGTCACAATGCTCGAGTTTGGGACTGCTGTTTAACTGATTCTGTAAGTCTTGAATTTCCGGTACACTTATGTGGTGTTTTTTTCTGGTGTTCACAATGATCCGAAGTTCTGATCTAATTATATTCTTTAAAATGGTTTAAATCCTTTCAATATGTGCACTACTGTTTGGTTTGTCACCTTTTTCATTAGCTTATGATGGATTTATATTGGTGTGCTTGGTGGTTATGTTTTTAGATGGTTAATTCTCCATGTGTAATGGCCTGATTGGCTTTTCTGAGGTAGATAAATAATTGAAAATAACATTAGATAATGTGTGGCAGAGGAATAAACATGCTTACTATTGGGAACAAGTTATTACAAGTATATGCAGCATTCACCAGTCTCTTTGTTCTAAGCTCTATTTGATGGCAGTGTCTTTTTTTTTTTTTAATGCTTGAGATTTTTTGTCCCAAAAAAAAAAAATTTCCATGTCTGTGGAATGACTTTCCATTGGAAAATTAAGTATAGCTGAAAATGTTTCCTTCTCTCCATCGTGGAATTATTTAATTGGAAGTGTGTATCTTCTTTTGGCTTAATAAATATTGACTTATGTGATGAACTATAAGATCTTCTGTCGCCTGTATCAATTCTAGGTAACTTTAGCGACCATATTTGTTGATGGTTGTCTTTTCTTTATATTCTGGCTGGTTCTTATTGGAGATATGCTGCGAATGCTCTACTCTTATGTGCTATTGGTATAGATCCATTTGTGGTTGTCATCATCTCCTCTTTTTCTTGCATTTCAAATAAGATTTTGGAACTAATGTTTAAAGTTGAGTTTTCCTCTTTTTATTCAGATATGAACTTTAGGATATGTAGCTGAGTTCTCTTGCATGCTTTTCAGTTCATTATCACTGCTGGTGAGGATTGTACATGTCGTGTGTGGGGATCAGATGGTAAACAGCTTAAGATGATTAAGGAGCACATGTAAGTTGCCGATATGTTTTCTTAATTTTTGTTTTTGAGATTTAATGGGTGTTTACAGGTTAGTTTTGGTGATGTATGACTTTAAAACCATAAGTTTGATGTATACATTTATTACTTATTTGGACCATGTTGTCCGGGTTCTGGATAGAAGTATCTCAGGAAGAAGTATATGGGTGTCTAACGGATTCTGACTCTCCTTAGACTACCTAGAGCATGACCTACTTGCAGGCCCCCTGTGTTCTATAACAAATTTTTTTTTTTTGTGTGGGGGGTGGTTGGGGGTTTCTATTGGTAATTTAAAATCTTCTAGTTGCCATGAGTATGATAAAGCCAACATGAAAAGGGAACGGAACATAATACACTGAGTGGTACCATAATAGAATTTTGGTTCTTTTGCTGTACCCTAAGATCCTTTATGGAGTACATCATGGAGTTCGAGCATTTTGACATATACTGTCTTCACAATAACTCTATGATTTTGGTTTCAATTTTCTCTTTTTGCTGGCGTTTCAGATAATGTAGCATATCTGCATATGTGCTTTCTTTGCTCTATTTGGCCTGGTTTCCTGGCAAGTAAAATAGGAACTTTTCTTGAGCTTCTTCTTCCGGTCAGTGGTTGTAAATACTTAGGTCTTTGCCAGCCTCTGTGACTCGGGACTACCTGTTTAACCAACAAGTATAAAGGGGGCTAGTCTTCATCTAACTTGTAATTTAGTATTCATGTCATGATAGAATAGATGGAAGATATTACAGCTTTGTTGTTGCACAGAGGAAGAGGCATATGGCGATGTTTGTATGATCCATTATCTTCTCTTCTTGTTACTGCTGGGTTTGATTCTGCAATCAAAGTGCATCAGTTCCAAGCTTTTTTGCCTGGAAGCTTGGAGTCACATCCTGAAGCAAAAGAGTTTAATGGGAGAACTGAAATATTCAGCCTAAAAATCCCAAATTTCTCAGAGCAGATTCGACTTACAGACAGGTAAACCTGTGTTTTATTATTGGAAATCTCAGACGTTGACTCCGACATCACTAATTACCCATATATTCTATTTTCTATGCCTCAATGCAAAGATATAGATGGTGTGGACTTCTCAACTTGTTGTATTGTTTGAACATCTTCAATGTGTGAACAATCAAGTTGGAAATTTGCAAACTTTCATGCTCCTCGATGCCTCATTCCTTCATGTCTACTTGATGTTTTATAGTGTTCTAATCTTTGTGTATAATCTATGCACTGTTGGCTTTGTGGTTGCAGCAAAAGTGAATATGTGCGTTGTTTGCATTTGACTTCTGAAGATACCCTTTATATTGCCACAAACCATGGTTATCTGTACCATACCAAGTTATGTGATATGGATAGTGTGAACTGGACTAAAATTCTGCAAGTTAGTGAAGGGATGCCAATTATTTGTATGGATCTGTTGTCAAATGAGCCTAAGTATCCCAGTGGAATTGATGATTGGGTTGCTCTTGGAGACGGTAAAGGAAATATGACAATTGTTAGAGTAGTCGGTGATGTTCATACTCCTCAATTGAGCTTCACCTTTACTTGGTCGGCTGGCATTGAGAGACAGTTATTGGGAACCTACTGGTGCAAGTCAATGGGACATAGGTATTAATTGTTTCTTCACCTTATCAAGATAACAAATTAAGGTTTTCTGGTTAGTATGAATAGGTAGGATAGCTTTGAATGTGGTGCCCCATTACTTACTAAGTTCCAATGTTAAACTGATCATTTGCTCAATCAATTGCCTCTTTGCTTTTATTTCTTTTGATGGGTCAAAAGAACATTTATGTTGTGGTGTTGTTCAATTAGTTTCTAAGTGATAATTCCATGCCATGCTGTAAAATGCTTTTAGTCCTGCCTGTCTGCGATGCTTACCACATTCATTCTTAAATGAGAGATATCTGAATCTTCTTGCTTCCTTTTAGATAAGTTCAAGGTATTAACAAGATAGTAGTTCATGTGCTGTAGGTTTATCTTCACTGCAGATCCTAAAGGAAGGTTGAAGCTTTGGCGATTATGTGATCCTTTCTCATCTGTTTGTTATGAATCTTCAAAGACTAACAATGTCTTTCTGGTTGCGGAATTTTCTTCCTGTTTTGGGGCACGAATAATGTGTTTGGATGCGTCCTTTGAGGATGAGGTATCTATTTGTCTCATTTCTCTCTCTGATTTCATTTGCATTAGGTACAAGATAGGAATTGTAACTCAACTACTTAAATGAATAACACTGTTCCTGATTGTTCAGTTGTACATACATGCAATTGATGCATTTCTCTTTCTCAAAGAGAATTTTGTTAACTGGTTAAGAGTATTTGAATATGTGCAGGTGCTGTTTTGTGGAGATTTACGTGGGAATCTGGTTTTGTTCCCTTTGCTGAGGGACGTCTTGAACGACAAATCTGTTGCTTTACATGTGGAAGTATCTCCACTAAATTATTTTAAAGGAGCTCATGGCATATCTACTGTTTCCAATGTTTCAGTTGCTAAATTGAGATCCAATCAAACTGAAATACGCTCGGTATGACCCAAAATCAACCTTTCAGATATGCAAACAAATCAATCACAAATGTTGCTGTTAAGTATTTTTCTTAAGAAGGAAAACTATTGTTATACTTCCCAATTATTGTTATTTATTTTATCAATTAGAGACATGGAAAAAGAATGTCATCAAGAAAGTAGTACGAAAATAAGCATAATTAAAAGAAATAACCCATGGGATGGTTGATTAGTATGACTCCATTTCCAATCAAGTGGTCATGGGTTCAAATCTCTCTGGGACTGACTGCCTAGATAATCTATCCCATCAAGTTCCCAACAACCAATTGATATTTTCAAACCCAGATAACAAGCTGAGGAATTTATTAGTTACCAATATAGAAGGGGTTAAAGAAACGTAAAGAACATAACTAAAAAAATGTGAGAAGAGTGTCACACAGATGTCATTTCTCGACTGGCAGTGTCCGGCATTTTTTTAAGGAATTGACAATCCACTATCTGGGAAATGTGTGCATGCCTGCATTTTTGCGTACTTCCTGACATGAATATGTGATTGAGAATTTCCATATGTCTTTTTCTTTACTTTTCCTTTTCAGACTGGGGGAGACGGTTGCATATGCTATTTGGAATATGACAAGGATCGTGAAAGTCTAGAATTTATTGGGATGAAGCAAGTGAAAGAATTGAGTTTGATTCAATCTGTCTCTGCTGAAAACAATTCCGTTGATTTGGCAAGTTGCAACTATGCAGCTGGTTTTGCATCAACAGATTTCATAATATGGAACTTAATAACTGAGGCAAAGGTAAATTCCTCGGACCCTCTGCTGAATAGAAAAAAGAAAAAATCAGCTTTGCTGTTGTCCTGTTGCAGTACTTTTGATGCCTTTGGGTGGATGTTGAGGTAGGTTGTGCAAATTCCATGTGGTGGATGGCGGCGCCCTCATTCTTACTTTCTTGGTGATGTACCAGAGATAAAGAACTGTTTTGCATATGTCAAGGTGAGTTTAATTACCCTAGTTCAAACATTTCTTTGGTGTGAAGTCAGGAAATCAAGTATTACAAGATAGCAATTGTTGATTCACTTGCTTGGCAACTGCACACACTTAGAAGTTGGAACTATAACATAGTTAGTAATGTTAGCTACCAAAGGCGCTACAAATTGATTTTGTACAACATGTCACAGTTAGAGCATCATCATATGCATAATGAGAGAATATATAATTAGGGATTATCCAATGAAATTAAATTTGGGTCTATTTGTTGCCAGATAGGCACAGTGGGGTAAATCTGCTTTAAACATTGGTAAAGTCAAACAAAAATGTATTGACTGTGGTTTTAGCTGAATCTTTTCATTCATGTTCGACAGTTCCATTTTAATCAGATATTGTAACATCTGTATGGTGTTTCCCGCTGCAGTATTTGGAGAAATTTCTTGGTTATCCTCCTTGCTTTTGCCCCACTTACTGTAGTAGGGTTTAATGATATATTTGTTGCTAACATGTCTATCCTTATTTAAACCGCGCCTCCATCTGCCCTTTTTTTCCTACTTGCTTGGGAACGAATGGTGACAATGTTCTACACTTTGGACTACAGGCAAATCAGCGTTGGCTATTGAGAGACTTATGTAGTTTAATATGCTGGATTCTTCATCAGGACCTACATAATATGAAACTATATAAATATTTTCTGTGTTCTCTCTTCAATATTCTTATGATCTTTGGTGCTTTCCTTTTTTTTTTTTTTCAAAAGAATTTTACAAGGTAGCATGGTTTTGCATTGAACTTGTTATGACCAACATATCGGGCTCTTCATCGTATTCTAATGTTTTAAATATTAACCCATGATATTTCAATGGTCCTTTAACCCAATCTTACTGTATCTAAGCTACAATTCTGTCAAAATAGGCCTTGAAATGACCCTGTGGCTATTTTTCCTGTATGGATTCATCTGTCATCTTTCACTGCACTTCTTATGGTTCTCTCATTTTCATTTTTGTTTCCTACCCCTCATTCAATCTTCTTTTTAAGGATGAAGTTATCCATATTCATAGACACTGGATATCAGATGGTGAGAGGAAGAGGTTCCCAAAGAATTTGCATATGCAATTTCACGGTAGAGAAATACACACCTTATGCTTTGTCTCTGAAAATTTTCAAGTTGGAGCAAACGTGAAGAAGAGTGCTTTGAATAAATCGAGTTGGATTGCAACTGGATGTGAAGATGGGACTGTGAGGTTGACAAGGTATGCTGTTTACTATTTTCCACCAGAAATCTGACATAAAATGGATGTGCATAATCTTTTTGATGTTTTAACATCACCCGAGTTTAACTCCCCACTTACCAGCTCTCTTTTTTTACTACATTATTTTTTTTTACAGCTGTAGTGATCTGGAAGTTTAACATAGTTGTCTATTTTTCTACTTAGGTATTCTCCTGGATTTGAGAACTGGTCCTCATCAAAACTGCTTGGGGAGCATGTTGGTGGGTCAGCTGTGAGGTCTATATGTTTTGTCTCAGAAATAAACCAAATTTCTGCAGTTGTGGACAACGTATCTGAAGAGATAAATAGACAAAATGGTGTTGCAGAGGACAAAGAGAATCCATTCTTGTTGATATCAGTTGGAGCAAAGCGGGTCCTAACTTCATGGCTGCTGAGACATAGGGGGATAGACAAGATGGAAGAAACAGCGGTTGAAAGAAAATATAATAGAAATGGAAATGACCTGGAACTCTCATTAGGAGCATACTCATCATTGTCATTCCAATGGCTTTCCACTGACATGCCAACCAAGAATTTGAGCACTCATGGGAAAAAGAAAGACATAAAGAAAGTGGATCACATTACCAGAAACATTGCTAGTATGAACACTAATGCAAAGACTGGATCGATTTCTTCAGAAAGCAGGGAGAGAGAGGCAAAAGCTTTCCTTGGAGATAAATATGAAGATGACTGGAGATACCTGGCCGTCACTGCATTTCTTGTTAAATGTCCTGGTTCCAGGTCAGACAAACTTCATTTTGTGCTGCTGATTTGATATGTTCTATACCGTACCTAAATCCTGGTATGTGAAAAGTTTCTCTTATGTGTCTCCTGTCAGGTTAACCATCTGTTTTGTTGTTGTTGCCTGTTCGGATGCCACACTTGCCTTACGGGCACTCATTTTACCGCTTCGGTTATGGTAGGCTCTCAGAATTTAATTTACTTAGGATTTTCCATAAGTTTGCAGTCATTCACTCCCTGTCATGCTTAGTGTTAAACTTTTTCTTCTTACCTCATCCCAGGTTTGAAGTTGCTATGTTGGTTCCCCTGTCATCACCAGTGTTAGCATTGCAGCATGTCATCATGCCTATACATCTTCCTTCTAAGGGTTAGTTGATCATTAAAAATCTTTAGTTGTGTTAAAATTAGTGCCAGTATAGTATTTTATCCTTAAAAGACTTTAAATATGAAAATTTTCTTCCAGCAATGACTACCCTTCTGGTTTCTTATATTTTTAAAATCATGTTTTTTATGAGTGACACACATATGGTACTTCAGAAATCTTGCAATTTGATTGTCTTGACGTTGCCTTCTCCTAAATTCCTAATTGGTTTTAGCCAGCAACACGTAATTTGTTGACCCTTGTCTAATTAGTAGTATCTTTGGATGACCTGCAAGTCTTTCTCTCATCTGCAGTCCTCTGACCATTCAAAAATTATAAATTCAGATATTAAGAGATTTCTGAGTAGGCTTCTTGCTCATGAAGGGTCTGCTTCCCCTTGTGAAACTAAGATGCAATTTTATTTATCCATTATCTTCATTTTTCTTTGAAGGGTGGCTGTTTGCTGGGACTTCAGTAGTATAATCTGGACTGAATGGGCTCTTTATGGGTGCTATTTTTTGGTATTGCTATTATGAAACTAAATCTTAGAGCAAGTGATTGTGGATTTAGGATATAATTGAAGCCTTTTATGTACTCGTACCACATTTTGGCATTTCAATGTCTTTCATTTCTTGCATTGGGTCATTAAATGTTATAAACTACTCTTACAGAGAATGTTCAAATTGGATCCACATATTTTGTCATTAGTGGAGCCACTGATGGAAGCATTGCCTTTTGGGACGTGACTGGGCATGTTGAAGCTTTTGTGCAGCAAGTGTCTACTCTTCATATTGAGAACTTCATAGACTGTCAGAAACGGCCACGTACAGGGAGAGGAAGCCAGGGTGGACGATGGTGGAGAAATTTAAGGCATACCAGGCATAATAAAGAAAGTGGTAGCAGTATAGTTAGTGTGCAAACTGAAGGGAGAGTACAAAATCATGATCCATGCGGAGTGTCTGCGAAGGTAAATGATACGGAAAACTGCACTGTTGAAGGTGGACATATTGCTTCTTGTGAGCCAGAACTAAATGCAGTCAATTCAACTTCTGAGATTTGTGAAATTCGGCCAATACATATTTTGAATAATGCTCATCAATCTGGTGTCAATTGCCTTCATGTTTCAAAGATAAAGAACTGTTGGAGTACTGAATGTGGTTTCCAATTCTATGTTGTAAGTGGGGGCGATGATCAAGCAATTCATTGTCTAAGAGTTGATTTATCGCTACTATCGAGAGGTTCGGATTCTGAGATTATAGCAGCAGATGTCATAAATTCAAACTCTGAATCTGAAGATGTGAAGAGTTTAATTTATTATGGGCAGGAGCAGAACCAAAATTATAGAATCAGATTTTACAATTATTTCAGAGCCACCTCTGCTCACAGCTCCGCCATAAAAGGTGAAAATAACTTAAATCTCGTGATCCAATCATTTATATTTTGACTGGTCTAGTGTTCTTACTTTTCATGGTTGAAAAAAAAAATGACAGTTTATTATGTTTCTCCTGCAGTTTCTTTACCATCTATTGCTAAAATCTTTCCAGTAGAGGTTTTGGTTCTCTCATAATCTCGTAATCATGTCTTACTGAAATTCCTTCTTCCTTTCCCTTGTGTGTGTTGCTGGTGTTTTATTTGATGCCTCTGTGACTCATTTACTCGATATACTGATTATTCCTATCAAACATTATATAATATGAATGATCATCTTATAAATAATCTTTTCTGTATAATCTTCTAGTTAGGATTGTATTCCTTTCAGATGACATCCTGTCCTGAAAGAACAAATATGCAGACCTTTTAATAATGTTTGAGCAAGGTCCTTTTTCTTTTGGGGGGTTTAAAGAGCAAGGTCTTTCATGCTAATATTTTTCTTGCTTTTGATGAATTACAAATCGGTTTCTGTACATGAAGGCATTTGGACGGATGGCACCTGGGTGTTTTCTACTGGACTTGATCAGCGTGTCCGTTGCTGGCTCCTAGAGGAACAAAGTATTCTAACTCAGCATGCTCATTTAGTTGTCAGTGTGCCAGAGCCAGAAGCATTGAGTGCCAGAGCCTGTGGCAGGTGAGTGAAGCATCATTATACTTGACTACAAATCCAGGAAAGTCCCATGTGACAAAATCTTAAACATATGATTCTGAATTTTGTTTCCACGCCCTTTTTGTGTGTATCCTTTATTCCTTGTGCAGGAACCACTATGAAATTGCTGTAGCTGGAAGAGGTATGCAAATGGTTGAGTTCCACGCATCGACTGACATTGATGAGGAACAATAAAAAGTGGTCTTTGGTGATTGTGATTTTGATCCATGTTCGAGCGTCCAGGAAGAAATTCAATTTATTTGGCATAACCAGGTTTATAATTGCTGCTTTAAACTCTTTCACATGATGTTCAAGGAGAATGTCATCATCATCGACAGTATGACATTAGAAAGAGTCGCAGATGGGATCCTTGTCCGTTAACACATGTTGGTCAACCAATTTTTTAGTTCTGGGGTTGACTCAGCCTGATTAACAGTTTCTTTCTTGTTTCCTGTAACGTGAGGGTTGGTGTTGACAATAAAAAGATGCAGTCGCAAGTAATAATTTTCCAACAGCTATTCTTTTTCTCCCCCGCCTTTTTTCCTGAATTTAAGAATATCCAACAGTTAGGAGTTGGGCGGGCTCATACTACCATCGATCTGCTACCACCCATACAAAGTCCTTTTCAAACCCCTCTTCTAAGCATGCCCCAACCAAATTGTATTAAAAACAAAATATTTCTAATCATACCCACTTTTATTCCAGAAATCACACTTTTCTAGTAAACACCTATGAATTGTTGTTCCTTTATTAAATTATATCATCAGCTTTTCATTTTTTATTTATAAGTTGCAAACCTTTGTGTATTATCCTCAGCCTGCGGTCCTGATGAAGGTAAAAGAAGCTCACGAGCAGTTCCCCAATGATGATGCATCTTGCGTGCCAATCTAGAAGAAATTCGCTTCTTGTAGGATCTGGGAAATTAACATCCAAAGCTCAAGTCACAACTGTGTTTAAGTTCTCTTAAGGTAAAGATGATAACCATTAATTTATGACTAGAAATATCTCAATTGATCGATGAAAGTAAAGCCAATTGTTTGCAGTGGCCAAAACCCATCCAAATGCATTATAAAAACCCAAAAGTCATAGAAAGTTTCGAGAAATAAAAATCTCTAAATGCAAACATCTTTGTCTTGTCGCAAAAAACCATAGTCTTTTAAAACTAAAGCAAGAAAACTCGACAAGGCTTGCGATAGGGAGCTCCCTGATGCATACGCATAAACGCATCCAAATCGACTTGCGCTCTTTTCTTACGTGAAGCGGCATGACAGTCTCAATTATTTGACCTTTAAAATCCAAAGGGGACGATAGAGGAGAAAGAATAATGGTTATGGTCTGCAGGGTGTTTCAAAATGTATGTTGAAATAAGTAATTTAAGAAAGGGATAAAATGGTAAATATAAGACGGAGAGTTTTCTTAAGAATTTATTTCAGAGGGGTGGGAAAAGTTATATACTCTTCTGGTATTTCCAAAAAAGAAAATGGCGAGCTAGGTGTACTTGTGAAAAAGGCCCAAAGATTGCACTTTAAAGGTACGTTTGTCGTGAGGATACGATAGGATACGATTATACTTCATGCTGTCTTAGAAGAGTCCAATCCTATGCTTTTTATCCCAATACTAGTACCAACGTACCCTAATAGTCACGCACCCAGGCTGTGATTGTTCTACTTATTCGGGCTGTATATTTTTATGAACCCTAGATTTAGGGCTAGGACAGAGCTATTGCCAACACCTTTTTTTTTTTTTTAACAAATCTCATTGGACGCCAATTATCATTTTTATTTTAACTATTATTTGACCTTAATTAAAGGCAGGTTTTAGGAATCTATTTTATTAGAAAAGTTTATTATATAACTTCATAAAGTCATAAATCTTTGCAAGATCAATAGTCTTTTCTATTATTAGAACTCACTTCGTGACTATTAAACGTAATTTTTAAAGGGTGTCATTTATCAGGTGAAAAATTCTTAGGCTTTTTTTTTCAGCAGTCTCAAGTCCTTTTTTGTTTGTCTTGTTCCAAATGAATCAATTTTTGGACTCTTCGAATTATTGAAACAATTGAAAATAGTATTTCCTTGTTCCATAATCCTTTATCTTTGCTTTGAATCATTAGATTTAGGATCTTTAATGTTTTTAATTTCAAAAGGTAGCAGCAACACACCTTCTTTTGAATCTCCTATAAAATGTAGTAGGATTTTGTTCTTATAATTAAGGATAGATGCTGTTACGCAAATATCAGTTCATTTTTGTTTTTCTTTGGTTGAAAACAAAGAGGAAAAAAAAAACAAAAAGAAAGAAAGAAAGAAAGAAAAAGAAAGTAATATCAGGCATCTCAATATTTAAATCTTAATTTGATTCTGAATTGCGAATGTTAATAGCCTTAGATAGTGTGTATAAGTTTTAGAGTAGTACTGTTGTAATTGAGTTAATTATTTTATTTGATTATTTTGCAATAAAGTGAGAATATAATTGAATATATAATTCGTCGGGGCTAGTGTGTACAGACTACAGTGGATGAATATTCGACACCCTTACATAAGCAGTAGATATATATATATAGATTCCAAGCAGGAAGCAGCTTGAGATAATTAAAAATTTGGAGTCAGTCGTGTTGATCGCCACGTATATATCCCATGTGAGAGTGAGATGCGCGTACAGATAGATATTAGATGGTCAAAGTTTGTGTTCATTTCTTTATTCCCGATCAAAGCTACAATCTTAATATCTTATATGTGAGGGGTTGAAGCAGCAAGCCAGTCATATATATATATATATATATATATATATATAAACTATATTGCACAGTATCTCACCACAACTAATTTGTAATTAAAATAAAGAAAAATGATTATGTCAAATTAATATCTATGCATGCCTAATGCTCTCTCTTAATATGCTTTCCTATTGCTAATGCTACCTACAGCGTGGATCCTGATCGAAAATATTATACATAGATAAAACACATCACGCAATGTTATGCTTAATTATTTATTAATTCGCATCATATATTAAGGTGTGCATATAGCCATTTAATTTGCAGATCAGAATCAGATGCTACGCTTTGAGAGCATGTATTTTGACCATTCCATTTGATGAGGTGACAAAAATCAAACGGTCATCGATCGTCGGTCAAGTCCATGCATCACGTGCGCGGTTCATGAATTAAGGTGTGCTAATAAGATTCATAAAATATTTTATCCATCCCAAAAACGATTTTGCTCGTTAAAAAACACCATCATAATTAGAAGTGCGCTGCATTAAAGAATATATTAATTCCTTGTCCCCCAAAAAAATAAAAATAAAACCAACAACCACCGCGACGACAAGCAACAGGAAAGCCTCCGGATATAAAGGCGTGGACCTTGCTCCGCATACAGGGTCTGGGAGATCTTCACCCTATTAAAATAAAATAAATATGTTAAATTAGAGATAACAATCAATTAATGCGAATTGCTGAAGTACATGATAATAATAATAAATTAATGGAAGATCTTTCTGTGGGGTCCGTAGATTTCAGCTTCAGTGATCAAATGAAAAGAAGACAATTAACTAATATTGTCAACCGAACACAGGGACACTCAGACACCCATGCTGCCATGCGCTCCTCTTCTTCATAAACATTATCTTTTGTGTGAATCAGGGACCATTTTTAAATTACACTTGATGAGGTATTTAGTGGATTAACTATATATCTACACACACATGCGTACAAAAAGGTTCTACACAAAATTAAAGTAAAATTAAACAAGAATGAGGAGATTGAAAAGAGATGAAGTCCTAGAGTGATAGATAAGGTATAATTTACACAAAAATTAGCAGTAAAATTAGCTTTTCTATACACATAATTAACGGCAACATACCAATCACACTTGATGAGGTATTTAATGAAACAAAACTGAGGAGAATACTCGTTAGCAACTTCCAATGACTTTTTAAGTCTTAACTAACAGAGTAACACAAAAGCTATCAACTTCTACAATCAACCACTAAATACTATTTTGTCAAATTTTGTTTAAATCATAATGGAGTTCATATAATTTAGCCATCCTATATTCATAATAAAGCCTATAATCCATTTCCCACGGTGTGTGTGTGTAGATATATGTATGTATGTATGCATATATATATATAGTATATATGTACGTACGTACATATGCATATCTCTAACATATTTTAAAATTACATGCACTTGACGTGATGATGGGGTAATAATGCTCTCTCGCTAATAAACTCACTTAATAACCAAGAAGCAGCTTTTGGGTCCTAAGTTTTGTACTGCCTTTTCCATCGAGATTATTGAATGAATTTCATCCAGTCCATCCAGTCATGGTTGCGTTGGGTTTTGGTTAATTGTTTGATAAGTCATCGCATCACATCACATCACATCCCACCAACTCCATTTCACATGCAACTGGCACGTGCCACTGTCGCAGACACAGTGCCCCCAACCTTTTGGGAATTCCTGGATAAGAATAAATTAATTAAAAAGAGTAATACGCGCTATTTGCTTTTTTGAATTTATTTGCGTGAGAAGTGAGAACGCACTAATATTAGCCCCTATTGAATCCCAACTGCCCCCACTCGCACTCACTTTCCCCTTTAGGCTTCAGTTGGTGCCGCATCATTTTGGGCCTCACTAGCTTTCTAGCTTTCGCTGCTTGTCCACTTGGATTCACCTTATACCTCCTTGTTTCATTTTTAAATATTTTTTGTTTGTTTGGTGCCCAAAACTCAAACTTGCGCTATCGGGAGATAAATAGAGCGGCGATTTTCCTTTTCCCCCCTCATTTTTTACAATGACTTGCGACGTTAAAGACACCGAGGTTCTTGAAGACTGACACTCTGACAGACCGCAAGTCAACTACCTCTTTATAAACTTAGTACAAGCCTGATGGCTTCGGGCCATATATTTTGATTTCATTGCTATGTAGATTAGAGAGAAATTGGTAAAAGGATGTATTACTTGAAAATGACAGCTAAGATCTGAAATGGTGGGTTGAACTTTAGCAATCTTAATAAATATTGATTATTCCATAACAGCACCACTTATTTCTCTCTGTTACATTTCCGGAGCAGTATGCCCCTAAAATTGTCGGCAGCATTTCGTTGCGCCGACCAAAATACCCTTCGAAGTATCATTACCCAAACCATCCGAAAAAGGGTAAGATAGTGTTTTCATATTTGATTTCTTGATTTCTTGTTTTCATATTTGATTCTTTCAAATGCCTTAAAAGGAAGATACTTGTGCCCACTAGGTCCCTCATCCCTCTTTGATTTTTTTTGGATGTAATTCTTCGTTGATTGATTATCATAGTTTTCAACCACGCCATAACGCCAAAGTAGCACGGTTGGGTCCAAAAAAAGAAGAAGAAGAAGAAGAATAAGAAGAGGAAGAAGATTTTAAAGAAATACAATAAACTCTTTCAAAACCCACGACACTGTTAAAAAGCTACAGCATAAATTATTCTTCATAACAATAATTTCTCACTGTGATGGCATGTATGAAACATGTCTAAAAGGCACGAATACATGCATGCATACGCACATACTATCTAATTAGAAAATTATTCGCCTAAAAGAAAGTTGATGAAAATTAGACAAAGTTTATACAATAGTTTAAAAACTTAAGAAAGTTAGGATTTTTCACATTTGTAGTGGGTATATGAAAATTATAACAAACTGAAATGTACTGATCAACTATTTACTGGTCCCATTTTCATCAATCAAACTGCACATCTAAAACCATTTTTAAAGGAAAAAAATAAAAGAAAAGAAAAAATAAAAAATGAAGAAGAAGTAGACGGCACATCTAAAAACTTAAGAACAAAAAACCGCACCTAAATATTTCTCCGTTTGTGTGGGCTACCGGATGAACAAGTAACCATACCTAACCAATAACCCAGATGTAGAGGGAGGATCAGATCACCAGTTGCCAATTTTTCTTGGAATTAGCCCAATTACCCACGATTCCTCAAGCCATCAACCCGGTTACCGACAAGGGTTGGTGAATAACCGGCTATTTTCGGTTTGAAAAAATAATACTATATGTAGCTTGGCAACCACATGTCCTATTTCCTACCAACCCCACCAAACGACATCTCTAATAATCCTGACATCAAATCGAACGGCGATAGGGATACCAACAAGTCTATATTCTCACCAAGAATCCTAACCACCCAGTCCGGTAGCAGGTAAGTAGGCCCATTTATCTATAAATAGAGCGCGTTCAAGCCTTCAAAGACTCGTCCAAACTCGTTGAGTTCCGCTTCGCCATTGAGGTCTGGTCTTATTCTGAATCTTAGATCTGCGCCGAAACACTTGCCAGCCACAGGTGTTTTTTTTTTTTTTTCCGGTTCGGTTAGAATAATTTTTCTCCGCCCCTTTCACTTTTTAATCCTGTTTCATTTTGCTCATTAATAAGTGTCTTGAGTTCCTGATTTTTGAGTTCAATGCTATTCAGATCTGAACTCTATCTAATAGTTGTTTAACTTGGTAGTCACATGCATGAACTAAGGATCTGAGATTTTGAAGTTTGATTGAAATTCCGTGAACTTGAATTTAACTTGTTGTTTTTACTAGATTTACGGACGTAACACACTGGGAAGTTGTAGATCTGATGCAATGGAACGTTTTGATTAGTGGATCTGATGCTTGTTGTTATTTTGAGCATGTGATTTGTAAAATGCTTAATTACCGGATGCTTATGTCATTTTCATTGCATCGACGGCTGGACCTCTTCGTGTAATTGAAGTCTAGCAGGTGCTCGAATGTGTTAAAGAGAGTTTGTGGGATCTTAAATGAACTAGGTGAAGGAGGAGTTATATGCCGTACACTTTTCTAATTTTTCTTGTTTGAGTAGTTAACTTTTTAATATCAGCAGAATTTTCTTCCTCATCTAGAAAGTGATTGATAATAGGCTATTGCGGCTGACTTTGTATTAAATAAAAATCAATCTGTTCCTTGATTCCTTCTTCTTTGCAACTTTATGTCATTGAGTGCTTAAGGAATCTGGTGCGAGTGCGTTATTCCTTTAATTATATTTGCCCTTGAAAGTAAATGGCAGTGCTTGGTAGTCGGTTTGCTTTGTTTGTAAAATATTCTATGTTCGAGGAATTTCATCCAATCTTGATTATACTTCTTTTTATTCTTTATTCTGTATTCTAAGATATCAAGACCTTTCATCTATCGCATCGTCTTTTCACTTGGAACCAGTTATTAATTATATGATGTGTTCTGGTATACTTTTTTATTCTGTAGCTTGATAAGATGGAGACCTTTCTATTCACCTCTGAATCTGTGAACGAGGGTCACCCGGACAAGTTGTGCGACCAGATCTCTGATGCGGTGCTTGATGCCTGCCTCGAGCAGGATCCTGAGAGCAAGGTTGCCTGTGAGACATGCACCAAGACCAACATGGTCATGGTCTTTGGAGAGATTACCACCAAGGCCAAGGTAGACTATGAGAAGATTGTTCGTGACACTTGCCGATCCATTGGATTTGTTTCTGATGATGTGGGTCTTGATGCCGATCACTGCAAAGTCCTGGTCAACATTGAGCAACAAAGCCCTGATATTGCCCAGGGTGTTCATGGCCACTTTACAAAGCGCCCTGAGGATATTGGTGCTGGTGACCAGGGCCATATGTTTGGTTATGCTACTGATGAGACCCCTGAATTTATGCCCTTGAGCCATGTCCTTGCCACCAAGCTTGGTGCTCGCCTCACGGAAGTTAGGAAGAATGGTACCTGCCCTTGGCTAAGGCCCGATGGGAAGACCCAGGTCACTGTTGAGTACTACAACGACGAGGGTGCCATGGTCCCACTCCGGGTCCACACAGTCCTAATTTCAACCCAGCATGATGAGACTGTTACAAATGATGAAATTGCTGCTGACCTTAAGGAGCATGTCATTAAGCCTGTCATCCCTGAGAAGTACCTTGATGAGAAGACCATCTTCCACCTTAATCCATCAGGTCGTTTTGTCATTGGTGGGCCTCATGGTGATGCTGGTCTCACTGGACGTAAGATCATCATCGACACTTATGGTGGCTGGGGGGCCCATGGTGGTGGTGCTTTCTCTGGAAAAGACCCTACTAAGGTGGATAGGAGTGGTGCATACATTGTTAGGCAGGCTGCTAAGAGCATTGTTGCAAATGGTCTTGCTCGCAGGTGCATTGTCCAAGTCTCCTATGCCATTGGTGTGCCTGAGCCACTGTCTGTTTTTGTGGACTCATATGGAACCGGCAAGATTCCTGATAAGGAGATCCTCAAAATTGTGAAGGAAAACTTTGATTTCAGGCCAGGAATGATGACCATCAATTTGGATCTCAAAAGGGGTGGTAATGGTAGGTTCTTGAAGACTGCTGCCTATGGACACTTTGGCAGGGATGACCCAGACTTCACTTGGGAAGTTGTGAAGCCCCTCAAGTGGGAAAAGCCTCAAGCTTAAATTTGAGTTGAGAAGTGAAAACTATCCCTGCTGTTCAAGTTTGCTTTTATTGGTAGTGGATGAATAACTTTAATATTATCTTGCTGCTGCTTTGTAATACTAAGCAAATCTCCTGTGTTCAGAACTCATACATGTTCCCCATTCAATTCCTTTCTTTTTCTTCTTTCCCCACTTCTTTTTTGGTTTTGGTTTAATGTACCATGTCACCACTGTTGTGTAGTGATATTGATTAAGAATTTTGCTCAACCGGTGCCTGGAATTAGTAAAATTCTTCCTTTTGCTTACTATTATTTTTGGAATGTAGAATGAAGGCAGCAGCGAATTGCATTAATTTGTACTTTTGGCTAAAGCCAATAGTTGTTTTGCTTAATGTCTCTGTGTGTGTGTGTGTGTGTGTGGGTGGTTTGCCTAAACATTTTTGGAAAATTAACATAAGTAACCTGAAAACTTTTGTTATTTTCATAATTAGCCCTTTAAATTTTTTTCTATCAACATTAGCCAAATACAAGGCTTTGTCCCGAAATTACCCTTGTTTATAAACTAAAAATAACTTTTCTTCTCCTCTTCTAACAAACCAAACGCAGCCTTCAACTCTTAATCATCACCGACAACGGTAAAAGGTAACGGCAAACACTGACAGTAAAAGGTAAAAGTGAACTTCGAGCGTAATCTATCTAGATCCAATACCAATCCGCATTACTGAGTGGTAAGAATTATTTTCTCAACTTGCGAGAAAATTTTAGTCTGTCGCACGAGGAGGCAGATTCATTGCAACTCTCTTTACTAGTTTGATGGTATGCAATTAATTGCCTACACATTTTTTTTCTTCTTGTCTCATTGCCCATTGTCGGTTGAACGGCGCAATAGAGAGCCTCAATCCTTAATTCCATAAGAAGGCAAGTATGCATCTAGACTGCTAAGCTAACGGTTGGCTGCTTCTTGCGGGGCTCCTAGTCTCCACCCCTTCAACTTCCATTTTCAACAGTCTTGTCTGCTTAAATTTGTTGGCATTATTTTAAAGCGCATTACGCAACAAAATGGCAGGTTGATGTATGTAATGCTAGCTTTGCAAGTAGGCAAAACCAGAATTTTTTTTTCACTATGCAAAAAGATTTTTATGATGATTTCTTAATCCTCAATGACATGTCATTTATGCATCACCGTTTCAAACGATAAGTTGGTGGATTCACGACCAATAAATCAGAGCCGGAAAACCTTTCCTTTCCATTGGAAAAGGACATCCAAAGAACTGAAGAAGTCCGAATTTGATATTGATAATGAAACATGAGAGACTTGCAAATTACTACTATTAAAACTGGTTACTACAAATGAAATAGTCTGATTAATTTAAAAGAAAAGCTAGCTAGCCTTTCTTTCGTCTCCTAATCGTGATGTCTCTGATCATGTTGGATACTTGCAGGTGCCCCAAGCTGCCAAAATACACATGAAAATGAAAAAATCAAAGTCAGTAACAGCCCAAACATCTGCCAGCAAAGTAGAAACAATTGTGCCCATATGCAGTTCCCAAACACTAACATGGATTCTGGGTGACGATGAGCCCAGTGCCATTGAAGTGGCAGTTCCAGTAATTCTTGCCAGCTGACTTGTAAAAGAGATTCATAGCAAAAGAAGCATGCGATATGATACTGTCTGGATTGAAGCAGCTGCCACCTGGATGAATTGGCCTACAGTCCAATCCCTTCTGCCTGCAGCTGTAATCAATGTTGTGATTGAGGCTCTCAACGTCTATTGATGGCTTAGCAATGCACCAGCTGGTCACCACGCCTTCATTTCTCTACAATTAAATTAAACATTATTTGAATTAACCCCAACCCCTTCTCCCAAAAAAAAAATTATTGTTCCAATTATGCTTGGAACAGTGGAAGACTTACTCTCTCTTCTTGGACTCTTCCATTAGAATGCGTACTACTTAACTCCGCATGCCTTAAACCCAGATTTACCGTGTAGTGTTAAAGTTGAGTAGACTAACTGCAGCTAAAATCAAATTCAAACATACAAAGCTAGGACTAGGCAGCTGCTGCTTTCAAAAATTTCATCTAATTGATTAGCTTTGCTTAACGAAATTAAATATTAAAGCGTGTATAAGAAAAAGTAATGGAGAAGAAAACGCACCTAAACAATCCCCAAAACAGAACAGCAAAGCTAATGCTAGAAGGAAAATCGCCAAAGCGTGTCTTGTGCCCTCCATTTTTGTGTTTTGTTAGTGCCTAATGCTACCTCGCTGGGGAATGTCCGTGTAATTAATATTGAGGAGATTGGTACCTATGGTGAAACGAGAGAGTGCATTACAGATGGAGATGGGTACAAAATATATAAAACAGATGGAGATGGCTACAAAAAATACGAAATATAAACAATGCCCTTTGAGTAACATTCACGGATATAAGAACTGGGGCAGATTCTAGGGATAAATCGGCGCATTGCATAATGCTAATGCGTGGTTTATTATCAAAGGAAAAACGATGGACGGATAACGAAACGTTGAGATAAGTGACAGTTGTCTTTTGCTTCGTTGTCATTCATGCAGCTTCTGAGTTACTGTCTCTCAGTCCAGGCTCAGCTTTCCAATGCAGAACCACTGCCTCAGTCCGTGCCTGTTTGTTTCATTTGTGTGTCTTTCTCTTCTGTTTAGTGAACGCCAATAGAGTGAACACTCAACTCACTCACTCATTGGTTCACTAATTAATCATAATTCTCTGGATGAAGTATTAATAAATGACTCAATTATTGATCAATAGTTAATAAATAAAAAATTATATTTTATTTATACACTATTATTAAAATATGAATAAAATTGTGAGACTTATGGTTATGCATCACGCTTTTTATCTAGTCGTTAATATCAGGTTAATAACAACTATTAACTGAATCCAATAATTTGAATTTAATTTAAGTCTGTTGTAACCATTTGAATCAATCCTTAAAATACATATGGCAAAAAAAAATCTTTAAAAATTTCGATAGGTTTGCACGTACAATTCATACAAAATTAAGCTTTTTAAATTGGGATTTAGATTTTTCCTGTGAATTGCACGTAGAAGTGGGGTTTTATGATATATTTTATGGGGCTTCAGCAGATTCACTACTTTTAATTTTCTTTGATGTATTCCTCCCCATATTCGGAATTAGGGGCCTACACATAGTCCTATTGTAATTTTGGTGGAATGACAGATGGAGTCCTTACATGGAAATTGGGCTATAAAATTATGAAAGATGATATTTGATCAATTACTATCATGGCATAGTCTACAGTATTTTAATATAAATAATATTGTAGTTATGTGTGCTATATAACCACCGTAACATAAACAAACTCAATTTTTATTTTAATGGTATTAAAAAATCAGTGTTGCAGAATTATTATCGTGAAGCAAAGCAAAATCATGAATGCAAAGGGCAAATGCAATTTTAATGAAGAGTGGAGCTTCTAACACTTTTAAAATTCTTAATTTCTTATGAAATTTCCTTTTCAATTATATTTATTTTAATACCAAAATTACCCTTATTCTTATTAACAGCATTTACCGCTTTTTTTTCAGTTTTCTCACTCGTAAAACATGACGTCTTACTTTGACTTTTAATAATTAAAATTTGGGCTGAATTTAAAAAAAAGAATAACTAAATAAATAAATAAAAACTAAAATGCAAGAGCCCCATTTCAATAAGAAATAATTTCCCGTCGCTCTCTCTCTCTCTCTCTCTCTCTCTCTCTGTGTCTACAGAGCCGTCGCATCGACACTCAACCAGCCACTGAAGTGCCATTCATCACTTACTCGCCGGCCATCAGATCCTTCACAACTAGGCTTTAAATGGAAAGATGAGAAAGCAAGTTGCCATCTGGACTTAATTATTTGTGAATTGTGATGATGAATTCAACAGAGCCAACAAACTCATTATTAAAGAAATTGGATAGTTGTCACAAGGGCTTTGGTCCCAAATTCCTCGAATTTTTTTTTACATCTTATCCCAATAATAGGATTTGAGATTGGGTAGTTGGCATCAGGGATTAGAGATCGCTTGTTGAAACGTGCTCTGCTCGCTCTTGTGCAAGAGAGAGCTGAGTTTGTTTAGAAATAGAGAGCAGTCCTAGCATCAGTCGCCTTTGGGATCGACTGACGCTTCTACGGGGGACAAGCGTCCCTCTTCTTGCTTTTTGCTCATGGATCTGTCCTGCTTTTGTTCCTTCATCATTTTCCTTCTTGCTTTTTGTGCTTGATTAGGGTTTTGTTATAGTTTCAGTATTTGCAGTTAGTATGGATTACTAATAATAGCATTCATAACACAAGCATCCTTTATATATTTGTTTCATCTATTTCCTGAGACAAATAATTAACCCAAAAAAAAAAAAAATAGAGGCTTGTTAATAAAAATATAGAGTTATTACTATATTAAATTTATCAAAAAAATTGTACAAGTAAAAATGACTTTTCGCTTTAAATCATCAAATTACTTGACAAAAGTAGTGATGTTTATAATAAAAAATTTGTTTTAAATTCCTAAATCAATTATATGAAGCACTCAAAATTAGTTAAATTTACTCCAATAATAATTAAGAGGATCTATTAATTTCAAATTATTTGTAAAAATCATAATAAAATGGAGGGGTTAAAATAAGAAGTGGAAAAGTAACAATGGCGTACTAGATGTTTCTTGTTTTGAATCTTATCTCAGAAAAATAAAATTTCGATTGAGAAATATTTGTAAGGTTTTATTGTCATATAAAAAAAGTATTGTAGTCAATTTAATTTCTTAAAAGAATATTATTTTTTAAAAAAAAAATTGAATGAAATGATAATATAGTAATTAGGCATGAACAATAAGGACTTCTTTCATCATAAATTGTATGGGTAAAAATAATAAACAAAAAAGGATGGTGTCTCCCTAAACTAGAACCGAGTCAGTCAACTTTGGAAGCAATATTGAGAAAAATAAAACATAATTTTTTATTTAAAATTTTTTTCAATATCACCATGTATCTAGCTATCATTAGTTGGTATTTTTATATTAAATTGTGACATAAAATCTCATATGTATGGTAAAAATTTTTAAAAGAAAATTGTGTAAGTTAATCCTATCACCTCAATAGACTAAGGTGATAAGATTAGTTATTAACGTTATGTCAAATGATAAGAGTAAGTAAATCTTACTATAAAACCTACTTTTTATTTATATTAAATTTTGATAGATCCTAAGATAGAATTAATTGCTCTATCAAATAACAGGACCTTAGTCGGTGGTAGAATTGACGTACAAAAATTTTTCTCGCTCAAGTCGGGTGGATGGGGTATAGCTGTATAGGGTTATGAATTATAAAGATGTTTGGCTTGTTTTTTGATCAAGTACAGTTATATATTAGACTTTATTTCGTCTTTTTAAAATTGATTTATATATACAAAACTCTCCTCTTCTAAAAAAAAAAATATTTCTTTTCTGGTCGCAGGCGGCATGCTGCAGCTTAGGTTTTGAATCACAACTAAGAGAAATACGGAATAACAGACGGCAGCAGAGTCATTGCACGAAAACAGATAATTAACATCTCATTTATCTCTATCTTTATTAATTTCTGCAGAGGTATCCATTTAACAACGCATGCAACTGCATTAAACACAGCGAGTTTAAAATAAGGTGTAGGTTCGTAAATCCTTATCCTATTAAAAATGGTTAATTCTAATTTTATCATTTGATTTGATATGAAATTCATTTCTTTTTTCCTTTATTTTTTATTTCTTCTTCGCTCCTTTTATTTTATTTGTTTTCCAAACCAAACAAGCCCAAGAGTCTTTCCCGATTATTAAATGTCAATACTAAATAGACATTTGAAGAAGACACATATAATGAGGTTGGCAGCACCTTCAAAAATATCCCGAAAATTGATAATTGAAGCGAAAATGGGATAGACATTACTCATTAATACGGCCTTTGGCATCATCAGGATCCATGAAACCCAGCTTGGTTTCTTTAAGTACGACGGTAGTACATAATGTTTTACGGGTCTGTGAGATCGGAGAGATTGTAGATATTAGACATACTATATTCAATTAATATATAAATGTTATATATAGTTCAATTAAATATAAATACTAATTACATGGTGATATTTAAAATAAATGTACTCATGATATATATACATTTTTTGATTGAGCATAATATCTGTGATGTACTTTAAAATCTCCCATGTGATGGATGCTTACCAATAGTTTCTATCCAATGATAGATGATAATGATACATCTAACTGTAATTAAATTCATTTTAGTACAAACTTTTATAAACAATTTTTATTTCACTTTGAATGATTTAACTAGCCGTTGATGAATTTCCCATCTCTCAATATTTAATAACATGTATCGTGCCATTGACTATATTATCCAGTACTATACAAATGCTAGTTTATTTAGGATTAATTTTTGGAGATATCGTTTAGGTTAGGATGTATAGCATTAATGTATGCAAAAATGCATGATAGCCCTAGACTTGGCAAGCGTTAAATCCTCAATCTACTAGCCTGGCAAGGCAAATTGCATTCGCATCCGTCCTATCTCAAAAGGACAAGATATTCATTTTGGTCAGATTTTAGATTCTGATATATATCCGAACATCATAAATTTTCTCATCCAACTAATTAAACTCCATAATGTGTGTGTCTATATATTTATATATATGTATGTATGTATGTATATATATAGTTATTCTCAATTGCGAACGTCTACATTTTTTTTTATGCGATCACATTTTTAAACTGTGAGATTTAATAGGTTTATTTCTAAATAAATTATAAAGTTATGCGGTTTAAGAGAATTAAAATTTTGACTCTATTAAATCTTATAATTTAAAAGCGTATCCGCATAAAAAAAATATTTGAGGTTTCCTACATTAAAAAGTGACTATATGTATCTTAAATACAGTTTCAACTTAGACGTTCTTGTTTCAGCCCCATCTAATTACTTTTTGTTTCTACCATGCATTAAGCTCCCTTCTATTTTCAGCCCCATCTAATTACTTTTTGTTTCTACCATGCATTAAGCTCCCTTCTATTTTCATGTTGCGGCCATAAAAAATCTTGAATTGGACTATAAAGTACAAATTTATGGTTCATATAAAAATTATTTTGTAATTGCTTTTATTCAATGAATCCAAAATTTTAGCAACACATTATCCATGCAATGCTTAGACGGCATGAGTCCACTAGCGGAGCTAGTGTAGGACCAGCTTGGGCATGTACCCCAATTGTTTCCGAAAAATTTTTAAAAGTAATTTTAAATCAATTCAGAATTACTTTGAATTTGTGATAGTGTCTTAGCTCAGTAATAAAATTATTAAAATTACTTAGAAAAACTTTGAAGAATTTCAAATTTACCCTTTGTTTAAAAAAATGTATTAATTATTTTGATTCTATAAACATGAATTAGCCACACTTAAATAAATGCAAGAAATCTAACAAAATGAGATAATAATTAAAAAACAAAAGTGAAACTATAAAAAAAATAAGTTTCTCTATTTTTTCTCCCTTGTTATCTTCTTCTTCTTCTTCTTAATTGTATACATGAAAGTGTCATATATTATTGTATTGACAATGAAACCATTATATATTATTTCGAGAATACAAAACATTGCAGACAATGATAATCAATGAAAATATATCATTAGATAATAATATAATATAGTTGTAGTGTCATAGACTATTATTTGAATATTTTGAAATTACATTATATCTTAAAAAAATTAAAAAAAATACAAGCTTTGGATAGGAATGAAAAAATCTCACATGGTAAACGTCAGTTGCTTTATTTTCTATTATTATTGGAACTGTGCAAAAATACCTTCATGATCAGTTAAAGTTGCATTGGTAATCTGTGGTATATGGTCAATTAACCTGTAATTATAGTCCGTATTATACATTTGAATATGTCCCACCCGAAACAATTTTCTAACTAAGGCCTTGTGCGCAACGTGGTCTCCCACTAAATGATGATATGGTGAGGTGTACTTTAAACTACATGATACTTTCTAAAGCTTTTTTATTTTAATTAGTTTTAGTTTCAGTACTGGTGCTGCTAGATGTTCGGGAACAAAAACCTTCCAGTTCTGTTAACTCACCTATTTTTTTAATGGTTTTTTTAAAATAAAACTAAAAATGAAGCACTTTACATGATACTATAAACAACTTTCACTAATTCATCAAATCGACGGGTAGGGAGACCCAGTGATATTATCAAAATTATATTAAATTTTCCTCAACGGTCAGAATTTCGAAACACACCGCAATACCAAACAAATCCAAATATATATTCTTTTTTTATTTATATACTATATATATATATATATATTCACCACTTTGGCTTTACGACCCACCCAACGCGAAATGAATTAATTTAAGTTGTGGTACGGACTTAAAGATACATATAATACATACATAGTAATAACTCCATATCAATTACTACAAAATGACACTAGCAGCAATGCTTAGGAATTGGTTTTTAATTTAATCATATATGCGTACTAGCTCTAGCAATCTTGATATGTAACGAATCTCATTTTGAAGAGGTGGAGAGCAAGATATTCTGGTCGTACTGGATTGCATGTACGTTTTCGTGCAAACCATCAGAATAAACAATTGTTCAACAGTTCTTCCATTCTTAGCTACCGACCGCCATGTCGTATATATACAGAGAAAGGTTCGCTGGAATGTACTCCTCGTGGGCGTGCTCATTAAAGAGCCTTCTTTTCAACATTCAATCTATAAGTACATCAACACCAACCAGCTGCTCTTCTTTAATCTTTTACGTTGCTGGTGACAATTGAGATTCCATATATATTCCTTCAAGCAATCTTGCTTTCAGCAATCTCATATCCAAATAATAAACTTCGTCCGGTCATTGCACAAACTGTTCTGATATTTTAGACCATGTTTTGTACCCCGCTCTTCTTGAGCTACTTAGGCATGCTGTTTGGTTTATTACCGCAACGTACCAAGTGGCTTCGGTTTTTGCAAGCTTCTGCTGCACTTTGCTGAAGTTATTCTCAGGGTACCTTATGCCTGAAGCAGTAAGTCAATTCTAACTTTTCTTTCTCTCAGAAGTTCCAGAGCTCCAAATGAAAGTCCGCCATTTATCACTTCAGACGGTTCATTTTTGAGACGTCGTCAAGTTTTGTAATCCTCTATACACTTCAGTTCTATCGAATAAAGGAGCGAAAATCGGAGCTAGAATAAAACACTTTGAAGCAAAATATGTTCATCATGTATATTTTTGTCCTTGGAATAATTAATGTTCAGCTCAGCCGATTCGAATTTTGTAATTTTTGCTTACAGGAGATACCCAAGTGGTGGATATGGAGTTACTGGATTTGCCTGACGGCATGGTCACTCAAAGGTCTCCTCGCTTCACAATAAGGAGATAGGAAGGACGAAATTACAGCATATGGAGAGCATAAAACAATCAGTGCCTTCTAACAAAGCGATTGTAGTTATCATTATGACGATTTACCAATAGTAGCTATTGTACTTCTAGCATTTTGCATTGATTCTTGCAGCTGCTTTTACTTTCCCAATTACAAAATTGAACTTCCAGAATTGTTAAATAAAGACACGATTATAACTAAAATATGTATCGAATTTCCTATTATTTACGAACCAGATGATTGTATGAATTCCTAAGAATTTCCCAATAAATGCATGCTGCCACAATTTTGTTCTTTCTTATTATAATGACATTGGCATCAAAACTTGGGTCATTCGAAGGTGCGGCTTTACCTACGTTGTACGCGATTCACATTTCAAGTCGCTTTCAATGCACAAGATTTTTAAATGGGTAGAAACCAGAAATCCCGCTTCACAATTCAAGTGGCTTCTGATCTTATTAAAGGGGCGAGCTTCGATCTCACCACCCATCAGTTTTTTAACTCTAATATTGATCAGCAATTTGACAAATAATCAAAGGATCTATGTTAGGTGAAAGTTTATGGTATATTAGAGATAATACAATCACTTATTGAATGTGTGACATATGTATTTTAATTTAATATAATTATTATTTATATGTTAATTTTTCGAAATAAATAAACATATAACATAACATCATTTATTTTTTATATAACTGACGTATAGTTTAGAATTTCTTATTATTAAGATAATAACTTAATAATGATTTTTTTAATAGTAAAAAAATTCTAATTCAATTTTTTTTTTTTTGTATCTTCTCATGTATTTAGTGGGTAATTAAAAAAAATTGGGTTCTTTGATTTTGTAAAAATTGGCTAATAAAAGCTTTACTTTTTTTTATCGATCCTAGGAGAAATTTTCCTGTATAATAGGTTTCGTGTTACAATTTGACATGAAACCACTAACTAATAATATCTAGACACATGACAATAAAAATTCAAAAATTTTGAAACAAAAATTACATATTACCGTCTTTTCATTATTATTCTTCTAAGATTTTCAATTTCCGAAAATCAAGAGAAAAAACATTAGATTTTTTTCTCATACACTTAATCAACTCAATCTTCTTCTTTTCTCGCACTCTCAAATCTTCATCTAACATCTTTGCTGTTATGGATGCCATTTTTGAAAACATATGAAGCAGAAGAAGACTTTAGTTGATTTTTGTCACTACCAGCAAAGGAGATGATTTTTGATGCGGAAGAAGATGATTTTTGAAACTGGTGGCATTATTAAATAAATAAAACTTTTTTATGGACAAATTAAATTAAACTGTTGATTGCTGAAGCAACTAGTAGATTCATTTTAGATTATTTTAATTGTATTTATTAACTCCTACAAGGAAAAAAAAAAAGAGATAAATTTCCGTGACAAATAATTAAGAAACAGAGAGTAAAATTATTAAGAATTCAATACATCAAAATTGTTCGTCCTTTTTAAAAGAGATCAATACTTATTGATTGTATATTATTAAGTAAATAATTTTAGCAATAAAAGTCCAGAATCAATTCTTCGTAATCATAGGAAGAGTTTCAATTGGGGGGGGGGGGTAAATATTACCAATTTTAATTTGCCTAAAGAATGAAATTAAGGGAAGTAATTAATTAGATTAATTTAATTTAATTTATTTAAAGGAATGGCAGGCATGGGATCTGTATTTCCAAAACGAAACTTCAAACTACAAGATTATGGGATTTCATGGGGTTTCCCCAACAAATAGAAAGAGCAACGATGGTGGGAAGTGATATGGTAACTGAACACGATGGTGGAAGGCGATATAGTAGTAATTGGAACGTTTGACACTGAAATTTGGGCAGAGTATAAAAGTTTTAATAGCAATGGCAGCACTCATGTTTCAAAAATCATCTTCTCCTCGTCGGCATCAGAAATCTTCTTCTTTACTGATAATGACAAAAAGCAACTAAAATCATCTTCGCCATAGAAAATCTTCTTCTTCTTCTTCATCATGTTTCAAAAATAGCAGCCACAAAAGCAAAGATTGGTAGATGAAAATTTGAGAGAGAGAAGAATAAGTTTTGAGTTAATCAAGTGTGAGAAAGAAACATCTACGTTTTGCTCCTTCCTTTTAAAAATTGAAAATTTTGGACGGATAACGAAATGAAGGTATTATGTAGGATAAAACTGTAGTACCACAGTTGTACAGTATCACAGTTCTATCCAACCGTTGGATTCAGAGAAAGAACAACTATTGACTGAATCCAACGATTGAATCTAACCGTAAGACGTGTGAATCGCGATACCACAAATTTTAATTCTATTATGTAATTTTGTTTCAAAACTAAGAAGCACGATGTGGGCTAAATTTCTTATTTAAGTGAGGGTGTTTCTTCTTTATCATGTGTAAGAAAGTAGACATCTTTTAACTATGAGTAAAAATTTAAAATTCAGATAAAATTTCATAAACATTAAAGTAAATTGATTCCAATAATAATCTAATTTAATCTCACATAATATGAATTATAATTTAAATAATAACCCCATGTAATCTAAAAAAGAAAAAAATACCTTTCCAAACGTCAGAACCTCCGATATATCATAAAATTTCTCCTTAAGGACAAATGGTAATACTAATGGTAATACTCAAATAATGCTCAATTCGCCGATTGGCTTAACATTCATAGGTTTCAAGCACTGGTTAATCTGAAAACTTTGCCGCAAATTCGGAATGTTACAAATGCTAGCTCTCCTTAGTAAGTTTAAATATATATAAATAATACGTCAAGGATATTATCGACTCCGAAATCAGTTACAAGCCCGGTTATATAAGAATCTCCAATCTACATTTTATAATCGTATACAAGTACACAAACACCTATAAGCAGCTGTTATTATCAAAGTTAGGAGTTGATGGAATTCAGCTTGTTCCATAGTCCACCATTTCCCATCTGAATGGACGGAACACATACAGAACTTCAGGGCAACTTTTAAATAGAAGAGCCACGCACACACAGACAGCAGCAATAGCCACCATTGAGAGCATAGCAGGTCTGTACACCAGAGATCTGCCGGCTGTTGCATAGCCCAACTTCTGATGGCAGACCTTGCAGTTATGCTGCGTTGGTCTTACTGCAGTCTGCCCAATCTCAAAACTGGCAGTCAACTCATTATTTTGCTTCTGGCATATGTTAGAGTCAGCAACAACACCACATATGTCCACTACTATGTGTCCACCATTTGGTCTCTTATTAATCTTCTTCTGTACCAGGTGGATGTATGAATAGTGGCCACGCAAACGAGCATAATCTTCAGGTGTAGAGCCTGAGCTGTCACGAGCATTCCTCCACGCTTCAATTCCCACCTGAAACAGTTAAGACCAATATGGATATTGTGGAAAGATATGATCAATTTCACAATATTCTTAACTGCAGATAAAAGGATGATTTTGATTCCCAATCTATGGAATAAATACACGAGAAAATAAGGAATTTATTCTCTAGAAGCAACAGGACAACCAATAATATTAACTTGGACAGTAAGGAAGCTCAAAGATCCAGCTATCACACTAGACAGGTAATGAGGAGATTAGTTATGCTCACTCTGAAATCCATTTAACCACCCATCTGCCCTCCTTACCTATTCAACAAAAGAAAAAGGAAAGGACCAACCGAAAAAAAAAAAAAAAAAAAGATACTGCAGATAATACTCATGTATCAGGGTGCACAAGGTAAAGCTGCGCCTGCAGTTCTAAAGCTTAAGTTGCCTATGTCACTAGTATTGTCCCCTTCGCAACAGTTTTACAAATGCCCCAAATAACCAGAAATTAGAAACATAAAATAGGTTTTCAGACATATAAACGGACTAGTATGTTCCAGACTCAAGCTTTAAAGCATGAAAACTAATTTCGAAATTGGTTTTTTATTATTTTCAGAAAAAAAATTAGCAGAGAAATTACCATTCCAGGATCATCAGTTAATGCATCCAGTACATCCTCAGAGCCATCCTTACCAGCTGCAATGTGAATTGGGGTCAAACCTGCAGGGCCAATGACATCAGGTCTAAACAAGAAGCCTTTATGGACACCATCGACAAGAGCCTTGTTTTCAGATCCTAATCTATCTGAAACTTCTAGCGGAACAAATCTCAAAAGGAGATCCACCAGAGGACGAGAATTTTTCCTCACAGCTCTGTGAAGAAGTCCCAGCTCTGTCAGTGCAAGGTCCAGAGATGGGTGCTCTGCCAAACCCACAGTTCCATCAAGCAGTATATGTAGGAGCTTTTTTACTACAGCACACCATTCATGGTCCATGGAGAATTCAATGAGCCATTTGAACCGTCGTAAAGGAAAGAGGTCTGTATTAGGATCCAAGTGTCCAAGTCTAGACTTCGATTGACTTCTGTGAAAGAGCCAACCAATTTCATGAATGAAGTCCATGGCTTGGTTTTTGGTATCTATTTTTCCAAATCGCTCAACATCTGCATCAGTTCCGTTAAACTCCAATGCACTTTCAAGCATACGGATCTCCGAACAAACATCCTCCTCTGCAACTATAAAAGGGAAGAAAGTACTGCTAAAACCATGATCTTCAATCTGGACAAAGCAAAGCAGACATTAAACTCAGCTTACAGAAGTCACTCTAAAGAAAGTAGTAGTTTTCTGTAGACAGCATTGCTTGTACTGTTGAAATATGCAGACATATAAAGAACAAGATGAACCAACTTTGAAATTTGCATTCACCAGAAACGGAATTAGATCATGTCTGATTAAAAGGAATTAGTATAATTCCAGAACTAATAAACTAAATGTGCACAAGACTACACAAATAATCAAAATTATGAGAAATATCACAGTATATTATTTGCTACACTCCATGAAAAGAGTACAGAGAGTGACAAAATAGAGAGACAGCAAAAGAAGAAACACTGATACTTCATCTATTTCTCACTTCTGCTACAAATTGATAACTGCAAACAAGGAAATTAACAAAAGTTGGGGCAGCAGCTAAATTCCAGATCATATATCCTGTATTCATGGTGCCTAAGTTTCCTACTCTAAACAGATCAAATATAGATTAGACGCTGCAGAGTTACTGCTATTCAAAAAAAAAAAAAAAATTAAAGGGAAAGGGAAAAAAATAATGCAATATATACCCCTCACCCCTCCCCCAAAAAAAAAAAAAAAAAAAAAGAGCACCTCAATAAATCCTCTTCCAGTCACAGCAGGAATTGAGCAAGAAAAGTTGACACACTGGAGCTCATCAAGCTCTTTGAAGCCGTCAACATCATCCAGTAACTCATGAGTAGCTTCTTGAACCATATATTTCCCTTCTACAGCACAGAGTAACCTGCAAAATAGGTGTCAGCAAGACCAGTGGTGTTTAACAGTATAAAGACCAACAAGACCACAGGAGACAATAAAAGCAAATCTATATCATATTAAGCAAAAACATTCATTCTAAGATGAACAATGGAGACCTTGTAGCTGAACGACCCAGATTGATGCCTTTAACTAAAAATTGAGCCCTCTCTGATGCAGGCACTGCAATTGGTTTGACACTTAATATTTTACAGTAGTTGTTACTTCTAGAAGGCAATGACGTGTCCACAACAACCTGACCTGCAGCATTGAAATAGCTGGTAAAAAGGCATTAACTTCCCTGCAAATGATTCTCTAAGTTTGAATTATTAGTTAAATCAAAAATACAAAATTTGGAAATACAAATATAAAAATCAAAGGCAAGCAGACCATTGTAAATGAATGCTATCTGATGCTGCACCCTAGCATAAACCCATCCACTTGTCCAAAAAGAGTCCTTCGAGAGATCCAAGAGCCTACTCAAACTGAAAGTCAAATCACAGCAAAGCTGTGCAGAAGGCAAGCAACAGTTGCAATTGTAAGGCCAGGAATATTGTCTTAGAAATAGACCATTCTAAAAGTATATCAAAAAGTAACAGATTCATGATCATAAATTCATGCAGTCAATGCTTACTTCCTCCCATGCAGCTTCAGCCTGATGAAGATAAATTGTCAAAATGACGCAACCAGGCCTAATATAGCTCTCCATGTCGGAAGGACTGTGAGATAACCAATCAAGAATCTGCAAGTTCAAGAATTCTACATAAATTTACTTGCTGAGATGGGAAAAATCCAAAAGATTGCACTTCATTAAGTCCTAAATTGTACCTGTGCTCGCAACACAAGAGGAAAATCATTTGGTTCTTTCCCAAATAGCTTAAGCACAATTCGATCTGTACGGCTCTGAAATGTTTGAAGAAATACAAATGTTGTATGTTAAATTTTCAAGCACTTCATAAATAACAGGTACATTCAGAAAAAAATATACCTGAGCATCACTTGAACTAGAAGGTGACTGAGCTGATGCTGAATCTGAGTTCCCACTTGTCTGAGGTGGACTTGACTGTTGAGAGTCTTGTCGAACCCACGAAGGGCAATCAATGGAGCTAGTCCCCAAATTTGCAGGGACAGGTGATCTTTCTATGTCTTCTGTGCCGTCATCAGAGTCGATATACACGTCATTAAGATCAAAATTATTCATTTTGATCCGCGCAGCATTACCATCTTGAACTTCGGCACCCCGAGCATCATGGGGATGTGAAACTTGCTGTGGCATATCAGATACAGTTGCATTTAATTGTTGTCTAAATGGAGTAGGACGGCCTTGACTATTTGCAAGAAAAGCTTGAACTAATTCCGAATTTCCACCAGAAGTTCGCTCATTCAGCATATCTTGATGTTCCTGCAAGAGGCCAGAGATGCCTCTTCCCCCATTTTCACCAGCAGGGCTTGCAAGGCCCCTTAGAAGATGAGACAGCAGATCCTGATCTGTTCTCTGGTCTGATCTACTGGCTGAAATGCAAGGAAAAATTAGTTGCCCAATATATTGCCGCAATTCTTTTCGAAAATTTCCAAGCAGAAAATAGCAAGAGACACAAAAAATCATGTAATTCCACACTTCTACATCACTCCACCCATCCCACCCCACAAACAAGAAAATAAACGAAGAAAGGCTAACTGGTTATGAAAAGGAAAACTATCAACAGAGAGTCTTTCATAGAGATTGGAACTTGAAGGATCGGAATTGCATGGTAGTATGCTAGTCCATGACCTATCTGATCATATTGGCACAATCTAGAAAATTAAACAATCTACAATATAACCTCCAATCAGAGCATGCCACAGACATACTCCTCTCATCCTATAGAGGATCAAAGCAACATTTGTGCTTCATTCACATGCACTGAATCCAGGAAACATCTCTTCCTTTTTGTAAACTGATTCTATCTTTCCCAATGTGACAACACAAGTTTATCTCAATGTAACCCCACAAGGTTGAAGAGAGAGATACCGAAGCAGAAACACCAACCATGAAATACCATGACACCAATAGGCAATTCAAGGTAGTAATAAGTGAGAAACCAAGAAATTAGAAATATCTTACATAGAACTAAGTTTTGAAATTATCGGGGGTGGTTGGGGAATACTTACAATGCATATTAGAAAGTATTCTCAAGAGACTTATCAACAGATAGCCACTAGTCTGATCATCATTGGGTGAACTTCCATTAGCAACAGCATCAGGATTAGTTTTCCTCCTACGCTTATTATGGCCTGCCAAACGTCTGCGACAACTTCTTTTTCCCTCATCAAACTCTTGAAGGACATGAAATCTGCCAAAAAGTTATTAGAAAATGTCATCTAATGATTTAAGCCAAAGTATCAACAGAAATTTGCGCATATTTCATATTTTCCATTGTCTATATCAGCAGCTAAGGTAAATTCCTTATATTTAACAGGACATGAAATTAAAAGCACATTTAAAACAACCACTCACCTACTACATTGTTGACAAAACCGCTGCATTACGTTTCCCACAAGTGCCCTACTAGCCTTAGAGTGCATCTCACAGACCTTATGCCGCCTATGATAATCCTTGGCATTGCTTAGATCAGCCCCGCAGTCCTCCACCTGACAAACTGCACGACTTGAAGAACCTCCGCCAAACTTAGTCTTCTTCCCGCTACTTCCTGCCCAATTTCCCATCGCCCTCTCACTAAGTGGATGGCCATTCCCACCAAGCTTCAAAGAAAGTCCACCTGCCGCCGCCTCATACGAATTATGATCTTCAACAACAACAGCCCTCCTTTTCTTCTCCAATTCCCTCTTCCCATTCTCGATTCCTAAATTCACTTCATCAGAACAAGAAGAGGAGCTATTTGATGAATTTCCAACTGCAAGAGGGAAAAATTGCCGGCCTATGCTTTCATTAGGTGCTGGATTCAGTTTGCTGGCAATGAAAAGATCACCATCCCATTTCCAATCATTCAAGTCCCACTCTAGTGTTTTTTTACCCACTGCTTGCAAATCCATGGAATTCATACCATAAAAATGATGAGCTTCACCTCTAAATCTAGTCTCCATTGATCAAACCCACCCAGATAATACAAACAAAGGATCCAAATCAAGCAATTGAGCTCGGTATAAAACAAAAAAATAGTAAAAATCCCAGAAAATTGCACCTAATTTTTCAGTCACAGACCAGAGATTAAAAACCCCCCAAAAAAATAAAACCCCCTAACGGTATCTAATCAGCTTCACTTCTTCCCCAAAAGTCCAAAAATAGTACACCGACACATCCATGATTCCAATTAAGAGCAACCCACATACCACTAAATTAAAAATCAAACCACTAAACTCTTCAAAACCAGCTATTTAACCTCCCTACACATGGAATTCGAAGCTTAAAAAAACACTGAGCTCTTCAAATCCAACACTCAGATTCATATAAGAGCTCTAATAAAACAAACAAAAAAGAAAAGGTAAAAACAGAGCAATAACAGCACTTGCCGGGACGTTAACAAACGCCGGAGTTGCCGGAGAGTGTTGCGTACGGAGGAGCAAGCGGAGGAAATTTTGTAGGACGATGATGATGGTGATGTGAACGTGTTTTTGGTTGAGTGTTATTTGCATTTCATTTCATTTCAGTTTGGTTCTTTGATGATATGATATGATACGGTCACACAGCTCATAAGAGATTATATTTTAATCGACACAGTACAACCAACACAAATGGGTGGGTCCACGCCCACGCTGCGTGTCTCACTCGACCTCACCATAATTATCAAGACAAAAAAGATGCCCCTCGCCCTCGGCTTTTGTTTCCGTGCTACTCCTTTACAGAGCTCTTTTCCAGTGCTTCGCGGACGTTGATGCAGTTGATAAGCTGATTCTTATCGTGTCGCAACGATTTGGGGATTAAACAGTTGATTTCACGACGCGACGACCGACATATCTTCTGGAAAGTTTCTTGATGCTACTCTACGATGGGATACGCTGAAGCAAGTCTTTTTATTTTATATTGGTATGGATTAATGATTTATTATATTATTGGCTCAGGTAAAAGACAACGTGTGATAACTGATAACGAATCCTCCTTAGTTACCTAGTATAACTCCTCTCTTTCTTTTCTCCTGAGTTTCCTAACCGGTTTACTAGGATCACTAGATTTATACTCAAGTAATATTTTTCTAAAGTTTTAAATTAGGCTTATATATGGATCTTTAAAAATAAAAATAAAATAAAGCCGTTTACAGAAGCAAAGAAAGAAACAAGTAAAGGAGATCTATGGGATATTGTCCGAATACGAACGGCAAATTATTAGAAGGCGCTTTGGATTCAATGCAACAGGCATTACACAATGTTTGTTAAAATAATAATAATAATAATAATAATAATAAATAAATAAATAAAGAAAAGAAAACACCGCCGAATATCATAAATCAAACAAACAAAACTTAATCTTTGACTTTGGGAAGGAGAGAGCCATTCTTCAGTCAAAGAGTCCGCAGGCGGTCGTCTTGTTCAGAAATGAAGGAGCGGTCCAATCAAATCATACCTAGATCCAAAATTTAACCCACTTGGAATTGGGTCCGGGTTGATCTCTGGTTTCATTCATGTTACGGAAGTGCAATCCCGCAAACAAAACATAAAGTTAGAAGTTAATACAATCTGGGCGTATTAAATAGCATAGAATATCAATTGTAATAAAAAAATTCAAAATATACGATATCTTGGACCGCAAGACAGGTTGTCTAAGGGTCAGTTTGAGATTACAGAGGTTGATAAAATAAGTTGTTTGTGCTGTGTAGATGAAATAAACTGCTGATTAAAAAAGTAACTTGGTGTTTGGTAAACTGTGCTGTTGCGGTGGCAGTTGCTGTGAGTTTGAAAAGTAGAGAATATGTATTTGGTAAATCTTATTATGAAAGTGTCGTTATATTATATAATGATAAAAATAGACATACGTTTTAATTATTTTTTATTTTATTTTTAATATTTTTTCTTAAATATGTAAAATTAATTAAAAAACTCAATTAAAAAAATCTAAAGAACTTCATAATCTATTACATAAAATATGATAAAAAGTAATATGTATTACATTCACAATAATTTTTTTGCAATAAAATTGTGGCAGTAATATAATATCTAATGATTAATATATTAAGATTTATAAATAAGTACGAAATAATTATTTTTTTATTAAAATACTAATGTTATAATAGGTATTTTAAAAAGACGTAGTAATTTATTGAATAAGTTACTTACGAAAAGTAACTCTCTACTTGTTTTTTAAAGCTGCTGACGAAATAGAGAAAATTATGAAATAAGCTGCTTTTACAAAATTTACCAAATACTTTTTTTATCAAAAATTATAAAATAAGTAATTTATTAAATTTTAATGTCAATCCCAAACGGAGCCTAAATCGTGTCCCACTTGCTTATCAGACTAATGCGTCGTATAACCGCATAATTGGCTAATTTGAGCCACTTAATGAATACTGCATGTCTTTGTAATTTTTAATACTAGATAATTAGATATGCCCTTGTACCGAACAAGTTCGTCGTCATGTGATGTGCGCAAAAAGAACAGAATTTATCGGTGATTATTTGTTAATAATAATAATAATAATATTATTATTATTATTATTATTATTATTTTATCATCTTGTTTGATTCGTCTTTTGTAATTATGATATGAATAATGGCACGTATATATTTATAAGGGCGGGTTTATGGGTAGGTAGTGGGCACATGAGCCCACGAATCGAACCAAGAGGGATGCAAATCGTCCTTTAATTTATCTCCAACCTGTATATTACCAGTCGCACTTGGTTATGTCCATAGCCATCCACATGACCTGAGCGCTACTCAGAGATACAAGCAGAACTGCAACATTTTATAATTTGCTGAATTATTGAAAGGCGTTTTCTTAATAATTAAAAGAACAGATCATATAAATTCATGTGTTTGTTCAGTTAAGCACACACTCCATATATAATCGCGAAGAATGCAGCAATTGGCATCAATTTTGTCTTGATCACTTCCCACCTGACAACCTTTCTCGTTTCTCAGGAAACTCAAATTTGGTAAGACCGATCATATTGTCAGCAAATAAATTTATAAAATATTTGACAATAAGATTCCTGCGAACATGATGCTTAGAATAATAAATAGCTGCAATTATACTATTATTATTATTATTATTAATCAAAATCATATAGATTTTGTTGTCCATTTCATACTACTAATTGCAGAGTAATGCTGTTTTTCCAATGATTTGTAGGTACATCAACCAAACCAACCTTCTCCATTTTAGACTTCTAGTTTTTTTTTCTTTAAATAATAATTTACAATCAATGAACTAACATACCATAACTAGTGTGAGTGCTAACTCGTCCAATTAGTAAAAATCTTTTTGAGAGATTTTTTTGGTTCAAATCTCGCTCATAAAACGAGAAAATTAAAGTATCCCTTATATGTATTAAAAAGGTCAAAAAAAAAAAATTAGAAGTGGTTTCTTAATGGGCCAAATGATGCTCACATCAGCCCAAATGAATTATCGGCACAAACATGTCATACGAGCGTTAAATTCGGATTGGGCTGTGTCGGCGGGTTTGATACAGTGTATGCGTCCCTTTTTGGCGGTGTACAAAACACAAAAAAGGAAAAGGGTACGGGGAGTAAAATGAACACTTGAGGGTGATAATATAGAGCATGGAACTTTCGGCGTTCAGACAAACGAGACAAGATTATAAGAAGTTTACCATGCAGCTTCTGATTAAATCCAACCAAAATCAAATAAGTTGAAAAAAAAAATTAAAAACTGTAAAAAAAACAAAAAGAGACGAATTCAACCGCACGTGAGCTGATCCGGCACTACTAACGTTGCTTTTAAGACAGCATTCAACGTCACCCGACTTTACCTTACAGAAACCAGTGAGACATTGACACGTAATCAACTCCGGTGGACTCCAATCCCTACAATTACGCCTTTATTGAAAAATCAACCTGAGCGGTAAGAGTCAAGTCTGGCTAACTCAGCCAAACAAGAAATGAAATTAGAAACAAAAATACTACAACTGAAAAATATTTTTACACAGTAAACCAAGGCCATTTTAATAATTCCCTTCCGGGACTGAGACAGCAACCGAAGTCAAAAAGCCCTTCATACGTTTTTCTTCATCCTGCGCACCTATCGTCGTCTTATCCTGCGCACCTCTCGCCGGCTCCATAGTGATTCATTCAAAATATCCAGCTCGTTGCTTTTCTCTATATCTCAGCTAGGTGTCATGTACGGATCCATCAATAGAACTTCTGTTATGAGTATTTTTATTTTTAAAATTTTCAATATTTGAACAACATTCAGGCCATCAATCTGAAATTAACTAGTGGCGGCTTATGCTCTACGAAAATTTTATGCTAAGAAATTATTGTTAGCTGCTAAATTTATATAATTTTTTTTTTAATTCACGGGAGGCTGCAACTGATATTATGTGTTTCTACTGTAATTTTGAATATTATTTTATTTAATATGCTTTGTTTGCTTGTTATTGGTTCGATCTAGAATTATGGTGGCTATTGGATTGATTGAACTGTAGCTTGATAAGGTTATTCACAATTTCCATTGCTTAGATTTTCAAAAGTATACTGCCGTGTTTTGCTTTAACCTGGCTGCCACTATTGCGTATTCTTCTACACAGATCAACCATTCTTACCTGTGTACATAGATTTTGTTAAGAGTTATAAGCATACATGGCATGTTTGGATGTCCCATCAAATTGTTGTATATGCGAGAATGTGGTTGGTAATGAGCTTATAGCTATTTGCAATTGGTTTCAGAGTTTTGAAACGGTGGGAATACTTGATTCACAACTCAATCAAATGATTTACGCACTCCAGTCGGATCATATATTCCATTCTTTTGGTGATAGCATGATTGAATATTTGTTAAGGTCTTTTGCTAGAAAAGGTTTAATGATCATCATCTAACCATCAACATCTTCAAATTGTTTATTCGGCTGCTTCTAACTAAATTAAATTGGAAATTTTGGAATCAGAGAGGGGCATTATTGTGGCAGTGAATCATGAGCTGCTTCGGCTGTTGTGAAGAAGATGGTATGCATAAAGCTGCTGACAATGGCAATGCATACATGGTTAAAAGTTCAGCAGGTAATTCATTCATCTCGATTATACTTGGAGGATGATATAGCAACACTATTTATTGCACATTGTTGTTATGAGAGCATTGCTCAGTGGTTATTTCTTAGTTGTTTCTACTGTATTTTTTACTTCAGCATGGTGATTGGTATAACCTCCGTTGAATTTAAATGCGCAGGAACTGATGGAGCCTATCATGCATCTGAAGCAGCACCTAAGGGTGCTCAAGCTGTGAAAGTCCAGCCTATTGAAGTCCCAGCTATTTCAGTGGATGAATTGAAGGAAATTACTGAGAACTTTGGGACTAATGCTTTGATTGGAGAAGGTTCATATGGAAGAGTATATTATGGGATTCTTAAAAGTGGACATGCTGCAGCAATAAAAAAGTTGGATGCCAGCAAGCAACCTGATGAGGAGTTTTTAGCACAGGTTTAGATGGCAACTGAAACTTTTTCTATTTACTTATGATGGCGTTGTGTTATATGTTCGGATTGACACATCCATTGACGCATAAATTTACAGGTTTCCATGGTATCAAGGTTGAAGCATGAAAACTTTGTTCAGCTGCTCGGGTATTGTGTTGATGGGACTTCCCGTGTGCTTGCCTATGAGTTTGCATCTAATGGATCTCTTCATGATATTCTTCATGGTATGTGTAATTATGCTTCAGATTGCCAAGCTGAGAGGCTACTATATATTTGACGTTTTGAGCTGCAATAATAGTTGATTCTCTGGCGAACTTCATATAATTATATGTTTATGGGAAAAAAAGTAAAATCAAATCAACGTATGCTCAAATAAGGAATTCTCCTAGTTCCGCCTCACAATTCAGTATCTGATATGGTTCTGTCCTAAGGAACATAGATTCATTTAGTTATACAAATTGATGGTTGCTATGTTAATTCTATATCTTCATGTTTCTCATTTGGATACATTATGGTGTGACCTTGCGAATTTTATTTTGATGTTCTGATATTGAATGATTGGACTTGCAAATCCCACTTGGACTTTGTCGTGTGACTTGCCGGTACTTATTATGACTTTAAATAATCACTTGAATGCTTCTGAATTGTTATATTACTTATTTATTGTCAATCAGTTAAGCAGTGTTGTCTTTGCTATTGTGGGGATAGTTTTTACTGGCCAAGATAATTTATAGTGCTTGATTGACTGCAGTGAGAATTCTTTCCTTACTGCCCTCCCTGCTTGGCTTAGTTCATTCACCAAAAATGATAAAAAAAAAGTGGTAAATTTACCTATTTATTATTTAATGCAGGGAGGAAAGGTGTAAAAGGAGCTCAGCCTGGTCCTGTTTTGTCATGGCAACAGCGAGTGAAAATTGCTGTAGGGGCTGCGAAAGGGCTTGAATACTTGCATGAGAAGGCAGATCCTCATATTATCCATCGCGATATTAAGTCCAGCAATGTACTAATTTTTGATGATGATGTAGCAAAGATTGCCGACTTTGATTTATCTAATCAAGCTCCTGATATGGCAGCACGCCTTCATTCCACTCGTGTTCTTGGAACTTTTGGTTATCATGCTCCTGAGTAAGCTATATATAACTGTTGTATGGCTTTCATATTATGTTTGTGCTATATCACAGATCCGTTTGTTTACACTAAATTATGGCAACTAGAGAATATCATGGGATCGGCTCTCTGAGTTTTCATTCAATAACTATATTCTATGAATGAACCTAATATATACTAATGCTCCATTTAATTGTCAGGATGTTTCAGTGAAGAAATACAGAACTTGAATTTACCTTTGTGCACCCAGATTAAATGTTATTTTTCAGTGTATCGTTCCCTGTACCCTCCAATCTTAGCTGCCGTAATATTCTGAAGGATTCTTGATTTAATAGCATCTATGCGAGCATGTGTACCTTGATACTTGATCTCAATAATATAAACATCTGGTTCTTGTGGTTTGCAGGTATGCAATGACTGGCCAGTTGAATGCAAAGAGTGATGTATACAGCTTTGGTGTTGTTCTGCTTGAACTTCTGACCGGTCGAAAACCTGTCGATCATACACTACCACGTGGGCAGCAGAGTCTAGTGACATGGGTACTAGATTGATGCTGTTTTAAGTTTCTATTCCTATCACATGATTTGATTTCAAGCTACTGAGATGCATAATTATCTGTTATCTTTCTTCTTCTAAGAACGTCAAAACTTTGATGCTACTGAGAATTTTTTTCACTATGTGTTAGGCCACACCGAAACTTAGTGAAGATAAGGTTAGGCAATGTGTTGATGCAAGACTAGGAGGAGATTATCCTCCCAAGGCAGTTGCAAAGGTACTTGTTCTGCTTTTTCTCTTTTTCTTCCACTTTTGTGGTTGAAGATCAAAGAGAAATAGTTTATGAATGTTAGCATCTTATAATCTGTGGCTTTTGTATCGCCTGATTACAGATGGCTGCTGTTGCTGCTCTGTGCGTCCAGTATGAAGCTGATTTCCGTCCAAATATGAGCATTGTTGTCAAAGCCCTCCAGCCTCTGCTAAATGCACGGCCTGGACCTGCTGGTGAATCAGCAAGCTAGTCAAGCTAGTGACTCTCTCTCTACCCCCTCTCTCTCCCCATTTGTGTGTGGGCAAGTATGTGCACACATGCAGGCTTGCAAACTATTAAAAAAGAAAAAAAAGAGATTGTTTAGTAGCACTGGTAGATTATCTGAGCAAGGTTCGAAATCCTTCCATTATACACTAATTTTTTATTTTTTATTTGGTTGGTTATGTTCATAGTATGTGAGATTGTTTCTTTCTTACAGCTGGCTGCCTTAGCGTTTCCCTTAATGCTTATTGTTGGCTTCAAATTCTGTCCTTTCCCTTGACCTGCATGCCTGCAATGCCCGGCATCTAAACTTCAATTTATTCTTCATTTTTAAATCCCACCCAGGTGGTCTCATGAGTATAAAATTTAATACCGATACTTATTGGGCAGGGAAATCCCTGCTGAGACTGCTCTATGAATCAGTACTCAGTACCATTTAAGGATCTTAGAAAGAGTGAAGCTATCAAGAATAAATGAATGATAGACATTTTTCATTGTTTCCTTTTACCCAAATTCTCTACGAATACACCAGCACATGTAAAGAAAGTTATCTTGTAGGCGTCCAATAATATCAATGCTGACACGTAATAACTGCAAAAGGTGGAATAAATTTGTTATCCTGTTTTAATGCAGGTACAAATTTAAATCTATTTTTTCTTCTTCGAGAATGTCTCAACTTGGTTGAAAACTTGAAATCGGCAATCTACTGCCCCACTTGAAATCAAAGGATCAATTCCTTTAATTATGCCGGCTAAGTATATACCATATTCCTTATAGTTTATACGAAGAAATATTATGACCTTTGGCTAAGCATCTTTCTATTACAAGTTACGGGGAGACTTCTAATTCACACACAACGTAGCTTGTCCCTCTGTGGAAAAAATTAAATGCTTGGTCCGCTGACCAAAGAGTTGGTGGGCTCTATCCCTTCTATTATAAGGTTGTTTGTTAAATGTTTGAACATTAAAATTTTATTAATTTTAGATTTTTTTTAAAATTTATTTGTTTGTTTTTTAGAACTTATATCTGATTTTCAGATATTTACATCTGAATAGAAAAAATAAACTTTTATGACTTTTATCTGAATAGAAAATGTCTGAATGACAAGTAAATATTATATTTCAAAAATGTCTCTGTAAAATAATTTATTTTCTAAACTATAAAATCTAATCTTCTTTTTTTTGTCTTAATTTACAAGAACATAAATGTCAAACAACTAAATTTAAAATGTTTTTTATCGTAAAAACAAACAAAATACCACTTATATTTAGATATTAAACAAAAAAAAATAAACATGTCATTCAGATTTTTATATTTAGACCCATTCAGACTTTAAAAAAATTCAGACTCATTTAAATTTCAGATAAAAAAATAAATGCTACCTATGTGTGCACGTGTGTTTTTTTTTTTTTTTTTACCCTTTTTTCCCCCACTTCCTTCTCACTTGTCCATGATCTAATTTTCGATTAGTTTTCATGCTGACTAACAAAGACAAGTTTACAGATGGAAAATATCCACGTTAAAAGCTAAAAGCTGGATGTTAGGTTATTCGGTAGATGTCTACTTTTCCATTTTATGTGTCATCTCACACTAATTTATTAAGTTGGAATTCAAACAACAGCAATTATTAAAGCAAAGATGTAGAAAAGTTGAAAAGCAGAGCATGTCGGAAAGAAATTATCTTCCAAAAACTGTTTTTTTTTTTTTTTTCCCTCATGAAACATATTTACATATACACAATTAGCCCATTCTACATATTATTCGTGAAATATATGAGAAAACCTTTAAATTGCTCAGACATAAATATCGTTATGTTCTAAATTAAAAGGTAGACACCAAACAAGTAATTTTTCTCCTTTTTTTAAAAAAATAAAATAGACTTTCGACTTCCAAGTTCCAATTACGAGTTCTGTTTTCCATTCTTCCTTTTTCTTCTTCCACTTTTTTTTTTTTTTTTTTAGTTATCCCTTAAAAATGCCAATTGAAAATTCAAATTGCCAAAGAAGACTTTCGTAAATCGTAAGAACGTTGTCCATAAAATGATTGTTGAAACCAAAGAGCATGACCCAATAAAGGGATGATTACCACTCATGAGAAATCGGGAGGACTTGGGAGTCAACGTTCATTCAAAATGAAATCTAAAAGATTACGACTGCTATCAAACATACATCATAACATTTTAAATACATGGATGCGAGTAAGTTGCGTTATACATGTAAGTTACGGTAAAAGTAAAAAATTAGCACCGTAATCACCTCAAGCAAACAAGAAAAAAAAAAAAAGAAGGAAAATTCATCTTAATTGCCCTTGTCAGGACGCTCAGTTGAAAAATTTTTCTACTACTCCATGATGATTTCATTGCCAGTGCCGCATTAGCTGTAACAGTCAGTCAAACGGAGCCCAATTATCCGACGAAGGATCTCTTTTTTTTTTTTTGTTTTTTTAACATTCAGGGGTAAAATCGTAAGTCAGAACAAAAGTTCTCTCCTTAAATCACCGTTCGACAACCTGCACGCGCTTTTCTTAAGTACTTGCCCTAGAAGTTACATGTGAAGTCCAAAACAAAGCAAAAAAGAAAAAAAGGCCGAAAGGTTCATGCTAACTTACGCCTAGTATAACGCTATCGTGCGCCGCAACAGATGGGAGGAGATGTGACCGGAACCATGACCGCCTCCGTGTCTGCCCCCATGGCGTCTACTGCGGAGCGACAGTACGTGACTGCGAAGACGTCGGTGTGGTGGGACATAGAGAACTGCCAGGTGCCGAAGAACTGTGACCCTCACACCATAGCGCAGAACATCAGCTCCGCCCTGGTCAAGATGAACTACTGTGGTCCCGTCTCTATCTCCGCCTACGGCGACACCAATCGGATCCCCGCGTCTGTGCAGCACGCGCTCTCCAGTACTGGCATTGCTCTCAATCACGTCCCTGCCGGTATATCATTTTTCACTCCTTTTTTTTGTGTTGAGAAATCTTTTTTATTTATTTTATTATGAATATGACTTCGATGATGAATCTTTACTTTGACGGTAGAATTTCATACCAAAAAGGATTGGTTTAATTTGTTGATTGATTGATCCCTGGTATTTGATTTTGTTTTAGAATTAATCGATTCAAATTTTTTTTTTCTGAATTTTTTAGTTTGTGTTGTATGTTGTTAACTTACGTGTTAAAGAATGGAAAAAAATATAGGTGTTAAAGATGCGAGTGACAAGAAGATTTTAGTTGACATGCTATTTTGGGCAGTGGACAACCCTGCTCCCTCGAATTATCTGCTGATTTCCGGAGATAGAGATTTTTCTAATGCTCTCCATCAATTGCGTATGAGGAGGTATAATATTCTTTTGGCACAACCACACAAAGCATCAGCACCACTTGTTGCAGCAGCCAAGAGTGTATGGCTTTGGACAAGCCTTGTAGCTGGAGGACCCCCACTTCCTAGTGGTGAATCTCTGCTTCATACTAATGATTTTGGTACCTTTAACCCTGAAGATGAACCTGTTCAGGTAAGCCAACCAATGGGAAACTCAAATACTGGAAGAGTTGGTGATACAAAATTTAAAGGGAAGTACATAAAGAAGCCCACAAATCAGCCTAGCATATCCAGAGTTGCAAGTGCACCAGTCCCAATACAAGAAAGTAAGAGCAATGATTATTCTTACCAGTTGGAACATACACAACAAAAGCAGTTTAAGAAAGCCCCACATGAGTTCTTTGGTGGCACTGGTGAGCCCAGGTCCAATCCTAATTTCTTCCCTTGCCATCCCGATCTTTCAGGGGGCAATGGAAATAATTTCTCTGGAAATTTTCGGAATCAGCATCCTTTGAGGCCAAATAACTTCCCTATGCAACCAAATTTTCCTCAGGATAATTTTCTACCTCATAATTCTCAAAACCATGGTTTTCGTCCCATCCCTCCTAGCTCCAATGGCCCTAGATTCCCTCCAGCCCCACCTGCAAATTTGCCTGATATTGGTAAGCTAAATATGTCTGAGTATCCAAACTATTCTCAAAATGGTCCTAATTTCCATCATCAAAGTGGAGAAGAATTCAAATCAAGCTATTTTGAGTCCCCAAATCCAGCTAGCCTAAATGTACGACAAAAAGGCCATGCCATGCCTGGTGGCCAAGCAAGTACCCGTGATTCTCTAAACAGTAGGCATTCCCGTGGTCCAGAAGGTCCACCCTCGTCATCATCCTCGACAACTTTTCCGGCTTCTAGTAATGGCAGCTGGGGGACTCAGGGACGCTTGACTCCTTCTGAATATGTACAAGGCCTTATTGGGGTTATCTTACTTGCTTTAAACACCCTGAAAATTGAGCGAGTTGTGCCGAGTGAAGCAAACATAATTGATTGCATACGTTATGGAGAACCTAAACACCGCAATACTGATGTAAGAAAAGCATTGAATTGTGCAATTGAGCAACATATGGTAATAAAGCAAAGTCTCGGTGCATTGCCGTTGTATGTTCCAAAAAATGAGAAACTATGGAATTGCGAGAACTTATATGGTAATCCTAATCAGTACCCAAAAGAGGTATGGGATCGCATACAAAAGTTTCTAACTTCCTCATCTGGAAGATCAGCAATAATGGCCTCTCAATGCAGGTAAGTTTGTCTAATAACACTAGTTTTCCTATAGTTGTAATTTTGTTGGCAAAACAATTTTGGAAGTGTAATTTTGTGCGCTTAACAGGTATGAAGCAGCTTTAATTCTTAAAAATTCATGCTTGCCAGAGCTTGCACTTGGTGAAATTCTTAAGATCTTGAATATGGTAATCACTTCGAAGAAATGGATTATTCACCATCAGTCAGGATGGCAACCAGTAGCTATTACCCTTGCAGAGTACAAAAGTGATAGTGGTTCTGAAATTGATTCTGGATCAAGTTAAAATTCAGTTTTGGTACCAGAAGTCGCCCTAAATGGTTGTAGCTGCTAAGTAAATTATAAAAAATGTTAGGGCCACTTAGCTGCTGTCTTGAGTGTCTAAAAGTTATGGTAAACGGTTCTTGCAGATCATGGAACAAGTAGGTATCGACTCCTTTTTTTCTTTTCTACTCCTATTTCATGGGAATCTCTGATGGATGTATGCTGGAGAAAGGAAAGCTACATACATGTATGATTGACTATTAACGGGAATTTGAAATTCTTCAGGGACAGAGTTGCTGTAGTAAATTGCGCTCTGGACTTAGATCTACGGTGCAAAAGTTGTGAGTAGCTGGATTATGAGGACTTTCTATCACAGCCATCCATCTTTGGACTAAGCTAAAGCCTTTTATCTTTGCACAATAGCTTGTGCTTAGAATGGCACTGCTAGGAAATAGCAGAGATCTTTAATTTGAATTCTTAGGTTTATAAGCAAATTATGTAGTTGCTGTTACTGCAGACAGTCCACATAATCTGCTGTGTTGCTGGAATGATTATGTTATGCGGATGTGTTATTAGCCCAGTTCATACAGAAAATGAGACAAGTCTTGATCAAGATGGACTTAACAGGTTATGTGGACTTGTGATTGGTTGGTTAGTAATGCAATGAGGTATTCAACAGCATACGCGATGTTTGGGGGTGCTAAGTTAACAGCGAAAAAAGATTGAAGCAGATGACAATATCACTGAAAATGAATCTCTTGGAAGTACATGTGTTGGAAACCAGTTCTATGAATGTATAACCTGTTGGCGAGATGTATGGAAATATGTTGAGGGATGATTATCGGGAAATGTCCTGTTGATGACATTGAAGCACATTTGATTTCTGCTTCGTTGGGTCCATATCTACTATGATGATAGAACATATTTATAGCTTAAACTTGGATGGTTTTTTAACTTTGGGAATGCTTGTATTCTTAAATTTGTAGCTATGGATTAATAGATTATGGCTGAGTCACTGTATTACATAAATCTAATATGGTATGCTTTTCTAAATGAGATTATCTTATTATTTCAGCTCTGTTAGTGATTAACTTCTGAGTTCTATGCATTAGTATTAATTCAATAGTCAATACGATGGGGGAGGAGCAGGCAGTTTATCTTTTTCAAATTTTTATCACTGCTCATCCATTTTGGTAAAGCATGTAATCTATAGGCTGATACTTAATGAAACATCAAAGCCCTCGAGTAGAAGAGTTATAACGTCCAATCTAGAATTAGAATTACTACAGAAGATGTGCCATTCTTCTGGTGATGAAATAGTAGGAAGCGTCGTTTGTTCAAAACCAATTATTTATAGAGATGCTAGCTTCGGCTGGAAATTAGAGGAAACCATCCAAAGCATGAGCATGTAAACTAGTACATGATATCAGCGGGACGTAACCGAACTATTTTTTTTTTTGGCTTGCCATCATAAAAATAATAAAGCAACGATATTCTACATTCAGGGCCGATGATTGGGACAGGACACTTACTACTGCCCCAAGTAACCTTATTGAAATCACGATAACCAGAAATATTCCGGGGACAGACATTAGAAAAGACAAGTCTCAGAAAATAACATGTATTTACTAACTTCTAAGAACCATATAAAGGTATAATAACAATTTGGACGATAACAAACCCACGTCATAGTGCAAATATATAGTGTATCACAGTTACAATCTGAAGTTGTTATTGACTGTTTGCAGTCTCAGATCAAGCACTGATTTAACCTGGCCCTCTCCTTTTCCATGGAAAAGATAATTTATTGACTGAAACCTTCTCAGTCTCAGATCAAGGAAGGAATGGATTGTGAGAAGGATATGCCTCTTTTTGCTTTTTATAAGCCCTGAGAAGAAACAATGAAAAGATAATTTATCACAAGTTCAATCCTCTAACGCAATTGCGCAAAACAAAAGATCATCATCATCTAGATTGATACTGCTAATCACCTGGCAGCATTGAATCCCCCAAGTCCAACAGTGCCCAAGATAATAAAAAGGAAGGGAATTCCAATCAAAGGATGGTTTCTTCTTCCACCACTTGCCATTGGTACTCCCGTTCTGACAACTCGAACGCTTGTAGCTAACCAAGAAATAATATTACATTAACAGAAAAAAAATATAGCCAGAAAAATAAGCATTGCGAAAGAATTTCATTGAAGAAGTCACCTGAAGCTGGACCTTTTCCTTTTGCACCTGTGATGATTCAGAAAATGAGCATGTCAACAAAATATTAGCATTCTAACATCTTATAACTGATCAGAGTTTCCGATCATGGTTTGCAAACTCAATCGAGATGGACTTGGATAGTAGGTTGGACAACCAATAACTGACTCCAACCAAGACACTTCTCTTTCTCTTTCATATATGTAAATAGGCATACATATGCACGCATTGCAGGCTGTATTGTCCTTGGCAACCATAACTCGCCTACAAAATCAATAACTCGTGAAGCTAAGACAAGAAATTACCATACATTTCAAACAAAGAATAATATAAATGTCACAGGATGAGAGTGGCAACACCAAGTGAGACCATTTTTCCATTGATATAAAAGACAAACAAGTAAACTTCCAGCAGCAAACTAACAGGGACAACTCAGTTGATCCAAAGTTCAAAGTACAAACAGAAAGTATGGGCAAGACAGGATCAATTTTAAGACTATTGGCAGAATATGCTGATCCTCTGATGACATGATAGGAATATCTGAGGAAAATCAGAAATTGAAACATAGAGCTCAGGGTCAATAGACAGTACACAAATAGCACCTTACTATGAGACATTGCACAACAGATTACAAGATAAGAACAAGAAATTGACAACAACAAATAACTTTCCACTAACAATTATTTACTGTCAGAATCTTATCTCACTGCTTACTTCAACTATAATGACCCCTCTCAATCAACTAATCTGTCAAATCATCATCAAGAAAATCAAGACCATCATCATCGGTGCTAACACCTCCAGCAGCAGGATTAACGTCCAAAGGTTCAACCAAACCAGCCAATGCAACCATTTCGGCAGATCTCCTTTCTTCATTTTCATTCTCATCTATTTCATCTCCATAAAATGGTTCCATCCCATTATAGAGGATCTCCTATAAAAGGGCAAAGAAACAAGAAATTCCACTCAACATCACAATCATTCCAAGGAGAACCCATGCAAAAATACAAGCAGGATAATTTGTGGCCAATCCCCCCCAAAAAAAAAAATGTAGCATGCAATCATGTAATATACCTCATCTTCTTGTATGGTCTGTCTCTCTGACTCCACCAGCCAGTCATCCATTATGCTTTCCAACATGGCATTGTCAAAAGATATCACATCGTCAGATTTTCTTCCCAGTTGGCGCTCTCTAAGTCTCAAGTTGTAGTGAACATAAATAAGGTCATTCCATCTCTTCCGAGACAGACAGTTACGCCTTCTGCTGTGAACTTGATCGTAAGTACTCCAGGTATGTTCACACCCAACAGACGAACATGTCTGGCTTAGTATGCGTATGGCAATTCGCTGTAGCTCCAAGCAACTTATCCCATGTTGTTGCCACCATGCAGCTAATAAGATAATAATAAACAGTCCACATTTATATCATCATGAATTTGGTGTAGTGCCTTTAACAAATTTTTCAATAAATAAGTTCACGGAGTCCCAATTGAATCACCTGGATCAAGCTCACTTCTAGTACTTTTAGCCAAATCAGTTCCAAAATCAGCTCTAGCTGACACAAAATCAGGTATCTGGTAAAATAATGGCCAATCATCATCAAGATATCGAGAGACTTCTTTTAGTTGATTCTATAGCAATCTATTGATGCTCATGGAACATTTTCACCTTGAGACATCAAGTAACCAAATTGCTCTAGCATCACACATTAAATACCATATCAAAGGACAACAAAACTACCAAAATATAAATAAAAAACCTGCATGGATGCAGATATCCTCTTCCCATTATCCGCTTCCAGACGAACGATACATTCATTTAGACCACGAATTATCTCAGGATGCTACAGTTAAATAGTTGAAAATTAAGATTAGAGAAAGAGGGTGCAGGGTAAGAACGATCATTAGAAAGCCGTTATTTCAACATTTTCATACCATAATAAAATCAGGACGATAGCGATAGGATGGGTTGAGGAAGTAAGCTGCCACGTGAAGAGGATGATGGAACAATGAGTTCCACTGGCTGTCAATCACACTCCAGAATGGTCCGTATTTTCGTGCATCATCACCATGAATTGCCTTAATGGCAAGCTTAGCTCTATACATGTCATTATATAAAAATGAAATTGACCGGCTTTCAGTACTATCTATCTTTTGGAGAACTTGCACAATTGGTCCTAAAGATTTCTTCACATACTGCATCTTCTTCCAAAACGTTAAATTTGAGACAATTTTCTCCATTTCTTTGCCTTCATCAGACTTGGCAAAGCGGGAAGAAAGCCATTTGTTCGATTGGAACAATCTCTTAAGACCAATCCTTTGGTCTAACAAACTCTGTAAAGTGTTAAAACTAGTGGCGAACTTTGTTGTAGCAGGCCTAAGAAGTTCCTGTCCCTTTGTGAATTCTTTCTTCATAAAATTCAACAACCATGTACTATTATAAATGAATCTGGTAAGTTTTTTTGCGTTATCTAGGCATTCTCCTACCCACTTTATGTTCAGGATATCATCAAGCATTCGGTCAATGCAATCAACAGCACATGGCGTCCAAAATAGATTTCTTCGTTTCTCTTCAAGCATTTTCCCAGCAGCCTTGAAACTAGCAGTATTCTTAGTAATTACCTGTGATAGAAGTTTGAAGATATCAGATTAAAAAGTGGCTAGTTAAGCAGACTAAAAGGTTGAATTGTGGATAGACAAAATTGAAAACTTCTAACTACCTGGACAACATTCTCCTCCCCAATCTCTTCTACCACTTTGTCCAACAACTTGAAGATGTTAGCAGCATCTTCTATTGAATCAGTGGCGTCTATAGAAGATATAAAATATAGACCACGAGGGCAAGAGACCAAAAAGTTTATTAATGTCCTACCCTGCACATCATTCCAACAATCAGCCATAACTGAACAACCAGTAATGGACCGAGAAGCCTTAACTTCTGCTAAGTTCTCTTTAATTGTAGCAATTTCATCCTGGAGGAATCGACCAGATATTAATCTACTTGAAGGTCCTTGCAAACCTTGGCCATATTGACCAACTAGCTCTAGCATCTTGTGGAAATATGGGGAGTTTGCAGCATTTGAAGGAATTCCAGCATGATAAAAGAACTTGCAGATAGCTGATATCACCTCCTTGCGGGTTTTCTTCTCAATACCCGTCTTTGCCTTCACATGCCCATAGTAGGTCGATGTCTGGCTTTTGAGTGACTTCAGGAACACAGAATCCAGTCTTGATCTTCTCATAGGTGGTTCAGTGCCAATGCCACTGCTGCTAGGGGATCTACCCTTGACATTATATCTGACCTCAGTATCTGAAACTTTATCATCAATAGCCACTATGTCCTTGGATACACACTGCAAAATCCTATTGTCTTCCTCTTCCTCTTCATCCTCATTATCTGACTGCATGTAGAAGGCAGATATCTCCTTGGTATCTGGTTTCCGATGCCTTCTGCCACTGCGGTGCCATTTCATGTTCTCCTTGATTTTAAGATACACGTCCTCAGGTGCCTTATCACAATATGCAACTTCTCCAGGGATCCTTGCCAGATGTTGTTTAAAACGATTTATGCCACCACTAATAATTTTTTCACAATAATTGCATTTTACCCTTTTCTTCTTTTCGTCTTGGGCAACACAATGTTCCCATCCAGGGTCCACATATCCTAATGATCGAAGAGGAGCAAATCTTATGACCAAGTTCTTATCACCCATCACTTTCTTGCCTCTGTGCTTACAACCTGTAAGTGCATCTTCTGTGTCATTATAGTCACTAGAGTGGAAACTTAAAGAAGCCTGTTCATTTTCAGATTGCCTTCGTTTCCGACCAGACCGACATCCTTCCAGGTTTTTTCTCATATTCAAGCATACATCATCTGGAACCTTCTCACAGTGAGTAACTTCCCCGGACATTCGGGCTAGATGCTGCTTCAATCTGAATATTCCACCACTAACTATTTTCCCGCAGTAGTTGCATTTAACCTTCTTTTTCCTTTCGTCTTGGGCAATGCCATGTTCCCATCCAGGGTCAACATATCCTGTAGATCGAAGTGGAGCCATCCTTCAATCATATGACAAGCAGCTTGCAACAGAAACTTTATTTATTTGGCTGTTATATGATTGAAAGAAAAATTAAATTAAGTAAACAGGTAGTAGAAATAGATTTTTTTTAAAAGTGTAAAAAATAGAAAAATAGAAAAGAGTATTCAAGTTTCAAGACATGCCATACACTTTCAGCACACGGATGTCAACGAAAATGAGAAATTCTTGACATGACATTTCGTGTTATATTTATCAGACATGCCAAACTATGTTGGTTTCGAAACATCTGTCAATACAAAGCACTCAATGTACGCTCTTTTTACATCCCATACCGTTATTAACATAAATGCAAGTCTTGTTTCCCTTATTAAAAAAATAAAAATAAAAATAAAAATAAAGAATGCACACACACACACAGAGACACAAACTGATATTCACTAGGACAACATTATCTCATAGTACAATGACTAAAGCTTCAACTATTATCTCTTTACATGAATTCCGGTCATGATCAGACCAAAAGAGTCTACTACTTGATTGAAATCTTCCAAATATTTATTAAGGAACACTCACATAAGTATACAAGAACTGCATTATTTATCAAAGAAAACTTTCCCAAAATGAAGACCATTAGAACTGCACGAATTCTGACTAATTGAGTGACCACATCTCAACTTGTCACAGGTAAAAGTGATCAAACGCTTTCTACAAATTTTTCCTAGATTCACAAGTGTAAAAAATGACAGTGGCAGAATTCAAGCAGAGGAAAGGGATTCAAGAACTTTCAGATGTACACTAACTTGCCTGTTTTGAAACACAGGAAACCTTTTGCAAAGTGCAAATCACTTGTCACATGCCCCCACAAAGACGGAACTGCCTTGTATGTATTCCTTGAAAGAATCAAATGAAGCCCGATCTAATTACCAAAACTACAATAACAGGTAAGTTGACAACTTGAGAACAGGACGTTAGTCAAGAAACAGACAGCTCAAAAGCATGGCATATACAAAAAATTCAAGGTCATTTCAACATAGAATGCATGTAGCATCATAAATTCACTACTTCGAAGATCCAGACAGCAATTCTAATCAGGCATGAATGATTATCCAGCAACACTAGAAGTCCACTGGTGAGTTTGCAAACCATGATTTTCTGCATTACTTCTATTAATATTTACAAAAAATGAGAAGACATGAAAATTACCACACAGCAGATAAGTGTAAGCTTCAGAAATCTGCAGCAAATACATATATCAGAGTCAGACTCACTCCAGCATTAGTTAAGTAAACATATAAAATAGATGATATTCAGAAAAAATTAATGCACAGCTTGAAAATACAAAAACAAACTACAGTTAAGAAGCCAAATCAGACCCTTGGTTGAACTGTAATGGAGCAAGATTATATCTTAAATCTTGTAACATACTGCTTTGAAAACAGTTTATGCAATTAGCCACATACCAATTTGAACTTAGACTCGGCATCAGTCGTTCTCCCAACTGGAAAGAGATCGGGATGACAATCCCATACTTTCCTTTTATAAGCTGCTTTAACCTACCACAACACCAAAAAGCTGGCTCGGTCACAACCATATCAAAGTCCAGGAAACCAGTCCATTCGACTCAAAATCAACAAGTCTAATCAAAACTGATAGTAGAGTGAGTCCAATTGATTCATTGATCGTAATGACCAATCAGACTTAGAACGTAAACCCTAATGTTCTCGGTTTCCAAAAAATACAAAGAAGATCAATGATGATATCAAAATTGAAAGAACGAAAATAAATAAATAAATAAATAAAAGTACCTGAGAAGCGTTGGGGCGAGAATTTGGGGGGAAGCCTAGCAAAACCCTGGCTTCATCGCCCTGCATATTTCTATTATTTCTTTCGGGTTGCGAAATGCATCATGATTTATAGTTTGGACTTTAAATTTTTGAATAAAATTTGAAATTTTGAAAAAAAAAATTAGGTGTGAATGCTTGCTCGGACAAGTGTTTAATTTCTAGTGGGTGATCGAAGCTATATTATCTGATTGATTAAAGTTGAAATTGGTTGCGTATATGCGAAGATGTGTGTGTCTGCTCGTCAACCACATCGGCAAAAATTATTCATGATGAAAAAATTTGGAAAAACTATATATATATATATATAAATCAACCGCACAGGCCACGGGCTTCCCCCATGTGCTTGCTGCTTGAGAGACATCGCAGATGAAACAGTATTAAAACGTCTCTTTTTTAACCGTTTTTGATAACTAATTGTTGAGAAGTGAACTGTAAATCTGGAATTGTAATTAACAATGACACGTCGGTCTTATAATTTAAGGCTGGATGATATGTCGGTTGTACAACACTAGGAAATCGTACGACAAGCCTGGTTAGTCAGTCAAGTGAATAAGTGAAGCACGTGTTAAGACATATAACTTCACTTATTCTAAACGGCAGAAGAAGGCTGCATTTTGGATTAAGCTGCTACACATGTTTTCGAAGTTGGTTTAAACAGCTGTTAATGCCGTTGATAGAAGCAGGAAAATTATGGGTTTGTTGCTAACAAACCCAGGGCTGCTGAGCTGGTTTCTGGTAGTTGTTTCTAGAGCAGTTGTTTAAAAGCTTATTGTCTCATGGCGCCATGACTAATCACCTACCAATGCGTGTATATAAAAAGTTCTCATTGTCTCATATTTGTGTCTCATATTTGTACAGCGAGTAGAGTGACAATTTTTTTTTATTCTTGTATCTTGAAATCCTTGAATCAGTAAAAGCTTTTTCTCTCATTCACAGTGGATGTAGGTCACTTGATGACTGAACCGCTTAAGCCTTTGTGTTCTTGTATGATTATTTTCTATTTTCTTTAGGTTTGGTATCTGTTGATTCGTATAGGTAATTTCACTGAGCATTAGTTGATCAGAATCAGTTCTTTGATTAGGGTTAAGTCGAGTGAATCTTGGGAGAATAAGATCGGTTATTTGCTGATCTTGGTCCAACACTAACAATTTCAACACTACAAAAATACTATTAGAATAAATAAAATTGTCTTCCCGATTTCCTCTCAGTAAAATTAGAACCATACTAAACCCTAATTGAAATACTCATAATTCATGTCATAATTTCAAATCAGTTGACATAGTTACGCGCGAAAGGACTCAGTTGTCTTTGTCACAAGCAGCCATGGTTTTAGTTGACCGGCTAAGGGGTATGGTTGGGTTAGTTGCACATGTGACATGCCATAGGTTTGGTATCTATGGCCGCATTCAGCCATGGCTGGGGTTTGGTTGCCTTTGAGTTCTTAGAATTTTCTTAACCATGATAAGCAACTGTAATTGATACCTATTCAGAGAATTCAAATCCGGAATTTTGACTTCAAAACTAATTGGATTATTGTAAAACTTGGTTAGATTTTAATTTTACTTTAGTTTTTATTTACGGGTAGTTTATTTGAAATTATTTATTAACGAAAAAATTTGGAAGAGAGAATATTGTAGTTGTATTGCATTTGTTTGCAAAAGAAAGCGGACTTTATTAAACGAGGATGAATGAACAATCAGAACCTGTGAGTCTTATTAGATGAAGATGAATGAACAGTAGCAAATGATTTTAAAAATTTTAGTATTTGAAATAAAATAAAAATTAATGTTAAAGCGCATTTTTGTCCTCCAAAGTAAAAATATGAGGGGTAATGATCATTTCATCTAATAATATATATATATAATATAAGAGTGAAAAAATATAAAAGTTTGACTTCTTTCGATTATTTTAAATTGTATAGATACTATTTTACTCTTTTAACAATTAAAATTAATGAAAAGATAATAAGTTTTGGGAGATAATTTGAGATTTTAAAAAATAAAAGGGTAATCCAAAATTTATCTTAGATAACAAGATAAACTTCGAGTCTACACTCTACAACACCTTCTTCAGTTTGTGGAAGTAAATTAAATAATTGGTTAATTAAGCTATCTAATAAGCATGGCTTCTAAATTTAACATAGGAGGAATGACAACTGTCACTGAATAAAAAAATTGTTTGGAACTAATTATAGAGTGTACTGTTTCTACGTTGCATGCTTATCCCAAGCTACAACATTAACCAGCTAATTTTAGGGTCTGGTGGTTTCTAAACCTTTGCTCACATACACTAATTAACTTTTGTACGTGTAACTACTCTTAAGTTTGGTACTCCATACGAAACATGATCCAGTTTAATTTTAGCAAACAGATTATGTTATAAAATCCTCCATGCAAAACACAATTAATATTAGCCATCAAGGAAAATTAGTTAATAAAACTTGATTAATTCGTTAATTAAAAGAGGAAAAACTAGGTGTCTCTTCATTAATTGCTCTGATTTTTTTTGGGGCGGGGGGGGTTAATTAGTACCTCTCATCGGAGCGGGACATTTGAAAGAATATAAATAAAATAGAGTTAACTAGAATAGTTGTGTCGGTGTTTTCAATCATTCTTGTGGTAGGTACCGTTGTTGGGGTCATTGCTTTGGTTCAAAGCAACGGGAGTAGTGGAAACGAGACAGAGAAAATTCCACAGCCAAAACAAGCAGTAAGTGCGCCACAAACTGAATTCAAGGAAACCTGCATTAATACCCTTAATAATGCAAATAAATCAGGCTCGAAGGAACTAGTCAAGACTATAATCCTAAGAGCTTAGGAAGCCGTACAGAGATTGTTTGAATTGTCTGGCTCCCCGATCGCGGAGGCCAGTGATAACAAAAATGACAGTAGTTCAATAGTAGACTTGAAAGATTACAAAGGTGTGCTACAGTTTGCTATTGAGGGTCTTGAGGAATCGTTGTTCACAGTCACAGTTGGTGATAGCCAATTGCAATACGTGCGTAATCGAAATTGACTATATAATGGCTTGGTTGAATGTTGTTATCATTTACCAACAGAAATGTTTAGATGGAATTGAAGGGGAAAACAACGCTTTCAAAAATTACCAATGGCAATGCTTTGTCTACCGTAAACGGCTTGCCCAAGATTCTTGAATCTTTCGGTATTATTTCCAATAATCTTCATCAGTCAATTAACAAAAATGGTCGCTGCCGCCGCCGCGTTCTTCAGATGGCCGACGGCATTAATAATAATGATGATGATGATGATGGATACCTGGTTCTCATTTCTGGCATAGTCGACTTCATCGTATGTGAGGCCACTTCCATTTATCACAACTCTTGGATCATCATCAGGAAGCCTAATAATCAAATCCATAGCATTTTGACCGCTCATGCCAGAGACGTAAGGGGCCAGACAACTTCATTCATCTTCCAAACTTGTAAAATTTTTCCAGTTTCAAAGATGTGGCGTGATCGAAAGAAGATCAAAACATACTTGGGCAGACCATTCGAACCACATGCCACCACTGTTTTCTTAGGTCTCCTAACATACGTGGGACAACGACACTCATATCCTTTTGCAAGGTTTTAGATTCTTCGAGCATAACAATAACGGCCCCGATGCCTTGACTGCGGATAGGATGAAATGAAGTGTTAGAATGATTGACAAGATTGAAGCTCTACAATTAATTGTTTCGGCATTGCTTCAGGAAGATAAATGATTGGCACACATGTTAGTTCCATACCATCTTACACTCTGTTCATGAGTATTTTCCTTTCATTTTCCTTTATGCTTACAAGAGCATGTAAGACATATATATGTATGTATGTATGTATGTATGTATATTTTTTGGTCAAATCGTTTTCATTATCATACAACAAACTCCCCCCACCCCCCAAAAAAAGCTGACTTATAGTTTTTTTTCGGTCGACTGTCCACCACAAATATTTTGGGCGTAAATTTTCAATTACTCCCTCGTAAAATGATCACTTTTAAAATATTCCAAAATTATTATAAGTTTCAACTAACCTTTGTGCTGTTTAAAACATAAAGAAAAACAAGAGTCGATTGATAACTTTTTATTTTTCATTATAAAAATAAAGGGTAAGTTGAGGTTTATGACAATTTAAAAATGTTTTGAAGATTATCATTTTATGAAAAGTGATTCAAAATTAACCCATATTTCTGTCTACAACCATAATTCTTTAAAAGTGTCATATAGAGTGTGTGTGTGTTAAACTCATCATTAGGAGAAGTTTTCATCTTGGAAATAATATTATAATTTTATATTTCTCAATAAATGATGTGTAGAGTGTGTATGATGTTGAAAATTTTTGTAAGCTTTGTACTACACCGTTACTCATGTCTTTTGAATTTATTTAACTTCATTCATCTTTCACGTCCAAAATATAATTAGAAAATGGAAAAGATGAAGAACTCGTTCAATACTGCCAATGAAAGTAAAAGGGTTTAAGGAGGTTTGAGATTACTTATAGAGGTTAAAAAGTGATTTTTAAAAAATCAAAAGTTAATTTTAAAATATTTGATAAATTTTTTAGAAATCTTTTTAGTAAAATCACAGAGATTTTCAGCAACAAGAAAAGAGCAGCTTTTGAAAACATGATTTTAAAAATTAAATTTATACTTAATATAACTTTATACATTCTCATATATATTTTAAAAATTTAAAACTATCTTTATTAGTTAAGAAATAGAATAGTCCTATCAATTATATTAAAATAATAAAATTAAATTAAAATTAATAAAATAAAATATTTATTTTAATTATCAATTATAAATACATAATAAAAAATATTATATTATATTGTATTATATTATATTATAAAAGTAAAAATAAAATTTATTTAATATTATTTCTAATTTCATATAAATTTTATTTAATATTATTTTTAATTTTATCATTTATATTTTATAATATTTTAACATAAAATTTATTAAACACACCGTACTGCTTTGAAACTTATATAACTTTTAAAAGTAAATTATTAAATGTTTAATTAATTTCATTTATAATTAATTATTTCTATAATACAGTTGATTTGACTGTAATTATTTTAAAAGCCTCAGACCATAAATCTAACCGTACTAAGCGCCGCTTTTTTATATCGTTTATGCACTACTTAGGAAGAAAAATAAAGAATCGGGAAAAAGAAATGAGAAAACTGAACAGGGCAATTGCATTACATCTAGGAGCGTTAAGGCAACTGCAATCTATTTCTTCAATTTCACATAGGAATCCTCTATTACATCAGAGATGGTTTATCCAAAGAGCAGCCGCTACCCCTTCGCTCTCCAATTTTCGTTCTTATTCAACCGGTGAGCGAGTATATCAGGTTTTTTTTTTCTAATTTCTGTTTTTAGTGTAATTGGCTAAAACTTAAACGTTATAATTTTGAGAAATTAAAAATGGATTATTGTTATTATTATTGTTTTAGCAATGCTATCGAATGACCTTATAAAGATAATGGAGCAAAGGGTATTGGCTATTGAGCGGAGAAGTGCTTGTCTTGAGAATCTGATGAACCAGGTGATTAAAATTATTGTTCCTTAATTTTGAAACAATTTTAGTTGCTTACATTTAAAGGGTTATTGAGTGGGGTGTGCACTGCACTTCGTGTGGTTTAAGTTTAATAATAATTTGTGGTGTTGATTCAAGATAGCCAGAAGCCTCACCAGCCGAGTATTCTAAGGCTAATAAAGAGCTGCGGAAACTCAGGGATTCCATGCAACTTATAAGTGAGTTGAGGACCAAACAAAAGGTGAACTACTTCTTGTGCATCTTTCTTGAGCTACTGGCTTTATATATATGGGGGAAAGATCAAAGAAAATACTGTTGCTGCTCTATGAAAATGATTAGGGAAGTATGATATGGCAGGCGCTGTGTTACTTTAGCTAATGTTTGGTTAATGAAGCTATTTCAGTCATCTATCTGGATTGCAATGTGTAGGAGATTGATGGGTTGAAATCCCTGATATATGAATGTTCTGAAGATAAAGACATGCTAGATATGGCTACTGAGGAATTGTGCCTGGCAATTGATGAAGAGAAAAGATTGCAAAGTCTGCTTCTCAAGTCATTACTACCTAAGGACGATGCTGATGAAAGGGATTGCATTTTGGAAGTCAGAGCTGGTAAGTGATAACGATAGTGGTAATTAGAAGATCACGAGTTTTATTACTTCCTGTGTTTTGACGTCGATAGGCACCCTAATTTTCTTGGCATTTCCCCTCTTTTTGGTAACTCTTTTTCCTTTTTGTTTTTAATCAGGAACTGGAGGGGAAGAGGCCTCTTTGTTTGCAGTAGATGTGTTTAAGATGTAAATTTCCACTGCCTGTTTAGCAACTTCAGTCATATGTCTTGCATATCAAGTTCCTTATTGAGAATTTGAATCATAACAGGTATGAGAGATACTCACAGAAGAAGGGATGGAAGTTTGAAGTTGTCAATGTAACAGAGTCTGATCTCAGAGGATACAAGGTTAGACTTCCATTCTTTGTGGATATTAAGTATCTCCTCCTGTACCTCATCCCTCCATCTTATTAGATGGTTAATGTTCACTGTTCAATAGTTAGGTATGGAGGATTTACCACCTATATATGGCATAGGGTAATTTTTAGATACCTCCCCTGAGGTTTGCCCTTACCACACTTATAGAGAATGTGTGCATATGTTGACATATAGCACCACTGAACGTGTATAAACGTTAGAGTGCCGTTTGCTCTATTGATTAAAGTACATTAATGCCCTTCACTCCACAGTATAACAACTGCACGCAGCAGTCTTTTGTCCCTCTAACCTTAAACAATTCAAAGAATTAGCTAAATAAATAGGCCACTCAGAACTACCTTCCCTTATCAACAGCATGCAGCCATCAAAATCAGTATCAAGACTCAAAACGAAAGCACCATTTGCTATAGGCTGCACTAACTAGGCAATTGAAATCTTATTAGCAGGCAAAAACACGATAGAAGGGATACCAGTAGAGGCACACTAAGCTGACAGAGCAGCTGAAGTGTCACCAGTTGAAGCACAGCCAACCCCAACCGCCGGCTTGTTCATTTTCTTTCACCTATTCACTTGACTTACCAAAACAATCATGCCCAGATCGTTAAAACTTCCTGTGTGACTAATCCCACAGTGCTTAACCCACAAATCATTCATTTGAAAAAATTCTTTGCCAAATCTTTCAGCCCAAAACAGATTCGAGTTCCCTTCGAAAGCAATCACGGTATCATCACTATCAATCTCAGGCAGCACCCACTCTTTCTTTGACCAAACCCCGGATCTGAATGGCCACGTCATTTTACTGACTTGTGAATCGAACAGCGCCCTCCAGTAAGCGCCGTTGTAGTGCTTTAAAGTGCCCATGTCGTGCTGCACATCGAGAAGTCCCCCAGACTGTGACCTGTACACGACCTCGTCGAGAGAATACGACTCGGTACATGACAGCCCTGCATTGAATGGCACATACTTGTGGGTGTGGATAACATTGCGTTGACGTGCCTCATCCCTTATGTCGATGCCACTGCCCCCACTTTTGTTAGTATCTTTTTGTTGAGATGGGCTGTTGTCAGAAGAAGCTCTCATTATGTGAAAGTTGTAGGAGTTTGGCTTTTTGAGAAGACCGGTTTGTGATGTTTTGGAGGTGAAGCAATGGATGTGGCAGTGTGGTTGGTGAAAGAGAGAAGCAAAGGCGTCCATTGTTGACTTGAGAGGAAATGGCTTTTAATGCAGACTAGTTTTTGCTTGTGTTGTGACTTACCGAGCCTGAAAGAAAGTTGATGTGACGACTTGGATATGTACATAGTGATTTGCTCAGTCAGTCACTATGCATTCTAGGTGCAAGTGATTTCTTTAACAAATTAATAGAGTCTTTGCGGTTTAAAAATTTTAAATTTTTGCAATTACATTTCTACCCTTAACTACCAAACAGCACTCTAACCCTTATACACGTTCAGGGGTGCTATATGTCAATATATTCTTACATTCTCTCTAAGTGTAGCAAGGGCAAACCTCAGGGGAGTTATCCAAAAATTACCCCATATATTTTATATTTTATATCTTTCTACCACACTTGAAATTCCCATTTTCCTGTTTATCAAATTAGCTGCGTGTACTTTTTCTTGCCAGGAAGCTAGTGCGGCAATCTCTGGAGCTGGTGTTTATGGGAAACTTAAATTTGAGAGTGGAATTCACAGAGTTCAGGTTGCATTACCAACTATCCCAATTACTAATGATTTATAGCTGAACTTCTGATAATTTTCCTTTGACAGCGCGTTCCTTTGACAGAGAAGTCTGGACGAGTTCACACAAGTGCTGTGTCTGTTGCCATCCTTCCTCAGGCTGATGAGGTAATAAACTGCATGATTGAGGTTTTCTTTGATCACAATAATTTATACAGTTTCTGTTCAGTTGTCACTAGTGTAGTATTGGGACTACTATAATGCTTTATGATGTTCAATATCACCATTCTTCAGTTCTTGGATCTTTCAGGTTGATGTCCAGTTGAGGAATGAGGACTTGAGGATTGATACTTATCGATCTGGTGGTTCTGGTGGTCAGCATGCAAATACCACCAATAGTGCTGTTAGAGTAACTCATATCCCAACGGGGATGACTATTTCCATCCAAGATGAACGATCTCAACATATGGTAAAAGATTCTTAGTTCTGCATTCATGGAGTCCTCTAACTTCAAGTTTGTAACTAAACTGCCCTTTCTTAACCATGTATAATTTTGAAGATAAAGCAGATTTGTTTGATTTGCATCTCTTGATCCTTTCCCCATTTTCACTTCTGGACTAGATGATCAAACTGCAGAAAAGAAAGTATCTATTGATGAATAATTGATTAAAGTACAATTGCTTGTTCATGTTTTTGATCAACAGTTTTAGTCATATTGCTCTAATATGTAATAGCCAGTGTAAGGCCTATATTGTAGTGTTAGATTTTCCTTACATTTTTTTACTCTTGCAAAGTCTCTAATGAGATGAGTTTTTCATTAAAGGTTGCCAAGTTCATAAACTGATTCAGGTCTTTCAGGTTCTTTTTTTTTTTTTTTGGGTTGGTCCATAGGGAAAAAAATGAGATCCTTAAGGACTTGGCAGTTCTGTTATCCTTGCATCTGAACCTTACATGCACAATCAGTTGTATGTGGTTATGGAACTTCGAACCTTACATTCTCTACCCATTTGCAACTTTGTAATATCATATATGCAGTAAGCTGTGTTAGTATTTCAAGAACCAAGGGTAATCTGCAAGCTATGTGCTTCGTGTTAATCTGTTTCTGATTTTCTTCCCTAAGTCTTGCTCTTTTTGCTTTTTGAATCTCTCTTACAGAACAAAGCCAAAGCACTTAAGGTGCTGTGTGCAAAGCTGTATGAAATGGAAAGGTCTAGAATTCAGATGAGTCGATCAAAACTTCGATCAGAGCAGGTAAAAGCATCTACAAGAGGAAGATTAGCATTTTAATACTGTTATTTTGAGTCAGGATGATATAGAGCTTGTCTCCTTAAATAGATTGGGAGTGGAGATAGATCTGAGCGAATCCGCACTTACAACTTCCCTCAAGGGCGTGTCACAGATCACCGTGTTGGGATCACCCATCATGCAATAAGTGACATGATGGAAGGAGAAAATTTAGATATCTTCATTGATGCTCTTCTTCTACAGCAGGAAATGGATGCAATTGCATCCTTCAGTTCTACTCAGTGATATTACTCAAAAAAGGTTTGTAACTGAGGCCTCCTTTTGGTGGTACTGCTCATGGTTCTCTTGTTTGTAGATTAATTTATTTTTCAAATAGTTTTCAATATTTAGCTTCATACTGTATGTAGTAACATAGTAATATTTCATTACTTTTTATTTCAAGATTTGTCTGGAGTTTTCTGACTTACATCTCTCTCCCTGCTGGTACATATTACTGTAGTGATTCAAATCAATGTCAAAGCATTTATACATGTGTGTGTGTGTGTGTGTGTTTTAGAAGACTAAAGCAAATGCTCTTGGATGAATACTGAATTTTACAGGCAGGTTATGCAGGTCAGGACAGCATTGGCACCCGTTTTATCAGGCCTATATTACAGATTAGGATGCAGAGTCAGCAAATAGAGATGTTTGATACAATACATGATATTTAAGCCTCAATCTCCACAGCCCACTCCAGGCTTAAGTGCCTTGCCTTGGTTACTGGATAAGTTACAAGTTACTTTCTTCTAATAGTATTTTTGATTATTATTATTGAACTTTACGTTCTTATTTAAGTAATGACGACCCACAGAACTATAGCGCGGATGGAGAGTTATTTCATCGTCATCCTCGCCTCGTTGGGACAATTATCGGCCCACATGTCCAAGTGGATGATAAAATTAGATTAGATTATGAATGTTATCCTTTGGACCCTGCAAAATTTTTATTAATTTATGTAGATGATAAAATCACGATAAGTTGTCTAATATAATAAAAAAGTTTGATAAAATTATGATTAGTTGTGTGATCTTGAGGACAAAACTGTGGTCCCCCGTCACACAGTATCCTCACCTTTTGACTTTTGTGATTGTAGTACTGCTAAATTTCATGGAGTTACTTTCTTTTGCTTATTTAATTATGAGGTCGTGCTTGGAATTAAGTTATTGGAACTTTTAAGTTATAGTTGTTGTAAAAAAAAAAATTATAATTATAAAATAAAAATTAATAATATATATTAAATATAAATTTTAAATAATAATTTTTATAAAATTATTAAAAATATAATAGATGTTTATATCGTTTAAGTGAAAAATTATATCAATATAATTTTTAAATTATAGTAATTGATATTTATTAAATATTTTACAATTTCCATTCTAAATGTAAGCGTAAAAGTAATTTTTAAATATCCCGTAGATTAATAAATAATTATGAAAATTGGGACTCAACTCAGTTACAGCTTTGAAATTGAAATGGCTTAATGAGAAATATATCATGAAGATTGATAACACCCTAAGAGCATTAAGTGGTATGTGTGAGATTTTTCAGCAATATCACGGCCAGGGTACTGCTTAAACATGTAAAAATTGTGTTCACTAACTTACTCTTTATTTTTGTACACCATACTATTAGCTAATCTATATCTCAACCAGAAATCGTTCCACTTCCATCTCCGAGAGGTGTATCCAACGAATTTCTTCCTAAAACGATGTCAGTTATGGTCGTAGCTACTAACGCAACCTCCACATCAAACTTTGTCCCTCCACCTGCTAACAACATTATAGGAAAAGCAAGCACAGCTTCAGTTTCTTTTTCTTCCAACCAATGCTTGCCATGGCCAGTGCTTCAATGTTCTTATCTCCATAGAAAGCGAAAAGAGATAAAACATTTCCTATAGTAAAAATATATGGGTTCGCCTGTCTAGTTAAATGCATTTCTATTTTCTCTGCTCGTTAATACTATTACTGCATGGATGTTTTCACTTATTTATCTTGATTAATTTTGTTTTAATTGCTAACATGACCCTTTGCGTATCTAGGTGGCTTCACTAGTAATAAATACTAGACCCCTCTTTAAGGATTCACAGTGGTGGTAAATGCTATGGTGCATATGCATAATCTAATTGTGCCTCAAAACAGAGGGGAAAAAAAAGGACTGTTTTCTAAATTTAAGATTAAGAAATTATATGCTTTTAATTCTTGATTTTTTTAGAATTTAAAAAGAGAAAAAAAGGAAAAAGAAACATGTAATTTTTTTAAAAGTTTAAGTGTATTTTTGTCTGTCTATTAAGCTTAGATTAAATAAGGGACAAATTTATTCATCCATCACTCAAAAATAATTGACCATATAAATAAATGAAGAAAATTAATATACTTTTATTGCATATTTAAATTATTTACTCTATATTTTAATTAAATTTTTGTTAGGATCTGATTTAAACAATTTAGTGGTTGTTCTCACCAGATATAGGTCAATTTTTATTTAAACAAGTAAAATTATTTTTAGGAGCAAATTAGCCTAATAAGGGCTTAGGTGTGTTTTTCTAATTTTGTGCAAGTGATACTGCTTAGGTGATCTAGGTGATAAGTTGAGTTGATTTAGGAAGTGAACTGAGGTGATAATATGGGAAGCTTAGAGGATAGCGATGGCAAAATCTTGTATAGGTTTGGGGTCCCATGGGACTCTATCCTAAATGGGGTGAATTTTGAATAATTTTTTAAGAATGAGTGAAAAATAATCCCCAAATTCATAATGGGGTGGGGTTTGGTTTTGTACTCCCCCCCCCCATCCCCACCCCCACCCCAACCCCAATCCCAATCTCAATCTCAATCCCAATCCCCATTATATATAAATTTTTTTTAATTTTTATTTCATCAATTATAATATTAGTTAATAATTTTTTTTATTTTTACTTGATATAAATGAGATATAACTAAAAAAAACCCTACAATATAATTTTTATTCAACCTAAAACATTATTATGTTTTTTTTTTCTCTTAAGATATTGTTTTCTTCAAATATTTTTCAATTTTAATATCATTTCAAGATGTTATTTCAACCATTTAGAGATTTTTTAAAAATAATTTAAATACTTTATAATATGGTAATGATTTTATTTAATTCTGTAATTTTTAAGTTATTAAAATTATGTATCTATATTTACTATAAAATAAACAAATGAAAAATAGGGTGGGGATGGGGAAATCATTCCCCATGTGGGGATTCATCATCCCCACCCCACTAAATTTATTGGGGAATGGGGTAGGCCTCCCCACCCCACCTCATTGTCATCCCTATTAGAGGAGCTTATAGAAGTTAATTTATAGAGTTAATATGGGAAGCTTAAGTGAGCTAAGGTGTATCTTAGGTGAGCTTGAGAGATAGCTCAAGTGAGTTCATGTATGAAATACGATCTAGGCATCAACATCATCGTCATAAGCAAAAACAAGCATAAATATAATAAAAACATAAGATTTTATGTGGTTCAACGTTTTTGACCTATATCTACAGGACTAACACATATCCAATCTATTACGCATGTGAAGTAATACACAAATATCTTTACAATATAAGCAAAAATTATTAAAGGTAGTAAACAGTAAATAATAAGATAAAGGAGAATATGAGTTTGGTGGAGATAAGAGAGTTCTCTGAGGGAAAAATTAAAGGAAAGTTACATTAAGAGGTGAGTTAGTCAAGATTTTTCGTGGAGGTGTAAAAATAGAAGAAAATGATGAATCAACTCCCAAAGATCTAAAAAAAAAAAAAATCCCAGAGGTCTCAATAGAGGATGAGATTTGGATCCAAAGAAGTCTCTAAAAGATGCCTCTAAAATTGAATATGTGGAGCCTATATAAGAGTGTTCCTAAGGGTGTCTTGGTAATTATGAACAATTGGTAAATTCTCATTAGTTTTTTTTTTATTGAGAAGATTTTCATTAGTTTGTCCTCCTCAAGTAGAGTTATTTTTTAATTTTTTAATTTTTATTCATTTGATTGTGAATAATTGAGCTTGGTGAACAAGTAATCATTTTAGTCCTCATATAATCTTATTTTTTGCCAGGTGGTGACTACTGATTGGTGATAAAATATTGCTTTTGAGGGATAGCTGAAGAGTGTTGTAACACTCGTTATTTTTGTTATACTATTATTATTATTATATATCTATTTTATAGAATATAATATTTTAGGTTAATGTATTCGAGGGTACTTTATTGTATTTTATTTTATTTCTTTTAAATCTCAATTTATTTATTTATTTATTAAATACCTTATCAAAAGGAAATAAATTCCTTAATGGGTAAGGGTTTTAAAAAGGCTTGGCCGATAAAAAAAACCTTTCAAAATCCTAGAGGCTAATAAATAAAAGAATACAGCAGCCAACATAAGAGTGAATTCATGTTTTTGAATAAGAAAAGGGGAAGATTTTGATTGTGCTTTTGTTTTCCATTAAAGGAGGTCTTAAGCTTGGATTTTGTCTTGAAGGTAGGAAAGAATTTATAAGCCTTTGAACCTCTAATTTTGATGGTGATGATTTTGTATGTGTTGTATTTATAAAATTATGAAAAATATGATCATGTATTGATTTATGTGATTATTGAGTGGAAGTAGTATTATTATGTTTTCCTCGAAACTGTGAACAATATAGATTGAATTTCATATGACTATTGTTTTCATTGCGTTTCATGCACAAAACTTTATATATTATTAAACTAGACATCTTTATCTTTCTATCCATATGTTTATTGTTCAAAAACTCATTTTATATAAATTGTTTTGATTTTTCGAAGTTGGAACACTGATGTTGGAAAATTTCGATTTTTAGCAGTAATTCTCACTTCTATCATTTATCTCATAACCCAAAAGACTTGTGAAAATTCAGGGAATTTTTATTACTGGCACGCTTATATGTCTAGTTTATGTATTTTTAATTTCATAATTTTTGGTTTTATATAAAAATCATAGAGTTGGGCTGCTGCAATCCTGTAAACTGTTTCACAGAATTGCGAGGGATGATATAAAAGTGAGTTTGGGTTACTTTTTCATCACTAAATGCCTTATAAATTTTTAATTATGATTCCTTGTTGTCTCCTCTGATCGTCATTTTTAATTTTGATTCCTTGTTGTCTCCTCTGATTGTCAAAGTTTGAATCACTATTTTTAAATATGTATAACTAGAGTTATGAATTTTTGAATCAGCAATCCTCTATTTGTATCGTCACTGGACAGTTTTGATATTTTTGTGGAAAAACAGTTTTCAAAGATGATTATGAATTCTAATTAATATTGTTAAATTTTGTATTAAATGCTAACATGTTTACAGTAGCTTCTTGTGATATTTATGATTTTCCAACATGTTTATAGCTTTATAGAAATCAGCACTTGTATGGTGGTCTAGTATAGTTAGTGAATTGATGTGCTTAAGTAAGAGTATATAGTTTAAGGATTTTTGAGTTTCCTATCTTGGTCAGAATTAAATAAGATATTGATAAGAATTTTGACTTGATAATTATAGGTCAAGAGTAGCTCCTGTGATTGGGGTCATTGTTGATTGCATTGGATCGAGGTAAGTGAATTCATACATAATATTTATTATAAGTATTTATGTAAATATTTATGAATGGAATAATGTTGTTCAAATAGATTGGCAATTTATGGTTTTTGAAGTTATTTAAAATATTTTCTTAAATTTGTTTTAAAAATAACTTTAAAATACTTGTTTTTCTCTCAAATGTTTTCCTTAAAAATATTTATAATGCTTTGCCAATTCAATGTCTTATAAACGTTTTATCGACATATTATTCAATGATTGATATTGAAAACTGAAAACTGTTTTAAGGTTTTGCCTCATTGTTCTTAGTTACCGTTATTGAAATGATTGAACAACTAGCTATATTGTGTGCACCTATTGACGATTATTGCGAGGTGACGTACCTTTATTGAACTATTGCCCAGGTCATTGGGAGTACAGGTGACATATTGAACTATTGACCGGATCATCAAGAGTACAAGTGACATATTAAACTATTGACCAGGTCACTAGGGATATAGGTGACGCTATGTGGCATGAGCAAATTGAACGAAAGAAATGTTTTATTGATAAAAGATTTCTTACGTGATTACTTATTGAAAATGATTTTTACATAATGACTTAACTGGTCATGAGTTATATATGATTATAAATTGATTATTGTTTTCCTGACTTATAGTACTTTGTAATAATTATTATACTTTTTTGTATTAGAACTTATGCATGAGTTTGCTTACTGACTTGACGGCTCACCCCTCGTCTCCAATATTTTGCAGATTGATTTTAGAGATGTGGGCTTTTGGTCTAGCGGAGATGATTTGTTAGCTGAAAAACTTTCGCATTTTTTAGATGAATGAATTGTAACTACTTTGATTTTTGCTTAGAGCTTTTTTTTTTTTTTTTAGGATTATTGAGTTATTTATTGTTTTGGAGAATATGTTTTGCCTATGGACAACATTGGCTTTATTTTTAGATTAGTTATAAGGTTAATGTTATAAGACTTCATTCTAAATTTCTCTTGAGTTTTGAGTGAATTTGGGGTGTTAACTCATACTTTTCTTATTAATGCGATCAAGTATTATGTTCTCTTAATGGTTCTTTATTTTTAGCTTAGTGGACAAAGATATTTATCTTTTTTTTCTATTCTACTGGCATGCAACACGACCACGTGAGGGCTTTAATTATCATATATGAATTTCAATTTTGGCCCTTCAAATTGAGGTAATTTTACAGGAGCTATCTATCATTTAAAGGTGTTCCCCTGACTTGTCCTAAGCTATCCAGCTATGGTGTGGAAGTCTCTTCTCTTTTATTCTCTACTACCACGTATGGTTTCCGTTGTTACAAATTAATATCCCAATTTTTTCTCCCAAACACTTTGTATCAATATTATTAACATGTGTCAATTTTCATATGTTTTAGAGTTTGTGTGAGAATACTTTGATGTCCGTATATTGTTATTTTTTTTTTAACTGTCCAACTGGTCATGCACTTATCACTTATGTGTAAAAAGATTAAAATTTCTGAAATTGTGTGTGAAAGTTTTGAAACTCTCAGCTTTTATGATTTTAAACCCAACAACAAGGACTGCCATGCTAAAAACCAATTAAGCACATCCTTCCCATTGAACAGCTTTTCCCTTAATTCTGATGGTTGAATCACAGAAGGACAAAGTCGAGGGTAGACGCACCGGGTGCATGGCAGCTGGATGGATCTGTAATCTTGATTCAGACAATGCCTAGAAAAAGCTTGGCGTGATAGGAGAATTGTCTATCATCTCCCTGTGTCTGTGGGGGCAACGGGGGCGCTTTTCTTTCTTACCTCATATTTGGTTAAGGTGTAAATTACAACGTTGACCTACAAAAATTAAAAAATAATGTCTCTACTTTTTCTCACAAAATTCGCTGTCTCCCGGTAGAAGTAGAAAAATGAAGAATAAACTATAAAGTAAGAAAGATCGGCAGAGCGATTTATTTTATTAACCCATATAATCCAATTATTTTATTAACCCATATAATCTTCTCCCATTTTTTTTTTCATCAGGCAGAGTGTTTTACTCATTAATTCTAAATAGTTTTTGTATTTCCAAGGATAACTTCAGGTCTCTTTTTTTTATTTTATTTTATTTTAAATACGATCCCACAATATTGAGGAGATTTAATATAAGGCCATGAGATTTCCAATTCCCACAATTCAACTGAAAAATTATTCGTAGAAAATTATTTGAATTGGGCCCTCATATATGTTGAAACAAAAATTGTGTGGCTAGCAATTGAAGAGCGAAGATATGGTGAGAATCCCATGGGTCCCAAAACTGTCCGGATTGAAGGAGACATATTAACATATTACATATCCAACAAAAAGCAAAGCTGCCCTAGGAAACTTAAAAGAAGAAAAAGAAAAAGAAATTTCACTTGATTAAAGAGCAAAGCAATCCATCCTATAAGTAGAAGGGAACTTTATTTAGAGCAGCAGATAAGATAATGTGAATAAGACCTACAAAGTCTATTCCAAATGAAATTTCACTTGATTAAAGAGTAAAGGAATCCATCCTATAAGTAGAAGGGAACTTTATTTAGAGCAGCAGATAAGATAATGTGAATAAGACCTAGAAAGTCTATTCCAAATTTATCTCGTGAGGCTTGGGCATCCAACTCCCCTTATCATCTTAATTACAGCCAACTCTTTCTTCTATTCTACCCGCTAAAAAGTCCTTGAAAATGACCCTCCGGAGCCAGTGGTGAATTGCGATTGCTTCGAGATATAAACACAAATCTGCTAACGTGTAATGCTACCCACAAAAGTCTCTTTCGTTTCTTGCAAGGTTGAAATTTAGGAAATTTTGAAAAGGCTTCGATTGGTTTAAGATGAAATCTGTCGGTTCAATCTTTTACTCGGAATAGTATTATTAAGACATCATTTATATTTATTTATACATACGTGACTGTATTTTCGGATCTAATACCAATTGGAATCCGATGCTATAATTAGAAATAAAGAGACATTCCGGGTCTTGCAACAAATGGTTAATCAAATATTTGGTAGTGTTCGCTTATGGGGTTATGATCATGTGGTTTCCTGTTTTGGACCAAGAGGATCGACAATAGTTTTCTTCCAAGCTGATTTTTTTTTTCTATTTTATTATTTGTTTTTACTTTTTAGCACTTGGAGTTAGATCTCAACTAATTAAAGGAGGAGCAAAATTGTTCTGACACAAACCATAAAAGAGACAAAAAGAGAGAGACACAGATTTGCAGTTCAGAAACACACATCTCTGACTCTCTTCACGAAAATCTGGGGGTGTGTTACTTAGAATCTGATCGAGAGGATCAAACAAGATACCTGAAAGATTCTTTTTTTCTCCTTTGATGAATTATTCTAGAATGTAAATAAGACAAAAGGGCCTTTTTTTTGTCCTTTTTTTTTTTTTAAACTCAAAAAGGGCCGAAGTGTGTGCGGTGACATGGAAGATTTCCCAAAAGTGTTTTGTGGGTGGAGCTGGGAGGAGAACAAGCTCTTTGAGCTCGCTTTGGCAGTTGTTGATGAACAAGACCCACATCGCTGGGAAGTCGTTGCAGCCATGGTTGGTGGCACCAAGAGTGCTGAGGACGTGCAGAAACATTATGTGATTCTTCTGGAGGATTTGCAGTTCATTGAGTCTGGTAAATTGGACCATAAACTTGCAGAATTTCAGCCTAGCGTTCATGTGGACTGTACTCAATCTGTTTGCTGGACAGATGAGGATAACAAGTATGTCCAAATTTTTTTGCTTTTTGTTTCCTTTCCTTTCTAATTTTTCTTTTCTTATTTTTATGGTTTTTTTTAAAGCATTCTCTATTGATGCTTCATAAGCCATTAAGGGAGACATTTAACAGCAATAAAATGAATAAGCTTTAATTCTATTATTATTATTATTATTATCTTTTTCACTTTTATTCTGGTTTCGGGTTTATCTGTTGTTGGCTATTGATTGAACAAAATGAATAAGCTTTTGGGGGGATTTTAAAATTGGTTCTGCTATTTCGTCGGAATAAATTTTGTGATAAATTGTTTTTAGGTTGTGAATTTTGTTGTTACAAGTGCGGTTAGATACTGGAGACTTATGCTCTGCCCTCATAATTCTGATACTTATTATATCTCTCTGCTTGCAGCCTGCTGCTTCAATTGGACATAAATTGATCTCCATCAAAGCATGCAGATTGATTTTTATCAAAGCTCTGGCTTAGTGATGCAAGCATGAACAAAGCTAAGAGTGCACGAGTTCCAGAGATCTATGGTATCTATCTATGGTTTGTTAAGGTAACTTGTCTCAACTTAGTAGATTGGAACTTTGGAAGTGATCATGAAATGCCGTAAAGGTTGACCTTCCTAGCTGTAAATATCTTTGGTTCTTGAGCTTTATTGATAGTGTTCTGTTTCCCACTTGGACTTGGTTTCTAGCTGATTATAACTGAAATGCCATAAGCAGTTTACTACCATTTGGAACAATGAAACAATATAATTAAATAAAACAACACCTATTTTGTTGCCTACTTCAGTTTAACTTTTAAACCCAGATTTTGATTTTTTTTTTTTATTACCCGGTAATATCATCATAAACATCAAGTTGTGGTTAAACCTCATTGGTCTTAAGCTCGAAGTAACCAATGTTTTGATTCTCCACTTCATTGGTGGTCTGAAGCTGCTAAAACGAGCAGTATCAAAATCATAACAATAAGCACTGGTAGAAAGAATCATACATAAGACGGAAAAATTGCATTGAAGAGTAGATTATCGAATTTGTTTTTTACCAATCCTTGAGATGACCACAGAAAATATGATACGGTGTGTTCTTTTGTTCTTATTTGTTTATTTATTTATTTATTTTTGTGTATAACATCCTGCTCCAGCACAAACTTTTTTAGTTAAAGAAACCAAAACAGAGACTGGAGTGAAAACCTTACATGGTTAAAAAACACTTACCCCAGGTATGCCCACACCTACAGATCAAAGGTGGGATTGAACCTTCATATGCCAACGAGTTTTGGTTGGGTATTACTAATGTTTAATGGCTATGATTTTTTCTTTTCACTTTTTCTTAAGGTAGTTCAGCTGGCCGTGAGAGTGTTCTGCGTCTGTGATCACCGGAGTTTTAAGTAATAGTAATAGATATATATTGGTGATTAGTGGCTGAGTAGGGGCGGAGCTAAGATTAAAATTTTGACGGGGCCAAAATTTTATAAAAGTAAATTATTATAGATAAAGTTGAAAAATTTTATTCAACTATTGGATTAAATCATCAAAGTAATAATTTTGCGGGGGCCAAATCATAAAAAAAAAACTCCATTTTAAATGCTTAAATTATAAATATATTTTTTTTATGTAATTTTCTAAAAGACTAGTCTGATCGGAGCTCCGCCCCTGTGGGTGAGTTATCTTTCATCCCTGTCAAAATTTAGGGCAATAATAATAATAATAATAACGAAGAGTCATTTAATGGGTTTGCAGAATAATTGTTTTGCTTTAATGAAAAGTATAAGTAGGGTTTGTTCGGATTTTATATGGGTACAAATAGTTCTACCATTTGAATTATCCCCTAAGGCATAAACTGCTGACAACGAAAAAAAACAATAATAAAATAAGAAGAAAAATAATGGCCATGCGCACGAACACATTTGCAGGAGAAACGAATGCTTGAACTCGTTGCAGTTCTGGACTTGTGCTTTATTCTGAGGGAAATTTCTCCAAATGGCCTAAGTTATTGGTTAATTTATAAAAATGGCCCCCACCCCACTTCACCATTGGACTAGTTCTTGTAGGCCGTAGCCAAAAATTGGCTTTTAAGACAATAATACTCAATACCCTTCTCCCTCAAACACATCTAAAAAATGGGAACAAAGAAAGTATTTTTTTTTATTTCCTTTTTCCCTGTAGAACCAGGCATTAATTACAAAGCAATACAGAATTCAAAACATGTCCTTGCAAACGCTCTCGCATCATCACCATCTCACCTTGGCTTGTGGGTTTCCACTTGGTTGAAGAAGAAGCTCACTTATTTTGAATACCACTGACCATGTCATATTTGTCAAACATTACCTTTCAATTTGTCTCCTACCAAGAAAATCTAGCTATTTTCCACCAGATCTAAACTAATGTTTCATAAATCTTATTCTAATGACTCAAACCAGGTATTTTTATATACTTAAATTGAGTTACATTGGAAAATTAAGCCATTAATCAAAGACGAGAGAAGCTAAATTTATTCCTTGACTAAAACTTTTACACCCTTCAAAACTCCTTATGAAATCTCATTTTAATTGGAAGTGCTTAAATGATCAAGGATATTTTTAATTTATTTCTTACTTTTTGAATAAAAATTTAATTAAATAATTAAGTAAATTATTTCTTTTAACAAATATTTTACATGACGCCATTTCATAATCTATATTTGTATTTTAATTTTATTAATAAGATATTCTTTTGAGAAAATTATAAGAGTTTAGAGTTATGAAAATAAAACTATAAAATATTAAGAAAATAATTTAAAATATTAGGATTTATATGTATTTTATAATAAATAAACTTTAAAAAATAATATTTTGAGTAAAAATTTGTAAAAAGATGGTTTATTTTAAATTGAGAATATTTTAAAAAATACAGTTTAGAAGAAGTGTTATAAGAATTTTGGAGGGGTGTTAAAAGGTCCACTTTTATTCCTTTCATAATTTTGAGAGAATGGATTCAATAGTTACTGGTGGTAAAATATGAGTAAATTTATCTTTTATTTAGAATTGTAATGCTAGCGAAATTGTACAAAATATTTTAAAGAAAAAAAGGGCAAGCTTGTATTTTATAATTTATATTCGAGAGTTTAACCGCGAAAGAAACTTTCGAGCCATTTGTCCGGTTAAGGTAGTTACGCGTCAACGAACATCATTATTTTGACAAGGAAGTTGGTGACCAAAGAGGGACAATAAAATTATAAAATTAGAAAGATGGCCAAGCGAGAGAGATTTTTCTTCTTGTGGTTGGATAAATGGCGAATCCGCTCACAAATTATAATAATTTACAGTACAATATATGAACGCTAATGCCAAAATTTTCTCTGGTTAAGTATATATTTTGTTATTATGTTGTTTGAAACAATTTAAGATTTACAATTATTAATTTGACTAGAAAAAAGAGAAAGAAAAAGAATCTGCTACCTTATTATTCTACACGATTTATTAATTTGTTACAAGAGAAAGCCCTTAGCAAGAAAGTATCTCGGCCGCCGTGCTGCTGGTGCTGAAGCCATAATTAAATAATTATAGCCGCATTCACATCCTCGGCTGCATGATCTTTAATTAGGTTGCTAGATTTTGAGCAATGAAACAAGTCACAAATTTGTCGAAAACGATGTCAATATATAGCGAAATATATACATATTAGATACTGTTATAATAAAAGTAAAAATTGCAGATAACATCAAATAAATGAATGCCAAGCAGCAAGGCAGCAGAAATGAAAAGTAAATGGAGGGAAAAGAGGAGAAAAAGACGAGGAAGGCAGAGAGCCAGGGAAGAGGCAGTGCATGGGAGGAGCCAAAACAGAGAACCTGTTAATAGTTCCATCCATGCTCTGCCTGTTCCCCGTCTTTGGTCTCTTGCTTCTTGCCTTTCTCTCACGCACACCGAAGAGTTATTACCTCGTACCCCTTACCATTGTCGTCTCAGAGTCAGGCTCTCACTCCCTCAAAAGCCTTACCTGGGTCTGCAATGCTCAGGCTCACAAAGGAAGATAACAGGTGTTAATGTTAAATAGTACACGCATGTACTATCACCTCCTCCTTGGACTAGCTTGGCCGTGTACTACCAATTTCGTGTAAATATTTTGATTTTGAATATCGACTGTTTCGGGAGCATCTAAAGTCTAAACTTCCACATGTACTACACACGCAACGCGCTTACTTTCTTGTACTACTCATGAATTATGATGGTACTCCATCCATCCACCTCACCACTCCCACTATTCTCTCTCTCGCTGCAAACTAATTATTTCTTATTTCTTTTTCAGCTTAGGCTAACACCTCACTGTTGATCTCTTTCCATAATTCGGTAAATCTTGTTAAAGGATTTTCCCAACCAATTATTATATTTATTTGGCCTGGCTTCTTAAACAGAATTTGACAGCGAAGAGAATCCATAGTGCAAGGAACTAAACACTTATAAATTCACATAACTTAATTACGAAACCCGGAGCATAACAGTGGTACTGAGATAACACGAAGAATAAGTTAAGCAGTACGCTGAGAAAATTAAAACCGTCCACAACAGGTTATTGCGCATTCACCAATCTACTACCATACAATTGAATGCCGCTAACATGGATGAGCATTATTATTATGCAAGACCAAAATAAATAATTCAACAAGCAGACAATATCTCACGAGTCAGTCAATACAAATCAATAAAACCCTCAATGCGGCTATACAATAACAATCTACTTTAAAAGGTACATATAAAAGCCTACAGCAAGAGGCGAGTGAAGAGAACACTGGCGTACACAGGGTAATACCCAAACGCTTGGCATGCCAGAACTCCCAATCCCCTTGTGTCAAGAGTTAATAACACTATATTCCATCCCTTCCATTCCTTCGTCTCTGCACCTTAGCCCTCAGGTGACCAATATCATCAGGTGCTATACAAATTAATCATCAATTTCATAAAATGTACCGCACCTATGCATATACATGGCATGTTTTTCTGTTGTGCCCTGCTCCTTTGCACTTGCTACAGTGCAATTCTCTCTTTGGACGCCCTCTCCATCTTATTCTTCTCTTCTTTGGCGGCCCAGTCAAAGGTAGAAGTGGAGGGGGGCGAACTTGAACTGGTACTTGAACTTGCACAGATTGCGAAGCTTGCAAAGGCTGATCTACTGCTGGAACTGGATTTACTGATTCTGAATATGTCAAACGGAAAGCTTCAGTTGTATAAAACTTGGAGCAATAGTCAGGTAAATTCCTACCCACATGCTGAAGGACGGCCACTGCATGGACACATGGGAAACCATTCAGTTGCCAACCTCTGCAATTACAGTCCCAGACATCAATGTTCACAACATTAAATGTACCCAAACCACGGACCTCAAAAGAACTACCCAGTCCTAATAGAACTTGGAGAGAATGTGTTTTGACCATCTCATTCTGTAATTTATCCTCCAAAGATGGAGTTAACTTTGTCAACCACTGATTTGAATCCATCCTCTGGCTGTACATCAGCTCCATAATCTTACGGCAAATGGTACTGATAATCTGCACTATTGGCAATTCAGGAAGCTCACCCACCCAGCAATAAAATGATTCAGCGATGTGTGATGTCATTTGGTTGAATCGTGAACCTTCAAAGAGCGCATTTGCCCAGTTTTCAGGTTCACTTCGCAGAATCCAATCAAACGCCTCAGATGAAACACTCTTAATGCTGTCAATGCACTTTCTAAATTCGTCAACTGTGCCAGCTTGAGCGGCATCATACAAGTGAGCAACAATCACACTAACAACTTCCTCAGTATATGAGCCTTTCAGATCTGTTTTTAACTCTTCTGTCAGATGATGAAGGCAATAACAATGGTACGAATTTTCAAAAACCGAGAGAATAGATGGTCTCAGTTGCAGCAGCCTATCTGCTACAAATGTTATTGATTGGCATGTTGAAAGTGCAGATTTTAATTGAAGCAAGAACCAATGCCAATTATCATCATTCACAGCATCTACCACACCAAAAGCAACTGGAAAAATTCCATCATTTCCATCCAATGCTGTAGCAGTCAGTAAACTTGATTGGTACTTTGATTTTATAGGAAAACAGTCAAGAAAAATAAGATGGCGGCAACCATTCTGAAACCCATATAATGAGGCATACAAGGCAACAAATAAATGATGGAAACTCAAGTCCTCCCTCGTACTAAGAGTGACCACACTACCCGGATTTGTCTCCAATATTTTATCAACTAGCCAAGGCAGCTGATTGTAAGAATCTTTGTATGAAACTTGAGACTCCCCCCGGGCATTCTCTAAGGCACGCCATGCTTTAACATATCCTAATTCAATTCCAAAATCTCGGCGAATTTCTTCAGCAATTTCTTTTGGTTTACATTTTGGGGCCTCGAGCAACTTCTCCTTTACAATCGATGCCAGCAATTTCCTAGAGGCTTTGGAACGAGTTGTTGGATCAGGGCCCGCTTTACATGTATGCATTCCATTCATTGTTTTGATTTGAAATAATTGTGTTGTAGGGACTCTCGACGCATGAATCCTCCAAGGGCAACCTTCAGCTTTACACTTTGCGGTTACACGCAACCCCTCATTCTTCTTAAAACAGTAAGTGAACCCATGAGCAACTGAATATTTGTACAAGGCATCACGAAAGTCATGAACATTATTGAACCGCTGGTGTACACCAGTTATGCAATTTTTCCATGATTTGATAAGTTTCTGCTGCCTAAGATCGGAACCAGCTGGTGCTGAGTTACTGAGCTGCCTTGTATCTCCAGCATCTGAAGCAGCTGGAAACAAGGTGTTGAGTAGCACCATGTCTCCAGAAACAGAAGGAAGGGGAATTAAATTGTCAGACGGAGTGACGGACTCAGCCCCTGTTGTCCTGCTAGACCTGTAAGAACAAGTTTCCATGAGATAAAAAAGCAACAGTGACAACTATCTATACTCGGCTAAACTCTGACCAAGAGCCCTGAATGTGCAAATAGTTCAGCAGCATCCTTTTCAGGCTGCTATCAAAACTCGAAGATTGACCAGTGGACTAAAGAGTCCTACCATGAACCTGAACCATATTAAGAAAACAACATAATAAGACAGAACAATTTTATGCTAATCCAAACTTAAACAAGTGCACACTACCTACTGCAAGGATTGGTCAAGGCATCATCTGTTGGCTTCTCACCAACCATGACATAAACATCAACAGTTCCAGAATCTTCATGAAAATCAATCAAGCGCCTTATATCTTTGTCGCCAGATATTGTGATGAGAGTCTTATTGTTGTTAGGGAGGAAATACTTGACGATCATGGAATTAGGATCATACTTCCACATCTCCGCCATCTCTAACTTCAATTCATCAAATGAACTCTCTTTATTTACACTAAGAGCATGAGCATCCCCACCCGAGTACACCAATGAACCATCACTGGCTGTTGTAAACTTCCCACCTGACTGACATATAAGAATAAGTTTTCCCTTACCCATAGCTTCACACCCAGTGCCAATAACTGTGAAAACCAACATCAAATGAGTCCAATAATACAATAAACTTTCCATCAAATATCAAAATCCGACACATTAGGCGTAAACTGCCTAAAAACACTCAATGCTCCATTCAAGTTTCTTTTGCATCAAATATTAGCTCCATTCACAGCAGAAACTACTGCAGGATTTAGAATTCACGTATCCAACTATTTTATATCATACTCTTGAAAAATAATCTAATTGTTTCAGGCCCAATTGAGGGGGAAAAAACCAAAAATACTAACCTACAATTGAACAAAATGCGTTATGTAAAAATCCATAAAAATGGTAATTTTAGTGGTTCTTCAAGTTACGTTTTCTCCCCAAACCCTAGATACCAAATGGCAATCAAGGGTTTTTAAGCACCGCTGTTTAAAACAACTTGACGATATTTTAAACATTAAAATACAAGTAAAATTCGAAGAAACAAATTAGAATAGCAAACCTGATCCACAAACCCTAGCTCGACATGCGGAAGAGGAGAGACGAGAGTGAAGAAGAGAAAGAGGTCAATGGTGAAATTGAGGCTAAATTGCATATAGCCCCCGTCAACGAGGTTAATCAAAATTTGGTATAATATTTAATGGTCCCTAATATCTGAACTTTCTACAATCAAAATATAATTTATATATTTATATCACATAGGTCCTAATTCTTATTGCAATTACTGAAATACCCTGTGATCTAGTTTGGTGATAAAAATACTTTTATTCCCAGTAGCGTTGCGTTTGGAATCTATTTGATAGAAATTGACAAGATATGCCTTTATTTCAGAAAATAAGCACATTTAAGAGAGCTGCATAGTATATACATTACTGTCATAAAAAGTTTTACCCAAAGAGTTTTATTTATTATCATTTTTTTTCATGCAAAAGAGTCATTTATAAAATAAACTTTATATCTTGAAATTATTATATAATTCAATTTTTTTTCAAAAATAAAAGTAAATCATAATAAGCATTGAGGGCACACCACAGTTGATGCCATGTAAAATTATAATAAAATAGTTCAAGGCACATAAACAAAAATATATTTAAAAGAAAATACTACATAAAACTTCAAAAGCTTTAAATCCAATAAAACGTACTTTACTTATTCTCGTAATAGTAGTCTAGTATGCAATTAGAACTAATGAATCTAACTATTTTCTTTTTTCATTTTTTTTAACTTGAGAATTTCATGGATAACAACTTTTACCTTAACATGGCTTTATTAGAAAACACTCTAAAATACCCTCTTTAAAGAAAATTCAAACTAGTAAACTTTTCAAAATGTTTGTGATTGAATTTTTTTATAGTTAAAAGAAAAAAAAACTTGAGAGATGGTGTGTCTGCATAATGTTGGAATTTACATTTAAAAAATTTGATGATATTTTTATTTTAAAATCATTTTAGAGGTACTATAGACTTCTTAATTAGTTTTTTTTAATAAATCAATTCATTTAATATTTTTTAATTTTAAAAATTATAACTTACATTCCAATTTGTAAGCTTAACATTTTTTTCCCCCTTTTAGGGTACACTGTTACTAACGCCTATCTTTTATTAATTGTTTTATCCTCAAATAGATTTTTAATTTCTATCCTCAAGATATCTAAGGTTGTAGTTAAGCGCATCAGTAACATAATGTTTATTTTGTTGGAATACCTAATTTATATCCTAACTGATGTTTTATTTGATTGAGTGCATGTTAATAATCAACAATAAAATTAATTAATATCATACATATAATAATAAATAATTGATAATACATATATAAATACAAATTAAGTATCATAACTAAGCAAACATAGCATTGCTATTAATGCATTCCGCTTTCATTATAATCTACAAGCTTCTAAAATATCTAGCATACAAAGATAATGCACAGTGTAATATTGTACAATCAAAAATCGAACCAGATAGGTGGAAATTTGAAAAATTAAGGGTGTGATTATTGGCACTCCTCTAAATATTTCTTAACACTCATTTTCTTTATTAACCTTATTAAAATATTTTAAAAAATTATAAAATTCTTTTAACACTTCATCAACAACAAAAATACCCCTAAAATAATTGGTTTTCTTCTCTCCATTGCAATCACCGGTGGTAAATTACTCACCCAAAAATTAGAGAAAAAAATAACCTTTTTAATTTCTAAAATGTTAGAGTTTTTTAAGGGGAAAACTTATTTGAATTTTGAGTAGGATTTTAATTAGAAATTATCTTATTATGTAATTTTAATAAAAATTAAAATTATAAATAATTAAATGAGTTTTAAGAAATATTTGGAGGAATGCCAATATTCCCACTCAACATTAATACAAGAAGAACCTTAGAACTTTATGTAAACAATGGACGCATGCCATCAAAGCTAAACATGCGGGCCCAAAGAACAAAATACATCTAATGGACTAATACGTTCGTCTCGTTAAAAATAATAAGCAAGAAAAAACAAAATACATCTAATGGACTAATACGTTCGTCTCGTTAAAAAATTATAAGCAAGAAAAAAAAATATCAAATTTTGAGTTAATCATATTAAAATAAAAATTTAAATAAAAGTAAAGTTCAAATATATATTACGAATATTTGTACTTTGTACAAATTTTTTTATAAACGTAACAAATTAATAAACTGATGAATAAAAAAATTAACTTTTGGCCCAACTAGATTCTTGTAAATACGCGCGGCTTAAAACATTTGAAGGAAAATTCATTTGTAAGTTATAATATCGTTTAAAATATTTAATGAACATTAAAATTAAAATAAAATTTTTGAATAGACATCCGAAATATCGGAGTTCCAATTTATTTACTAGTAATTTTAAAAATAAAAATAAAATTAAAAATTAAAATGGGAAATGGGAATGAGATTCAACTCATCCCCGTCCTCCCGAGGGCGCCAATAGCACTCAGATTTTGGATAAATTCGGGCATGTGGGTGGGTGAGAAAGAAATCGTTCACAAACAATTTGGCCTACGAAGGCCCAGATTCTCATTGCGGTGAAAAATGCACCATGGGAATCGGGGTGCGGGGAGGGAGGTTTATATTTCACAATCATAATGCTCAATCTGAAGGAAAGCAACAAAATTAATTAATTAATTAATCTGTCGGAAAGCCATGACATCTTGTGCTTTACGTGATGTGTTGGGTGTCAACTAACTATAAAATTTGTTGCTGGAGTGGATACCATCACCATGAAGGCGTGAAGCTTCGTCCCTTTATTACTAAAGAAATATTATTGCTATTTTGTTTTGAAGCGACGGTAGTAATATTTGGTGCGCGTTTGGTGCCTAACCACATGGTAGGTCCACCGTATTCTATCATGTGAACTCCATGATTGTCCCTTCAACAGCATCAAATTTGTCCATTGCATAAGGTTAAGACTCGAGATAAAGTTTCAATAGACTTTGGAGCATCTAAATTCCTAATGTACCTAGATTATAATATATTCTGTGAACATTAACCAAAAAAACATAAATGAATAAATAAATAAATGCACTGCCCCAGAGAACCTTGGCATCACCGCCTTTCCAGAACCGAGTTTTCACTTTTGATAAAATCACCAAAAAAATTCCTTCTTTAGGGTTTTCGAAGTGAAAACTGATAATACAAATGACTGTAAACATCTGAAATGAGGAGGCTCTGCCCTTGTGGGCTTGTTCTGGCTTCACAAATCGCAATCCCGGCAATCTTATCTACTTCACAAAGATTTTCTTTCCTTGGAATAATGGAAAGACATTGCTAGAAAGCCTAGAACTACCAAGGTAAAATAAAATATTGAATTATGTTAGAATAACATCGAAGTCACTAAGTGTCCACTCTGCCACGTCATCTCTGGTACTAACAAAAATTTCAGTACCCGTGTCGAGTGATGTCCATATTCTTCTAGCTGGATGGGTGCCTGGATCCTAAATAGAAGGAAGCCATTTCCATAAATTAAAATTGATTGATAATGAAATTTAATACATTGTCATTAAGGTAGTTTATGCAACACTAACCTGATAGAAGTATAGCCTACTGGATAGGCCACCAACATCAAGCTCCCAAGTTCTTGCATCCCCTACCCAACCCTGTCCTTTTTTGGTTGGATAGCCATATTCAGCCCAAATAGGGTGCGGCAGCAACTGAACTATCTCCTGTGCCTGAGGATTGCTGTAAGGATCGCAAGTGTCGACTGGCTGCTCCAAATGCTTAGCATTTCCAGGAGCACAATAGTAGTGATAAGCTCCATATGGGAAGTTGGCAGTATCATTCCTATAAATCTTTTTGTTGTGTGGAGTAATGTGATACGGTGGGCAGTTCTTCTGAGCTGTAGGGCTGCACCAAGCTGGAGTTCTAGGGTTTATGATCATCTCACTGTATCTGGTTACATCAGTAAGCACGTCCCCATTACACAGACTGCCATCATTCTTCCAACAGCTGCCCATATCTATCAGGTAGAACTGGCTGTTTGGTCCTCCCCCTTGTTTGACATCCAAAGTCAATCTTACCTTGAAATTAGGTGACTCCGGATGCTGGAAAACAACAATTTTGTTCATGTCACGCAACCGTGAAGATATAGCAACACACAGAAACAACAGAGAAACTCAACTTAACCGAATTGGACAGAATTAAAGTTTATCTCCATAAGCAATCAGAACAAATGAACAATATGGTCATTTGATTACAAAAATTGGGTCACTCCAACTTGATCCAAGGTTTTGTAATCTAACTGTGTGATTTACATTTAATTAACTACCTAAAGGGGAGCCAAGAAAGTAACGTGTATCTCTTATAACTGCATCTAAAATTCTGTTTCAGTTTGACCTGTTTTAAAGGTTACAGAAATATGAGTGAAGATGAGTCCAATGATCATATATTTAGTTTTTGGTCGAATTAGTTTGAATTAGTGTACCTCAAGATTGCAGTCCTGGGAATCAAAAAGGTTGAACATGAATACAGCCTTCAACCGTAGCTGTATGGCTTTTATGACATACAGAGATAAATAATATGACCTTGTGATTTTCACTACTCTAATTCAAGGTCTATGGAACCAATTCCTTATGAATATGAAAGAATAAATATCTGTTGAGGCTTTACATATTAACTTTATTTGGGAAGAATTATTAATCTATAGTGACTGGATAATGACAGGTTAATTGTTAATGACTTACCCATCTTTGGAGCTACACCCGAATTGAAATCATTCCAATTAGAGTTGCAGGAATATGCTTTTAACTATCTAGTTTACAATCTTTCTCGTATCAATATCTGCCAATTAGATGAATACATATTTAGTATTAAGACAAGCAATAAGACTAGCTACCCATCTATTTTTCACTTGACGAAGAGCCACAATCAATATAAAAAAGAAATTAAGACGGGTCAATATCCATGGTAGAATTATCAATGTAACAATTAACCCATCCAATTAGTAATGGCATATTAATATAAAAAAGAAATAAAGACAGGTCAATATCCATGGTAGAATTATCAATATAACAATTAACTCATCCAATTAGTAATGGTATACTTACAGTTTTGAGCATTCCTCTTGTTTCATAATGGTAACCTCCAGAGAACCCTTTAGTTGCATCAGCTCTGAGGTAGAGCATCAACCAAGGATATTTTTTAGAAGTCTTGAGTTTATGTTTAAAAACCCAACTCCCAGCACCAACTTTCTTCTCCCAAGCCACCTCATAAAAGGAAACTCCATCAAGTCCGGCTTCGATGTCAGCTCCCAAATCATAAGTACCTTTAAAGCTTCCTCTCATTGTACCATCTCTAAAGAGCTGAGTTTGTTGATGAAATAAAATGGGCTGATTCATACACCCAGGTCCAAAGCAAGGAAATCTTCCAGGACTAAATGGTGGTACCTTTTTCCCATTTGCAGGACACAAACCAGACCTTGTGTCATAGTTTCCATTTTTCAACATAACCATCCAAAATTGCCAGGGGTTTGGGGTGTCCTCAACTTGACACAATGAACCCAAATACAACTCCTTCTCTGCTGCATAAAGGTCTGGGTTGTTCACGGCCTCTGGGTTTAAGCCAGAAAATGCCATCCCCACACCAAGTTTGTTATCAGCTTCTGATACTCTATGTACAAGAGAAGAAGAACCTGCTCCATTCCAACACAACAAAGATTTAAGACTTACTAAAAACAGTAATAAATATAAATGAAAAAAAATAAAAAGAAAGAACCCAATAATTTTATAATGTGATTTTTCTTCTACGGTGATTGTGCTTACTTGAAAGATCAAAGCAGTCAGCAGCTCTAGGGCTGCCCATGCCAGGAGCTTCTTTGCCGACTTCATTGCAAAAGTCCCAAGCTTCAAACGCAACTCTCAAGCCATC